>VWYH01003089.1:1615656-1665637 GCA_013399365.1 Pampusana beccarii | reverse complement strand
CAGGGCCGGGGGGGCAGCCAGCCCGGAGCGGCCCGGCTCGAAGGCGGAAGGGCGCCCTGGCCGGGGGAGGGTGCGGGCAGGGCCGGGCCGGGCAGCGCCCCGCAGAGCTCCCCTCGGCCCCTGGCTCCCGGGCCCCACGCGTGTCTGTCACGAATTGAGCAGTTCACAGCTCCTGGTGGGCTGCTCCGGCAGAAAAACGAACAGCGAACGCGCTAATCAGGCTCCTACCGGCTTCTCTTATTGCCCCCGAAACATTCGTAATGTTGTTTTTCAAGTTAGCAGTCGGGTGTCCTACTCACTGAAAGAAGAGTAGTTTGTAGAATCACAGAATGGTTGGGGCTGGAAGGGACCTCTGGAAATCATCCAGTCCAACCCACCTGCTAAAGCAGGTTCACCCAGAGCAGATCGCACAGGAATGTGTCCAGGTGGGGTTTGAATGTCTCCAGAGGAGACTCCACAAGCTCTCTGGGCAGCCTGCTCCAGTGCTACAGTACCCTCAAAGTAAGGAAGTTTCTCCTCATATTCAGATGGAACCTCCTGTGGTTCAGTCTGTGCCCACTGTCTCTCATCCTATCATTGGGCACCACTGAAAAGAGTCTGGTCCCATCCTCTTGACACCCACAGAAATGTAAATGAAGTGTAATAAAATAATGTTATTTAAAAAAGAAGTGCCAGATTCAATTTTGACCATTTTGAAATGAAAAAGCTCAGCTTATCTACTTTGATTTTAATACTATGATGCCTATGTACATAAATCAATACATTTTGCTATCAGTATTACCAAGAAGTAGATAGAAAGTAAACCAATAAGAAAAATACTTGGATCAATCAAAAATAATCTTGCAGAAGAAGTTATTCTGAAAACGTCAGTTTGGTGGGTGGGTGATTGTTCTTCTAGGAATATTGAAAAAAAAACTTGTGCCACTTTCTCTGAAATGAGAAATTCAATGCCTTTCTTTAATGATAAACTTCATAAAACAAAGCATGTAAACCTGAGGCTTACTTTTGCATTTCATCTTTACTCTTTTTTTTAAATTTATTTTTTTTAGTGAGACATAATTTTCTTTAGAGTATCCTAAATGGTCATATGACACTTTAGTGCTTATCTTGAAATGAACAGCTTGTGAGATCAGCATTATACTTCCTTCTCTTGCATGACCTTGGCATCTCAGTTTCATAATAAACATGACATAAGCCATAGTTCATTTTCTTAAGTCCAAAAAGGCTTTTACCTTCCATAAGTCTTGGCTGCTTGAAGCCCCTGTCCCCAGAGTATTCCCCAGAGTATCCCCTCATTCTTGCCAGCCAAACCAGACCACTGGGCTTTGCTGCTGCAAAATGTGCTCTTCACATGGATGTTCGGCAGGAATCACATCCTAAAACAGCTCTTAAAGGTGTACCTATATCTCCTGTAATCCAAGATCTATCCTTGAAATTGTATCTAAAAAAAGATTCAATAGACACTGGCTATATGCTATTTTGAAAGCTACAATATACGGGAAAATGCCATATGGGGTGAGTCCCTAATAAGCCATTATTTCTTAATTGTTTCAGCTTAAATTGGTCATAAAATGAAAGAACACCTGAATGACAATTTCTTCATGGGGCATATGTGTGCCTGGGTATAGTGGTTGCTTGGATTTTTGCACCTCCCTGGGAAAAAGTGTCCACTAAAAAGAGGTTAAGACTTCTTTTTAATTTTAACTTTAAAGGTAAACTTGGTTATCACCATTGAATATGTTCCTCAAACACTCTTTGTTCTTAAGATTTACCTGAAAGTACTTCAGACCTATGAAAATGGAGATAAGTGGGTAGACAGAAACCAATAAATGTTAGTGCTTCAGAATAATAAACACAAACCAAAAGAAAGATCTTGAACCCTCTCAGAATAAAACCCAACTTACGCATCAAAGAAAAAACCAAAAGTTACCAAGAATAAAACAGCCAACAAGCAATTGTATCCTCAGCTAAGGGTTTTCCTACTGTCAGAGTAGAAGGAGGTCAAGGAGCTGAGACCTCAGAAACTCAGGGAATGTTTACAGACTCTGGCTGCTTGTCAAAAGAACTTTTAGAAAATGCTGAAGGGTTGCCAGGATCCTGAGGTTCACCACATTCACCAAAGACAAAGCCTTCCCAGTGTGCGTATTTAACAGAAGCACGCCATGTATGCGTACAGCATGAGAGAAGGAGGAACTTTTACCAAGTACAATAAATATGGTTTGTTTGTCCATTATAAAATCACTAAGACTGTTAATGGCTTAAAAATTCCCCAAGAAACCGAGACATGGAATAATGGAAGAACAGTGTGGTTACAAAAATGTATCAGTAATAAAAACACTTAGAGCATGGAAAACCACATAAGAATTGCACTGTAGGGCATTGTTCTCGTGCTAATGGGAGTAGGAGTTAAGGGTGAGTGAAAAGGCATGAAAAGTCACAGCAGGAAACAGTCAACATACTTCTGAGTAAAACATTAAGCTGTCCTCACTATGTACAAGAAATCATGTAATAGTTTTCTATGTCCTGGCTGATTCTTGGACATACTTATTTCTATTTTACACTTGGTCTGGCCTATTGTTTCGAAGAAACGAGTGCCTGACAATTATCAGATGTGCAGGGTTTAGGATTTCTGCTTCTCAGCAGGAAGAAGCCAGTTAGATATCTGCAGAGTTTTCTCTTCTCTTAGGCTGTGCAGCTATATGCATAATTCCTACAGCGAAGACCTGCAACACTAGCTGATTTCAGTGGGGTGACAGGTGCTTAGATCCTGTAATCAGACTTGATTGTAACTGCCATTTCTAATACATATTGAAATGAATCAAGAGCTATTATACGGAGGACGTTACTGGAATTACTCTGGGGCAATGTTTTTGTACTACGTCCCACAGAACATTTTACTGGAAAAGGTCTTCAGCCAGTCTCAATATTTATTTTCCCTATGTTTTAGGGCTAATTTACAAGAGATGGGGTTACACTCCAGCCCAGGTGTAACAAATGAACAGTATTTTCAGCCAACATACTGTAACCTTGAGAAAAGAACCACCCAATTAATGTTGAGTATGAATATGCATATAGAGTTTTGCATAATGCGTGAAAGGTAATGATTAAGAAGCTTTACACTGTTGTGCAAACAGAATAGGTATCTAATGACCTACAAGTCTCTCTGTTTTCACTGCGGCTGTGCCAGGTGCCTAACTGTAAACTCAACCACCCCAGCTTTCGGAGTTGCTTTCTTAATGCTAATTTGTGCTTGTATTTTTGTGCTTTTATCCTCTGTTTCTCTGGCACTTTCTTCTACTTCTTAGTTATGCCCATTCAGGCACATCTCTACTGGGCAATACGCAACGACAACTTCTCCCAGGTGTCTGACAGTTCTTTTAAGTTACATGTGTTTATTTTGGGTTTCAAAACATGCTGGTATTATAGTCTGAACCCAAATAAAACATTATTTTTTACAATCACTAGCTTTGGAGAGATTTACCCCTGTCAATGCAAATATAATTGTGGGGCTGCAATTTATTTTCTGTTAAATTCAGATAATTTTTTATGTCTGCCTTAGATTATGGATGTATTAAACGCTATCCTAAAATTAAGATGCTCCTTTTTCTGTGAGTGGAAACTCCTACTGTAGTATGCTATCTTGGTTTTGCTGGTTCACCAACATTGTATTCCTGTATAGATCAAATACCACTGGTTTATTTTTTATCAGATACACATGTGGCACTCCAAGAATTAAAAAAAATACATAGTGAAAGGCATTCCTACACATATGTGTGAGAAAGCATATTATAAACCTCGATTTTTGTATTTAAGGCATGTTTTCATTTCAAAACACATTACACCTGAAAACTCCCTCCTCTTGTGCCCAGATGCTTATCTGTGTGCCAGCCCTAAGGAGACAACTAGAGTGTAACCTTGATATGTTTGAAGCCAAACTTGGTAGTTACTAAGAATCTCAGAGAGAATACCCAGAATGCAATGGCTAAATACGTCAGGAATTGCATTATTTTCATTGCATTATGAGTTTAATGGAAACCACACAAGCAAGTCAGGTTCATGATTCCAGTCGTGTCTAGTTTTACTGGAACTCCACCTCTCAAACGTGAAGCAAGATACTGTAATTACAAAAACTGTTGCAAAATCGTTTAAAATACTTATGGCTGAATACATCCTGTGAGCCTCACGCTCCTGCTATGCAGCTACAAAAGCAGCCATGTTCTGAGTTTACTCTGGCCAAGGATCTCATCTTACAAGTTCCATTTGCGTCACGCCACAGCAAAATGAAATGGTGTCATCACTTGCGTAATCCTAAACCATAAGTGAACTTGGTGACTATTCTGGAGCGTCTTTTCTTAAATTAAGAAAACAAAAGATGCCTTTAGTTACATGGAACTTGGAGAAAAGAGAAAGGAAGTCATTAAAGCTGTGAGTCTCATTCTTCCTCCCTGAGATCGACTTTTCCATCAAAATACTTCAATTATTTTGTGGACATTTGAAAAATATATGTTTTCAAACACCAGTCAAAATTCGTCAGAGTTTCTGTAGCTAGCCAAACACCATTATACTGCAGGGTAAATTAATTACTAGATTGTGAGACTACTAGGACAAATTTGTCCCTAGCACTCTGCCTCTCAAATACATTGTGACAGGAATTTATTGCTACAAATAGGTGATATTTATCAGGTGTCAGGGGTTTATAGTTTACTCCTGTGAATGTGGAGTTTCATAGGCGGAAGGGAAAGAAAATGCAGATCATAAGGTTTATTTAGGATAGGAAAGCAGGTTTAACACAAATGAGAAAATATACCTGGCAGTTTCATAGGGTGGTGTATAAAGATCGACGAAACTTGAGAAGATGACGCATTCCAACAGCAAAAGGGTTTTTTAGTTCTTAGTCACAAATTCACTTTTCATGCCGAAACCAAAATTCTAAAATTCACATTTTGCTTATGTAGTCCTTGTGCAAAAACTTCACAGTTGTGATCATGGTTGGGTTCATATACCTCCATTCTAAAATTAACAAACGAAGCAGCTTAAGCCTCAACCCAGGAATCTCAGCAAACTAAATGCTGCTTTTGGAGCTTTTTGCACACAGGACTGCTTATCACAAGTCTTTAGTCTGCTATAAAGTATTATCATGAGCACAGTAACAATCTGAACACCCCCCAGAAAGACAGGAAATAACAGTTAATCAACCATATATTTATGTGACCAGTGAGTGCTCAGCTCCTCTCTTCCTCATCAGCCTGCAGGATGACAGCCCTTGGCTTCTGTTTTGGTACTTGCTGGTGTGAGTATCAAGTGGACAATCCCTCCTTTGGCAACACAGAAGTGAAGAGGCAAGATATACTCACCCTTCCTTGTCACAGGGCTGTGAAGAATAAACTCCAACACACCCGGTTTAACCGAACATCTCTTCACCACCACACCATCCTCCATGGCTGCAGAGCCTTCTCGGCATTGGCTTTGCCACCCGTGACCGCCTCTGGACTCGATGATCCTTGTGGGTCCCTTCCAACTCAGGAGATTCTATGATTCTACGATTCTCTGTGACCGCACAGCCACGGGCGCTGTGTGGCTCCGCTGGGGCTCAGCCGGCTCCCCAGCCACCCTCCGTGCTCGGGCAGGACGTCACTCTTCTCCCTCGCCGGCCGGGGCACAGGGATGAAAGGGACACTTGGCCCTCAGCAGCCAGAAGCCTGAGGGAGTCACCATTTCTGCCAGCGAGGGCCGGCGGGCCAAGGGCGGTGTGCAGAGTGGCGGTGGCCTGGAGATGTCCCTCGCACCTGTAGCGCTCCGCCGGCCGGTGCTGCGGCGGGCGGCGTGAGGCGGGACGGGCGGCGCCGCCGCGCCCTCCCCGGTACTCGGTACTCGGCTCCGGGCGAAGTCGCCGCCGAGCCGAGCCGGGACGGACAGTGCCGCGGCGCGATGTTCGCCCTGTGGAGGGCCGTTCTCTCGGAGACCTTACTGGGTAGGTAGCGGCGGGGCCGGTGGGCTGTGCGGGGTCGCGGTGCCGGTCAGTCTCCCTCAGCCCCGCCTGGGAGCCCTGCGGGGGGGTCCCCGGGAACACCGTAGCGGGGCAGCCCCGGCAGCGTGTCCTGGGGCTCGCCGTCCGCGGGGAGGGACGAGGGAAAGCCCCTCCGCTGGCGATGAGCGAACAGCGGTCACTGCTGGGGGGTTCTTTTTGCCCTCCTAGCGCTGGAGTGCCTTTTGTCTCTTGGATCAGCCCAGCTTTACTTCCTGCTCTCAGCCAGGTGTTTGCACAGGTGTTGGCAGAGCCGGTACCGAACGGGGTCCCGGTACCGAACGGGGTCCCAGCGCCGAGGGGGTCCTGCAGCCCGGTCCCCGCGGGCGCTGGCGGCAGCTCCTGCAGCGCGGGGGGGTGACCACAGCTGGGGTGCCCGGACAGGTGTCCCCAGGGGAGAGCCGCGCTCCGGTTTGCTAGAATAAAGCGTTTAGACACCGATCTGGCTTTGGGGAGCCCTGAGACTGTGGGTGGACTACTTACGTAGCCGGCGTTGTTCCCTCTGAGCCCCAGCCCTTTCCTAGCTGGAGCACTCCTGCGCTGAACATCCAAGTAGGAACCGCTGCCTGAGTGAAGGAAGAGCTGTTCTCTTCATTCTGATCCTGGGGAAACGTGTTTATTTAACTTGAAATAGCAAGTGTTTATTCACAGAAAGTGGCTACTGTTACTTGAACTGCTTTCAAATACATTTGATAATCAACATTTGATATTCTACTTTGGAAGTATAAATTAGTATATTTTTAAGTAATCTCCAGGACATGCTGTTGAATATCTATCTCTCTCCCTCTTTTTTTTTTTTTTAGGCTACATTTCTTGGTCTCTTTACCATGCCTTGCCACCGATGATCTATTACTTTCCCCTTCAGACACTAGCACTCACGGGCCTAGAATTATTTGCTGTTGCCTTCTTTTCTCCAGTATTCTTGATATTTGCCCCTTTTTGGAGGTTGGCTAACAACAAGTACATCCTAGCCCTTCTGAGACTGATTATGGTCGGTAAGTATGCACCATAGTGAGTTATAGATTCCATCTTGGTATCAAAGCATAAGAATGAAGATTCCAAATGGCCTCAAAATTCAGATGATTCTGAAAAGAGACAGGAATAAGAAGTTTTTACTCTCCTCGAAGTCATGCTTTTCTTTTTCTCTCAAGCTTTTAGATATGGTCAAAGGAATATTGTTTCCATCAATTGTGTTGGTTTTTAGACCAGTACTGCATAATTAAAGTCAAATCTCATTTCACTTTTATTTCTAGAAGCTTTTAAATTAATACAAGTTGTGCCGAATAGGAAAATAGTTTTCGACACTGCACAGAGATCAGCAGAGTGGGTGTTTTTTGTATAGCAGTTGTGTGTCCATGACAATGAGTAGACACAAGACGTTACAGAACAGCTTGGGGCTATCATGAAAGTAATCTGCTCTGAGCAAAATGTTCTTTTTGGTAGACTTACTTTCTGAACCAGGTTTTTATTTTGTTAAAGCATATGTTTTTATTGTTGTTGTTAAATATGTCTGTATGCCTGTAGCATATTGATGAGGTTGTAGGCTCACCCTGTCTGTGAGATGACTCTCATATTGTCAGTTGCACAGGAAGAAAGTTTGGTCTCATATTCAAGATAAAACTGCCTCATTACCCATTCCACATGCTCCCCTGTAAACCAAGACTTGCTGGGATTTCCTCTTTGGTCTTCAGCTGACAGTTGCAAGTCTGGGCTTCTGCTGATTATCTCTAAGTTCATTGGGAAAAGGTTTGGCAGCTTTTGGCAGCCACATTCAGAAGCAAGGTATTGCTAATGAGTTTGCAACACCTGGATGAACTGAGAGGAGACAAAGGTCTCCATCCTGCGGACAGGGCAAATGCTGCTGGTAACTGATGTCTTTCAGAAGCAGCAGCTTTTGGCTTCTCTTTCACAAGCAGCAGTTCCTGGCTCCTCATTTATCAATATAAGGTGATAATCAGAGAATCACTTTCCATATAATCATCTTCTTTTACTGGAAGAAGACAGAACAGTATCTTCTGACTTACTTTCACCACGACTTTATTTTTAAAAAGAATTCTTGTTCTTTATCTCTAAAAAGACGTTAGAACTGAACACAGCTTGTTGGTTTCACCAGTTTAGATGAAGCATGTTTTTACCATGTTCTTTTCTTTTTTTGCTATTTCTGTCATAACCATCCTAATAATTTTTCGGTTGTTTTTTAATAAGCTTTTCAGTGAGCAGTCTTCTACTTCAGCTTTCTGCATCAGTGTTCAGTGCATTGCTTTCTACAAGATCTGTTGATTTAGAAACTAGTAATGAGTGTAAACATTTCAAATTGCACCCTGCATTCCTTCTGATACCGCAGTAACACAAAATCCTTCAGATCGCCTTGCTATGTTTACTAGTTCACTTTGCCAGAAGAGATGGAGATTGCTTAAATGTAATTTCTGTTCGGCTAAGTGAAAGAGCAATGACGGTCCTATAATGCTGTGTAAAGTCTGTTGGTTTATGCTTGTTTGCTTCACCTGAATGACAAGCTCCTGAAGATATTAACTACAAACTGAAAGCCAGCACCTTCAGTAGTAATCTGGGGAAGGGATGTGTTAATGGAGGTGGTCAGAGAAGGACCCCAGAGCATGTGGAGACTGAAGCTGGGCTCACCCTCACTTTTGGGCTAACCTGAGCATTGCTGTATGCAGGTATGACCTCCCTTTCATTCCTGACAGAGCAGAAACTGTTCACGTAGTGACCACATTGCTTTGCTGTTTCCATCTGCCAGACACTTCTAATATTGTCCACCCCTTGGCAAGTCTACGCTGTATTCTCTCCCAGCTCTACTGTACTTTGTATGCTGCTTACCTGTTGCCCTACAGTGAACATTAGCATTTGATCAAGATGTAAGAGCATGTTGCTCACCCTCTTTGTCTCCAGCAAGGTGTTTAGCAGCCAGTGGTAAATCTCACTCTTTACTTGCCTCCCTACTGCGGGTTGTCAAGTTATCCAGATGCCCTTGCACAGGCAGCACTGGGCTTTACGACTTGCCATTCACAGACAAACACCAAACCAACAACAATGAACTACCCCTGTGTTAGTGCCCATTCGAATCTGTCTTCAGACAGTACGCAGTAAATTTGGATAGATGTGTTTACATTTTGAGTGTTATTGCGCAGCAGCAAAAGGTGTGTCTGCTGTGAGCAGGCAAACCCACGTGAGCTTTAATCTGGCTAGCACAAGTGATGAAAGATTTGAAGAGGCAGAGTTGCAGATTTCAGCACAATTGAGCAATAGAAATCGGTGTGCATTGTACATGCAATCTCTGCTGAAGCCCTTACCCGTACATCTTCACTACATCTTGATTTCCTTTTACCATCTTTGCTCTAAGTTTTGCACATTTTACACTGAGCAGAATGAGCAAACAGACAGTTGGAGGATTCCTAGCGTGCATTGCGAAAATCAGCAGCTCCATTTCTGGCTTCCCTTGCTTAATGTCTCTTCAAGTTTGACTCACACTCACTTAGCAAATGGCTGGTAGCAAAATGATGTTGCTTCTCCTGCTGTTTTGTCCCTGGTTCTGGGTCAGAATTTGCCACACTGACTGAAGTTACAAGAATGTGTGTGACCCATCGTCACTTGAATTGCAAACCTGCTAGCAGAGTTTAAAACTGGTGATAAAGGTGAGGTCACTGTGCCCTGGCAAATGATGGAGATGCACGTGCATGGTCTCTTCCAGTGACTGGGAGAGTGACAGTTTCCAGTAACAAGATGACACAGACAGCTACTGAGCACTCTGACTCCAGATACTGGGCCAGAGGAAACCTCGTTCACACACGCTAAGGCAATTGCCTTGTGCAATGTATGGTGACGGCTCCTTTCTAAAACAATATGGCTTTCGCCCCAGTGCACTTTCAGAGCTTCTGAGTTATGTAAGTGTGCTGTTGAGGACTATCTGTATGCTTAGATATTTTATCCATATATCCTATTGATGGAGTCAATGACCATAAATACTCAAATTGAGCCAGTCACTGGAATCTTGGATAATTGCTTCATGTTATTTTCTTTCCTAAAAATGGTAACTGCTATAATGTCATATATACCCAGTTTCTATCCGTACCTATGTTTCTTTGGTTTGTTTAAAAATGTCTAGTGTCCTGTGTTTTCAGATGAATGGTGTACCCATCCAAATTACAGACAAGATTGAACTAATGCACAGGAAATCCTTGTTACCTGATCTCTTTTGCCTATTAAAGCAACCTTTGTATGTGTGTGTTTGTTTGTAGGAAGCTTAGCATCATACCAGGCACCAAATGCTTCAATCAGACTATTCATCTTGGCTGCAGGTGTTTCTACCTCACTGCTGGTTCAAACAGTAACGTGGTGGTCAGGAAACAGTTTACAAAGGTACATTTTTATACTGGTAGGATGGCAACCAACACTTCTTTATATTAAAAAAGTTGTGTGTTTTGTTGTTTGTTTGTTTTTTTCTTCCCAATAATTTAAGATTTTTTTTTTTTCTCTCAAACGCACTGGTATTTCTAAAACTGATTATTACAGGTTCATCAGGATATGGGGCTTCATGCTAGGCAAGATAATGCTCCTTGTTCTTCGCATCTGGTACACATCACTAAACCCAGTCTGGAGCTCACAAGCTGCCAATACTGTCATACTGATAATTGGTTTTATAGCAGCAGTGGAGCGAATTTATTCAGGTAAGCATATTACAGCAAAGATGGCAGTTAGGAAAACATAGTAAGGTATACCTAGCTATATGTCACTGGGTTTTGATTCTTTCCCCACCCTGCCCACACTCCCTCTGGTACGGTCTGGTTTTAGACCTGATGCATGAGCATTGCAGACTTTAGAAACCATGGGGTACTTCCATCTGCCCCTAACATGGCAGAATCGATATCACAATTCATACAAGCTGTAGTAAGATGGTGTTGGAACTGCCATCTAATTGCGGTATCTATAATGTGACAGTAAACCAAACACAGGCATAACCTAGACCAATAAAACCAGACTGGGTTATCCTCATTCCAACATGAAACGTCTGTGGTATTTTGTTATTTTCTTAATTCAGCCTGCTCTTTGAGTTTCTTTGCCAGTGCATATTCTTTGACAGAGAAGGGGCGACAGGACAAAACTGGGGATGTGGCAAAATAAACAGAAAGAATTGGAAGAGTAGACAAGTTGTCCTGGTCAAAATTTGTCTGAGTTCTTGGAGAGTCTGGACAGAGTACACAGCAGTGGGGCAGGCACAGGCTGAGCACACAGGGGAACTGCGAGGGTAGTATTGCCAAGGAAGACGGTGAGGTTGGCTTGGTTAGCAAAGGCAGCTCATGTTAAATCCTCAGATGTTCCTTCCTTCTCAGTATAACCTGAATGAATTAACTGAAAGATAAGACCTTATCTGTGTGTAAGTGGGTATAAATTGGCATCATGTGTATTGCTTGTAGACTTGCATTGCATGACGTAAATTAAACCCAAACTTTCATCATAATTTGGAAAGGGAATCTACCGCAGGAGATTAGGAAGGGAATCTGTCTTCTTCCCAGGTAACAAAGCAATATGTCTGTGCAATTAAAGGCACTGCTTTCTCCTTAGATGAGAGAGGCTATAAAGTGCATGGAAAAAGGAGAAGGAAGGGAGTTTATTTTTGGCTTCTTTCAAAGTGTCGGGTTTTGTTCTTATCAGAGTTTAGAGTTTCAGAGAACAGAATCCTCTGAACAAATTCTAATAACTTTTCTGCTGATTTTCAAAGCCAATTTAATTATTTAAATTCCAGTAGTATGAAGAATAATCATATGAGCAGGTTGCCTTTTTTGTACGCTTAAGGTGAGCAGCTTTTCCTGACAGACATAGGAATGTTATTAGACACTTTTTTGTCTTACCCATTTCCACAAATGATCAGATAAGCTAGTGTTTGTGTCTCAGCCAGTAATTTATTCTGGTAATTTAGTGATCTTGGCTATTTCTTTTTCTCATTAACCCTTTCTAATAGGATTTGACTGTTTTCTCAGCTATATTTCTGTTTTTATTCTAGGTGGAGATAAGAGGAAACAAGAAGCAAACAAAACTGGTAATGCAGTTAAAGAGACTGTTTCCCACCCTCGTTGGCTTTTGTCAGGGGTTGCTTTTGGCAGCCTCCTGTTCCTCACCCTGTGGATATTTGGGGAAGTCTCTTTAATTTCTAGATGGGCAGTAAGTGGTCATCCCCATACTGGTCCAGATCCTAATCCATATGGGTAAGTATTTTTTAATTATTATTATTGCGATAATTTAAACAAAACAGTAATCAAAAACCACTGCTCTTTTGGTGACAAATTAAAACTCAACCAGATGATGGTATAGGAACTTTACACAGAAAAAAATGGGTACAAAGTACTTCACACAGGGGACTTGCGGGTTCATTCTTGCTTTCAGATACCTCTGGGCATTGTGTCTAAACCAATAAACCTTGAAATTTTCTAGTGCAGCATGTTTTTTATTTCAGCAATGAAAAACTTGATTTGCCACATTGCAAATCCATTTTTAAATTAGGACTGAGGTTTACGGACTTAAAAAGGAGGTGTCTATACTGTGCAGCAAATGAATCTAGCGGTTGACTTCAGAGATGAGATGGGAGGTAGTAGTGTACATCAGAGATGCATGGAGATAAGATAGTAAACTGCGTGCAATATTAAAAGATATACTTCTGTAGAAGTTCTGGTTAGTAAGAATTTAGTCTTATGTGGCGATGAGAACAACGCATACAGGCACGCATACGCAGGCAGAGACGCAAAGTTCTTGATAGCAGCAAGAGCAGAGCCAGGTTGACCTGAGCTGTCTTTAATTGACAGTTCTCAATTTATAGCCTTACAGATACGGGCCTGGACCAAGAGGTTAAACAGGATGTTTTTTTCGAAAAATGTTATTCCAAACACACCACACTCGTCTTGTGACTGTTTTCAGTCACGTTCCCATGCGTATCTTGTGGGTGGCATTCCGACACCCTCATTCACACACCCAGGCCCAACATTCACACATCATACATATGGGGGCGGTTTTCTGGCCCAAGATGTCATTCTCACTGGCCCGGGCTGTCACTCCTTACAGTCATAAAAACCCGTACTTCTGTATAACCTGTCCAAGGCCCTTTATGTTTGACTAATCGCTGTGATTTAATTATGTTAGTGTTATTTCTTCTTTGTCTGTTGGCATGGTCATGTTAGTATTGATCTTCCTTTATTATCCATGTGGCTGGAGTATCCATGTATCCATCCATGTATCCATCCTGCTGTTCCCACAGTCTTAATGCTGTGTGTTGTTCACCTGGGATCCAAAAATCTAGGAAGAGGCCAGGTTAGTTATTCTGAGTCAGCTACCTGTAGCAGCAGGTGAGGTAGTTAATAATTTGGAACTAGTGTAGACAAGAGCTACCCAAGACCAATGTCAGGTGCTGTAGGATCCCCTATTTGACATGAAGAAAATACTTCTGTTTGGGATGGATTCCTCCTTCTCGTTTTCTCTGAGTTATTTTTGCCTTTTGTGCCTAGTATTTCAGTGGCGTGAACATAGCTCACTCATTCACTATGATGAACTGCCATAACTGGATGTTATCTCCAGTAAAGGGGAGAAAATTTAGCAGAGTGTGAAATAAAGATAATCTGTGCTCAAACTGAGCTCTGTTTAAAATAAAAGGAATATAAAATATTGCCAAGCATCTTTGTCTGTACGTGTAGAAGGTTCTTTTTCAATGCCAGGTGTTTAAAAAATTGCATTAATGTGTGATTTGTTTTTCCTCATTGTATTAGAGGTACAGTTCTGTTGGGTCTGGCTCATGGACTGATGCTTTCATTTTGGAGCTGGTCTTCTATCACCAGTTTTGCCTGGTTTCTTGTAGGTAGGTGCAAATCCTGAGGAGAATTTTAGTTTCTGTTACCCTATTCCCTTTACTCAAGCCCTGTGACCCTACACCACATCTCAGAAAATTGAATTGCTGATCAAAGCATCCTTTTCTCTGTCACTGACTGTAGTATGCATGTCTGACCAGTTGACTAAAGGTTACAGGCCAAATGTCCAGGCCATTGCAGAGCACCGTTGTTCCCTTCAGAAGCCCCTGTTGAGGTTCTCTTCCCATGAGCAGCCTCTCATTTCTCACCATCTGCATTGTGTAAGGCTACATCTGGGGTTATGAGGCTGAGATGACACAAGCTCCTCCATTCTGCAGTAGGCACAATGCCTTGTAATTTAATGAGCAGTTCACCCAGAGGCAAGCTCGCCTCCTGTCTCCTTAGGTGTCAAGAACCTCCAGGCAGTAGAATAGTATGAACATCAAAGCAGTTCTGCTGGATCAATATATCCGTGAATCAATCTGCATACAGTGGGTCTTGGGTGCTAGGAAGAGGGATTCAAGTGCTGAATCTGGACATCCATTTTCAGGAGAATGGTATATCTATGCTGTGGAGCAAGTAGGAGGAAATGGAAATAATTCTGCTATTGAACTGTGGAGACACGAGTTTTCCATACCTTCTCCGAATGGATGGATGGATGCAGCTTGGTTTAATTTGTAGGTGCATCTGAATGAAATTTAGTGGTGTAAATGCTGTTTGATAAAAACATAAATCTGCTTAATGTTTTGCCTTAGCTAATTGTTTGCAGATGTTTATATCAAGAAGACAAGGCAGTACTTCCTACTAATCTTTAATAATAAATTGAGACATATCAAAATGCAGAGACCAAAGGAAATTATGAGTTATGTTTGTCCATATTCTTGTTCACCTTCTCTTTTGGAGCACTTAAGAGCCAACACTTTCAAATGATTTTCCATGACCTTGAAGACAAGATATTTAATGCAAACTGAGTTTCTCCTAGTCAGGAACCAAAATATAATACCAAATATCAGGAAAGTTACAATTAAGGCACAAGAGTTGGCAATGCTTAAACCATCAGTTGCCCAAATAATTTACCTTTTGCTGTAGATGTTAGTTTTAAGAAATGTGTGTGCAGATTGTAATGTATGAGCATTTCATTTGTGATGTACATACGTTGCTAATTTGAAGTAAGTACAGAATGGTTCTTTAGGTGATTCAAGCATTGTATTCTAAAATGCTCAGAACCTTGCTGCAAAAGAGTAATTTAAAATGTTTCTATACATTTGCTATCATGATGTGAAAGTTAAACATTTTCTCATCTACAATAAAGTTTTAAAACAAAGTTGTCCTGTTATAGAAAGTTTCTGTAGTTGTTAATTTTCTGTTAGGGGTCAAATCCCATCACAGTCAAAGACAGTGTGGTAAATCAAGGATCTTGCAGTCAGTAGAAGATTAATAGTTGTCTTCTTGCCCATCATATGGTTATCTAAAGGAGACAAGATCAGGGAAAAATATATTTTCTTCACACTAATGTATTTGGTTCTTTCTATATTATATTAAAGGAAGTTCATGACAGGCAGACCTGTTAACCTCTTAAAAACTGTGCCATCCCTCTGTTGTGCTGAGAGAGGTCTGTTTAGGAAAAACCGTTCGGTTTTGGCTCTTGATAATGTTTCTTTGCTGTCTTTTTGCTGCACCGTTTTCAGCTGAATATGCGATCTTTAAGAGAATAGGATATTGGGAAAAGTAAATCTTTGGCTACTGGGAATAACCGTGCTTCTAGTGATGCAGTTCTCAGGGCTGCAAAGCATGGTTATATTTCCCAAACTCTCTTTTTTTCCCTAGACACAATGTGAAAAAGAAGGTGGCGGATAATATACTTGACTGTAACTTAGCCTATTCTTTTCTCTCCCTGCACAGGTTTAGCGTCTTCGGCTGGGCTCCTTTATTTACACACCTGGAGTGCTGCTGTTGCAGGCAACATTCTCGCTGCCTTTACTATGTGTGTGTGGCCCCAACTGGCTGGACGCTTTGTCAGCTGTCTGCATCCCGGGAAAGCCATGAGTACAGCCACCTTTACCTACGTTCTTGAATTATTCTTCTGCGTATGGTGTACAGCTTATAAATTTGTACCTGGAGGAGTTTACGTTAGAGAAAGCTCTCATCTTCTTTTAGGTACATTTGTGACTATGAACAAGTACAAATATGTTTGCTTGAGCCTCAACCAGATGTTTAAAATGTATCTAGGTTATAAATAGTCTTTCTGAATGCTCAGCTCCTGTTTGATTTCCTATGGTAAGAGTTTCTACGAGGAAATTAGTGAGACATCCAAAACATAATCTACTTGTTTCTTCACTGTTAGAAATAGTTTAAAATGTGGGCAGAAAATTGAATTTTCTGAGGGAAAATGACAAAGTGAAGAAGTCTGGTAACTGATACACAACTGAGAAAGAGATCTGTTAATCAATCACCCTAAGAATACGGCTGCACTGGGGTCCAGGGTGTGACTGCACCTGTGTGTTGGCTGCCTGAGATAACAGTACGGTACCGCGGGTGGCAATGTAGTTTCTGGAAATTCAGGGGTTTCTGAGGGCTGTATTACCACGACTGTAACACACTTCAGTGCATTATTTAGCCCTGCTCTGAGGAGCAAAGCGCAGCACCCTGCTGATCTAGCTAGTCTGCACTTGAGACCTGAGCTTCGTTTCCATGTGGCTTTGCCTTCTGTTTTGTGGACACACCAGTATGTTTGGAGAAATGCTGATAAGCCTACAGTGTCAAAAACATGCAAACAGGAGAGGAAGATGAGAAATAGTCAGGTTATTTGACAACAAGGAAGAATTGAGGTGAGCAAATACAAAGTTTTTAGCAAAATGGTCCCTTGATGAAGGTGGAGAGGTGAAAATGAAACCAACCCTTTCTGGTTTTGTCTCCATAATTATTTCCTTAATAGGTACTAATGTGTTTCAATAGCATATTTCACTAATTATATTTAAACAATGCCAAACATTGTCTTGGGCCAAGTGTGTGCCACATTTTAAAACGTGAGGCATTATCCTTTATTTTGTTTGAAAAGGATTAATGAACGCTGTGCTTGACTTGTTGCTCCAATGGTTTTAGATTTCCTCAATGTCTTTGCAATCAGTTTCTGTCACTCCAGTTTCTTAGTCTCCATGTGTGTTTCACATATTACAATAATCACATGCAGGGTTTCAGTTTATTATGTTTTGAGGAGAGTTCCTGTAATTTATTGCACTTCTCTCTGTTTTGAAAGCACTCGGGAGGTCCACAGAAACAGTCATCTCAGTTATTTTAATTTTTTTTTTTTGAAGTTACGTGAAGAAAGCATGTGGTAGAGGAATGTCAATTGCTTTCTTGAGTAAGGCTTTGACAAAAGACAAGCTATTACATCAAATTCTTTTCTCACTTCCTTTGAAATACACGCTTGTGATTAATTCACCTGGCATGATCACTGGATAGTAACACAGAGATGGCCCTGACTCTCTCCTTGGTAGAAAGAAAACTGTGAACTGAACCCATCTCAGCTGATGGTGCTACATAAGTTTATATTCCATCTGAGAATCCAGCTTCTCTCTTTTTGATGGCCACCCCATTGCTTATCAAAGATTTGCAAATTATACCATGAGATTGTGTATTTGTTGCTGCGCTTCTTCCCTCACAGCTTGGCTTTCTGGCAAACTGCTTGTTTTCTTCTGGTTTCTTTCAGGTGCAAGTGATATTTCTTGCTTTCTCCTCCTGTCCAATATCCTGCCTTTCTCTTGCCACAGTTTGGGTAGGGAACTGCACCAGGAGAAGTGACAATGAAGTAAGATCATTATATTCAAAACTTCCGTGCCGCTTCACTGTGGTGTAACGTGATGCTGAGGGGTTGGATCCCTGGTCTTCCATCAGCTTTCATGGCTTTGAATGAGTCTCCCTTTGAGAAGGGTTTTCTGTGTTCTCCCTTCTCCATTGCACTAGACCCAGCTTCCTGGTTTGCAAAACTTCACTACAACTAGTGTAACACGTAAGCGCAATAAGAAAATACTGAGTAACAGTTATTTTATCCTCAGCTATAACTCTGAAATAAAGCTTGACTTCTATAGTTTATTAACTATGCCACAGAGATATTAAGGACATACACCTTCTCCAGCAGAGCTCTTATCCAGTCCATTATGTTGTCTTCGTGGGTGATTGGATCTTTTAGCTCATAAGGGATGGGAAAAGAGCTTGTATTATTAGTCTGAACTGCCTATTGAAAAGATACCTTGCGAAGATACTCCAACAGTGCACTGAAGTCACTTACTAGCTTTCAAAATGTATCTACAGGTGTGCTTAGTTGCCTGTTCTTAAAAAGCACAGCTGGTTCTGTTGGCTCTGGAGCACAAGAGTGTAAGATGCTGCCATGTTAAACCAGCGTCCCAACCTGCTGCAGTCTGCTTACACTGTTTTTAAAACAAACTGTTGAGCAATTATTTTTGTAGTTCCTATATCAAAACATGTTGCTTCTATCTTGGTGACAGAGCAGGTCATTTGCAAAGATAATAGACATCTACAATCAACAACGTATTTTTTCATCAAGCTGTTATTTTGACATTTTGTAATATGTAGGTGTAACTTAATTGCTCTTGTCCAGATTAATTCCGGTAAGCTTTGAAAGCACTGGGCTGAGCTGAGAGTCGTAGCCCTCAATAGGAGACTGGAAGCATTTTAGCGTAGTTCTCCTACCGCGTGCAAGCCTTTTTGACATAATACCCTGAACTCCACTGCAAATGAGTCTTTGCTTGAGAGCGCTGGCTAAATGGGCTCGAGGTTCTGTGGAAGTTGGTGTTGGGATACACAAAGGTGGGGAGCTCTGCTGCAAGATTTGCTGCTTTGCCCCAGATCAAAGGATTAAAATATTTTTGGTTTTGTTGTTCTCCCAATCAGTACATGAATGGAGGAGGGGCAAACATGGCTTCAAACAAATATTTCAGTGACAGAAGAAACCTGATAAAATGTGCAGTAGTGGAACCCAGTAGTACCAGCAGAGTTAAGATATCTCTGTGTTTCCATAGTGAACAGTGAGACAGGTTCTGAGGGCTGCCTGGTTGGCAGCCTGATGCTGGGGCCCACGAAGGTATCTGGTAATGTCACGATCCTTTGGCTGCTGGGTTGCAAGGGAAGAGCAAGAGCGGCTGTAAGTTGCCTTAGTGGCAGCAGTCCCCATTGTGAAAGACCTGAAGGTGGCCTGTATTTGGGAGCTCACCGCAGCCCAGAGTAGAGAACCTAACGTGAAGAGGTCTTTGGCTGGATACTTTTACTATTAGGTCTGCTCTTCAGTCACCAGCACAAAGCAGACTTAATAAGGCTGTTTCATGTGTGTTAAATCTTAGCAGCATCTTATTTTAAAAAAATAAAACAAAACAAAACCCAACAAACAATATAATATTGAACTTCATTAGTTTTGTGTGAAACAGGCATTCAGTGGCATTCTAATTAAACATTTAGTTTTTAATTCTTATTGCAATACTCGTATTTTGAAATCTTTTTGAAATATTTATCATTAGTGGCATGTTTAATGTCACTAGCTCGTTTTGTTGGAAGCAATGCTTATGTCAGCAAATACAACAATGTAAATTAAAAATTTTTGAAGTGCTGCCGACATAGGTGAGGTGAATACTGTGACAATGATAAGTAGAAACTTCCCTGTCAAAAAATCTCATATTGCCTGCTTTACTTTATTGAGTATGGGATTTATCTGTGTTTGTGCTTTGAATTGTCTTTGTTGGAGCCATAAGGTTGAATGTAGCACAACAGCTGGGAGTTTATAAATGGTGCATTTCTGAGCAATGTTTATTATGTTAAAGCTCTTTGAAAAAGCTAATGACTTATATTTTTACAGGGTTTATCATGTTATGTATTGGGGTAGACTTTCTAACAGGACCCAAGAAGGACCTTAGCTCTGTCTTTGAAGTGAAAAGCAATCAAAAGGCACTATTCAAAAAGAGTAAAAACTATATTAAACTACGTAAGTATAATTTTATTTTGTTTCTTCCCTGACTCTAGGAACAGTGTCTGAGGAAAAAGAGTAACACAGTGGAGTGTTTTGCTCAGGTATATTAGAAATGGTTGTTTGGTGCTAGTTTTAGGGCTAGGCTTATAGTTGGTGTTGCCCTAGTTCCAGTTTTAGTTATGACATACACTAACTGAGAAGTGGCTTCATTATGATTACAGTTGAGAGAGAGGCTATTTCTCATGGAATGAGTTAAATGGAAACCAAAAAATGAACCAGGGAAAAAAGAAAACGTAAAAATGGATTTGGCATCGTTTGTGATTTCATTTTGGCAGTTGAGGGAGAGGCCTCTCTGGATCTTGGGATTTGTTATAACTGTATACAAAAGATATGAATGATTTGTTAGCCCATTTGTTATGTTGATTTTGAAGCCATTCAGTGTGACACCCTTTACCAGGCCGTGTCAGCTGGCTGGCCCAGGAGCTGCTGTATAACGTGACACTCCTGCTGTGTGAGGAGACAGTCCTGCAAAACCTTCTGTGCTGACACCTCTGCACAATCCTGCCGCACATTCAGACCAGGCCTGTCCTCAGGAAACCTTTTTCATCTCCTGCCTGTGAGCCGTCCCCAGGGATCCCAGCTTTCCTGATGATATGTATGAGGTCTACTTTTTTCCTTAGGTTTGGAAGAGAAATTAAAATGTTTGAGGTTTTACTGCTTTTTGGCTTTTTAACCTCTGGAATCCACCCAGTTCAAGTATTTCTCTACAATCACAGAATCATAGAATAGTTTGAGTTGGAAGGGACCTTCAAAGGTCATCTAGTCCTACCCCCCTGCACTGACCGGGGACATCTTCAACCAGATCAGGTTGCTTAGAGCCCCGTCCAGCCTGGCCTGGAATGTCTCCAGGGATGGGGCATCCACCACCTCTCTGGGCAACCTGGGCCAGTGTTTTACCACCCTCATTGTGAAAAAGTTTCTTCCTTATGTCTAGCCTGAATGTCCCCTCCTTTAGTTTAAAACCATTACCCCTTGTCCTGTTGCAACAGGCCCTGCTAAAAAGTCTGTCCCCATCTTTCTTACATTTGAGCTTCAGATTTGTTTTGTTAGATTACTTTTGCTGAGGAAAAAGTCTGCCAGTATTGTGGATTTTTGTAAAGGAAAAAATTGCTAAGTGTTAGGGCATGCTAACCCTATAGAGATCAGGATGCTGAAGGTTCAGATTCCTACATGTTTTTTTTTCCCTGTGACTCTGGATCAAATCACTTATTTGCGTACTTCATTTTGGCTCATGAAGACAATAGTGCTTCACCACTTTTTAGGGCTGTTTCTGAAATCTTTATGGACGTCTTTACCCTATATACTCAGGGACCAGAGGAACATGGCCCCTGAGAGTTTGTATGTTAGAAGGAACATGAGCACCAGTGCAAGTGGTTTAAATATTGCTACTCAAAAACATGTCACAGAAGTGAGTAAATACTCCAAAATACTGTCTGTCAGAAAGCACAGCAAAGCCCAGCTAATTTTGTGACGTTACAACAGTAACTCTTGTATTTCTTCATCATGCCCAGAATTGTATTGTTTCTCAGCTTCCCCTTCAAGCACCTTTGCATCTTGCAGAGTATGAAATTGCTTGACATTTACTAATGTAAACAGCATGTTTTTTACTTCTGACATCATCCATTATAAAATTTATTTAAAGTTTACACAAAATTATTCTAGAGAACTTGCATAAAAGTAGTTACATATCTGTTTAAAGATTTGAAGAAAGAATAAACTGGAGTTCCTGAAATCGTTGTAGATACCTTATGCCACCTTGTAAATGAAATAATAGCAGAGGGGTTTCATCATCACATTAGGAAGTGCGAAATCATGAGAGCTCTCAAGTGTCCACTGTAGTTATTTGGGAGGCTACAGCAGCAACGGGAGATCTGAACTGGGATTCTGTGAAGCTACAGTGCCTTTCCAAGAATGTGTCAAACAAAGGACTGCTCTGGAGGTCTGGCAGGGATTACGTCTTTCTGATGTTTAACGGCTTGTGAAGTAAACAAAATTTTCTTCCACACATTGTTTTAATACAAAATAAAAATTATAGGCTACGTATGCATACCTGGAACACAGAGAGGAAAACACTGGAAGGTTTACGTAATGCTCTGACTCATCCCCTATAGTGAATGCTTCAGTAGGCATCATTTTTACATAAATATTCCGAGGAGTTTTGGTGTATTTTACCTGCTCAGCCTGTTATGTTTTGGAGAATGTAAGTGTATCTGCATACATGTAGATATTCTGCGCGTGTATAGATACTCTTCAGTACACTGCTCTGGAATGGTGTTATCACTGGCATACATGGAAATTCAAATGTATTCATTTCCCATTCTATGAATAGTACATCTTACAATGATGGTGTACCCAGTTCTGTTTAACTGCAATAATAACATTATTTTCTCTTGCTTTAAAAACAACTTTTCTGTGTGCTTCTGTTTCAAGTATTGTGGCTGTTTGTTGGTGTTGGTTTGCTAGGATTTGGTCTACGTTATAAAACTTACCAGAAGAAGTTAGGCCAAGGGGTGAGTAGTGTGTTTGTGAAAGTGATAACTTTCAAATATGCAGTAAAATGCGCGTGTGGTATTCTAGGTGTGTTGGTTGGTGCTGAAGAACTCTTTGTACCAGTATCCAAGTATTCAGCAAAATGAATGCAGAAATGGAGATGCAAAAAGTTTAATTTGTAAATTCACATTGAACATGGGAAATGTCTGAGTCTTTGGAGGTTTATTGTGCTGCTACAAAGGAAAAAAATATTCTGAAAACTTGAGAAATGCTTGCCTCGTATATCAATTTGAATGTTGCTTTTATAAGTGAGTTTACTTGAATTTTATTCAAAACTTGACTGGACAATGCTGTTAGTAGCCTGAAGTTCATTCCAGCTGAGGGATGCTATGTTTTTATATTTATAACTCTGAATTTGACCTCTCTGAAAACTTGGTTGACTTAGACTAGTTATGGAAATTGGATAAAAATCGTAAGATTCCAGTTTTCTGTCTGGCAAAATAATTAGGTATTGCAATGATAGCAACTAAGATGCTTAGTGCTTGCAAAGTTTAGCATTTAGATTACTTACAAGTTGTCCAAGTGTGTTGCTTGCTTATGTAGTAATTTTAATTTAAAGTTAGATCTGTTTTCATCAGATATAAATTAACATTTTTTCTGTTCAATGATTTAATTTAATTGATGCAGTTGGTTTGAATTATGAATTAGACTTTTTTCTTTTGGTGGCAGTTCCGAAAAAGTACTTCGAAACTTGCTCTTGATATGTATTCCTGTTGGTAATTTTTTTTTTGGTTAGAGAAATCACGGCAAATGCAGGAAAAGAGGCAGAGAAGGTGATGAGAGCCAAGTGGAAATTGTGTGTATGTGTGTGTACGCACCCCCATGCGCGTGTGTATTCACATATACACACAGACATACTCAGTTGGCTTTCTTTTCAGAACTCATCTGGGTTTGTATTACCTTATAATGTGGAAAAAAGTGGGTAGTCCCTCTTAGATGAAAAAATTAGTAATCTCTTTCATGTTCACTTATTTACTGTTACTTGTACAAATTAACTTTGATGACTTTTCTCCTCTTGTTAATAGCAGATTTTTCTCAAAAATACCAAAAGTCTCTTGTCATCCTGACAGCTTCATTAGGAAAATATGTTGGTTAAACATCTCTTCTTGCGTGTCTCTTATGGCACCATGTATCTAGTGTTGTTGACTGTGAAAGTATCATACCTGAAAGTCAAATTGTACTTTTTCTTCCATTCATTTTTTTGAGGTTCCAAAAAGAGACTTCTCTGCTATGATCTGGCCTTTTAGATTTGGATATGACAATGATGGATGGTCTAATTTGGAAGGATCAGCTGATTTGCTTAATCAGACAGGTAACATTTTTTTTTCCACTTCATTTATATTTGAGAGGGTTCATCTGAAGAGACACAAACAAGAACACCTGCTGGGTAACTGAGTATCCATTAACACAAGCATTAACATGAAAACCTGTGTTTAGTTGCTTTCTCCTGAATTTGTGAGCTGCTCCAATACAATCACTTCTGTTGAAAATCCATTTGCAGAGATGATAATTTTTTAATGTATTTTAAAGAGTTTTCTGGTTGGAGGAAACATTTTGTTTATTATTTGGATTTTTTTCTCATATTGCTGCTGAGCTCCTTGTCTATAGAGAAATTCTTTACATAAATGAAATAATGATAAATATCCTTTTAGCTCAAATTTAATGTTTTATAACTGGTTTGTTTTTTTCAGATGTAAAGGATTATATAATTCCTAAAGGGTCTGAAATTAAAATGCCCTAAACAAGGTGTACAGAGGAGAAACAGACAAGTCTGTTCCCACTGAGCCAGAGCAATGTATAAAAGAAAATCAGTGACTGTAGCCTAATTGAGTTGTCATGATTGTACTGTAAATAAGAGTCTCTAACCTGTTGCTCATGGGATATGATTTTGGTTGGAAAATTAGCTATAGGAAATGAAGAATTTGGACCAAAGACTAGTGCTGCTGCAGGGTGCATTGAAAGGGATTGACCAGTGGTCAATACCCATGTCTGGGTATTTATTTAATATTTACATGTTTATTTTTTAACTGTAATGAATGCATTTATTTCTGGTACCTATATTTTAAATTCATGAATTTATTTATTTTATTTATTTGTGGAAATGAAGTATCACTTCTAAAAGAAGCAATTGGTAAGTCAAAAAGGCAGCAAATTCCAAAATGAATAAATCTTAATTCCTGATTGCTGGAAACAGTATTCTAGGGTTTTATGTTACACGTATGCTGTTACATAAAATACCACATTATAATTTCCAGGAAATGCATTAACGCATTCAGAGTTCAGCTGGAGATTCTTAAATGGTTTGTTTGCTAGACAAGAGTAGCTGATTTTGAAAGCCACAGAGAAAAGAGGGGATAACTTCTTCAGCATAGGGGTTATCTTCCGAGGTGTGGAGGTGTGCATTCCTTGGGCTCATCTTCTCTCTGCTGAAACAGTGAAGATGTAACGTGGGATGGCTTTTGTGACTAGAATTCCTGTCTGCCCTGAAGTGAGGCAACATGAAGCCCTCTTGATGGTTTCGGTCATTGTTTCTGTGGCCAGCATATATGCTAATGATGTAGAAGCAAAAATCTGGGAATCCAGTTAAAGTACTCTGAGCTACCATTTTCCCTGCTAATGTGGCTTTCATAGTGCTCAATAAGACATTTCAGAGCAACCTTAATTCCTTACAGAAGGGCTGCAGATGAAGTGGTGACTTGATCTGCCATGTAGAGTAGGAGAGCACTCCAGGGGGGCATAATCACCGCAAGAATGGAGCACTTGCTGCTGCTGCAGCCACACCAGCCTGCTGCTGAAGCTGAGCCTGGATGGTTCAGCCAGCCTGTGCCCAGCTTGCAGGCTCCCACCTTCTGTCAGGCACAGGCAGGTATTCCTTAGCTGCCAGTTCCTTGAGGGACCACATAGCTCTTCCGATGTCCTGCAGCTAAAATACAGGGGGACCTGTCATGTTCCCCTGACAAAACCATACCTCAGCATCTGAACAGTGAGGGACCACAGTGCCCTGAGAAAGTGAGGTGTCAACAATTCCCTAGAGCTGGGAACCCTTTTCTTACCATGCCTGGTGGCTGACGCTAGGTTGCTATGGGCTGATTAATTGTTTTGGCAGCAGCAACCTGGCTCCTCTTGCGCGGGACCCTTTGGAGCAGAATGGGATTTGGTAGATGAAGGTAAGTGCAGATGTGCTGTGTAGTGCATGTTCATCAAGTTGAAAGCAGTAGACTCGCTACTGTGCTGTTTATCTGTGTATGCACATTATGTCTAATGCTTTTGAAATGGCCTGCACGAGGTACGTGCAGACCAGCTGGACTATGCCATCTCACGTGCATCTGGTTGTGCACCAGGGAGGTGCTGTGGCATCCAGACACCGCCTGTCCTTCTGAGGCTGTGTAGCCTGCAGTGACTGTAAGTTTGGGCATGATTCTGTTGCCAGTGTAAGATTTGCCCTGATCGACTCCTGAAGGGCTTGTGTCCATCCCTGTGTAATCAAAAGGGAAATGATGACATTATATAGTCATTTATAAATCACATGTACAGGTCACAGCTATGAATTTGGAAATATTTCTTTTTTCTTCCCCACTTTAGGTGCAGATTTTATCACTATTATAGAGAGTGATGCTTCTAAACCATTCATTGGGAACAATGATCCAACAATGTGGCTAGGAGAAAGACTAGGATTTTACACGGATTTTGGTCCAAGTACAAGAGATCACACTTGGGGGTGAGTCATCTTTACATACACAGTGACAGTAAATATATGTGAATACACTACCCAATACTAACTCCACTAGAACATGGGCAAAGATTAATTGGAATAATAATCACCGTAATCGCTTGTTAGGGCTTGTCTTTAAGAATGCACCTTGATTCCCTCTCATTGCAGTGCAACGCAGAATAAGTTTTCTCATTGTTAAAAATGATCAGTTTTTGGTGCCTGGCCGTATGCGCTACTTCGGCTGTGGTGATGCAGAAAATGGCATCCTGCCCTTTGACGTACAGAGTTGGATGTCTGGCATTCCAAGTACTATATCTGATTCGCTTTTCTCATTATTTTGTTTTAGCCTACGAGAAGTTTAGATTTCAGACTTAAAAACATGATAGCAGTTGGAAAATGTAACTGCACCTGGAGTTATTAGAAGTTTTTAATTAATTAAATCCAGCTTGGGCTGTGTAGTGGGAAATGGGCATAGAAAGGTGCATATCTATTTGACCAGATTTTTTTTTATTTTATTCAGTGCTTGACAACTACTGGCTGCATGTCTTTGCCCTCTGGAAAATAGTGGTTTATGATGTGGATTTTTTTCCAGGAGGATATGCAGATCTCTGTGGCAAATGGAACTTCCTGTGATGTTGCAATGGCTATTTATTTTTTTCCATATGTGAGGGGAATTTACTAACTTTCCTCTTCCAGAGCCTTTGTCTTTACATGATGCAGAATGGGACAGAAGAGTGGTTCTCTGAAATTTTCTTCATGAAATATTTTGGAAAAACCTGACCCAAATTGTTTTAAGGTTGATTCCAACCAGAAGCGGAAAGGTTGAGAAATCTCCTGGTTTAAAGGTGTATTTCTATCTGCGTCTACTTCTAATAAAATACATATAAAATTTTGGTTTGTCTGAGGATGCAGATTTTGAAAGGCTCAGTGTAAGAATTCATATATGTGGAATGGTATTTCTTACTGTAGGAATGAATTTGATAATACATCTTTAGACATGTACTTAAGTAATATTTTAGAGGAAAACCTTCTAGATTCAGAATAGTCTGCTAGAGATGGTGTGTATTCTGGTCTGATCGTTTGATTTCAGTGACCATTAGTGTTCTGCTCACATTTATCTGCTTAGTTCACACTTGTGATGCTTGTGAACTACAAAATGTAACTGTTTCCCTCTTCTCATGTAGGATTATGGCGCTATCAAGGTATCCAATTGTAAAATCTGCCCATCACCTCCTTCCGTCTCCAGAGGGAGAGATTGCACCTGCCATCTCCATGACTGTCAACTTCACAGGGAAACTGGTTGATTTTGTTGTTGCCCACTTTGGAAATGAAGAGTGTGTATTTTATTTGTTGTTACATTATGTCATGCAAAGCCATGTAACATAATTGTAATTTGTGAACTTCTGGGATTTCTTTTGTACCTTTTAAAATATGCTTCTGTAATTCTGGTTCTAAGAAGGCACATTGGAGGAAATTCTATGACATAGCTACTGTTTCAAATTTTTGAAGCATTCTTGTAAATGGACGAACATGTCACCCAACACTCAGCTGAACCTAATATCTGAGTTATTAGAGATATAAAGATATAGTTCTGCAAAACCACAACACATAATAGGGCTACAGATACATTTCAGTGCAGGATAGCATGTTTCTGACTTTCTGCATGTGGAACAGATCTATTACATTCCATGACTGCAGCAAGTTATAGTCACAAATAGGTAGCATAAATGGATAATTGATGTTTATTAAAATAAAAAGTAAGAATTCTGAAACCTCCAAGGAAGGGTAGTGTTGAAAAAGCAACAAAAATATCCATTCATTGTCCTTCTGACTAGATGAAACTGGAAATATCTAAATTGATCCCTGGATTCTGAAAGGAAGAATTATACCAATAACTCGAATATGTGACAGGAAAGATTATGGTGTATATTTCAGTTATTTAGGACAATGTCTTTATTACTTGTGTGTAACGAATACTAGTAAGGGATAGTTTTGTGATGCTTCATGTAGCTGTATTTTCTGTTTCATTTGCTGCAATATCTAGTATTATGTTTGTGATTATGTAATAAGATTTGGACTTACTTTTGTATATGTTATAATTCAAGGAGAAGCAAATTTATGGATTGGGTGCAGAATATAATACGCAAAGAAGCTGCTCAGAAAGCAGTACGAATTCTCAGTATCCCATAGTGAGCTTCCCTGTTTCCTTGCCCTGTGCAGAAGCTGTGCACCAAGCGTGCAAATTGTTCGCAGATGTCCCTTTTACCAAACATATATAGTTGTCAGAAACTACTCCCGGGCTGACCTCTAGAAAGGAGTTTCATTCTGTGCCTCACACAGATGATTTAGCCTTGTCTCTCTGAGAAACCGTTTGTTGAAGTAGAAGAAAATAGCTCTGTATTCCCCGCTCAGAGAGATGAGATAAAGAAGGAGAAAATAGGAGGAGAAACATGGGAAACAATTAGAAATTAGATTCTGTTTTGAGATGAATGAATTTGTAATTAAATGGCACATGCAGCTGCTTGGTTTTAATCTTTTTTTCATCTGCTGCTTAGGATGAGATAAACTATATATGCACTGCATAACTAGGGATTTTTTAAAAGACTTTAAAAAATGTAACTATACCTCTGTCATTTAAAAGAACCCAACTTCTAGAGAGGTGTGATTCTAGAAAGAGCAGCTAGCTGAGCAGGCAACTTCACCTATACCCAGGTCAGACTTCTGTTTAAACGGTTGGAGTTTTTTTCTCCTGACTGTGTGCTTTTTCTCCCCAATGCCTTTGCTTCAGTCAAATTCTGCTATTTAGAAAACACAGTAGCATTTAAATTCTCGTATTCTGGGCTTACAGATTCCAAAATCAACTCCCTCTCTCAATGGTATTTAGCCCAGTCTATCAGGAAGAAGAAAACATGCTCTGCACAGCTGTTTAAAGTTATTAACGTGAAGAATCATAGAAAGAGAACTGTATTTACATTATGTTATGACAAATCCAAGGACAGGGAATGGGATCCAGTGCAGTATTTTACCAGGTTCCACTTACACTGTGACTTTTGGTCTCGTTGGAACTGTTGTGTAAATCTTGTTAAAGAGATGCAGAATACCTGCCAAATGTTGTTAAGTAGTGTTAATGGGATGATGTAGCTCTTAAGTTATATTTCATCAATTATGTGACCCAGACTTTAAGATATTTGTTTGTTTGTTTGTTTGTTTGTTTTACCGTGATCTGTCCATCCTAAAAGTTTTGTTAGCACGGGAGCTCTTTGTTATGCACCACTCTGTGCTCGCACAATTACATTTCAAGTGCAGGCAGAGACAAAGCCTCACATAACCAAAACACTTATGTGCACATTTCCTACTGATGAGCTCAGTATTAAAACCAAAACCATAACAGAAAAAAATTGTACCTATAATGGTTAGAAAGAGAATCCTAATTACAGCTACCACGACCATGTGGCTTTTATCGAACATAGTGATCATTCTGAATCAGTGAGCTTTCTATAAACTTTCTAATACTGAGCGATAAAAAAGATGTCAGATTCATTTGTGGTTTAATATGTTATAGCAAAAAGATTCTGAGCTAAAACATACGTATGTTAAAGTCTTTTCCATTTCTTTCAGAGAGGACTTGGACAGAAAACTCCAGGCTATAGCTGTTTCAAATCTATTGAAGACTAGCTCTAAGCAAGTTGTATTTCTAGGATACATCACGTCAGCTCCTGGATCCAGAGATTATACTGAATTAATAGAAAATGGAAATGTCCAGGTAATGTAAAAATACTGCTTCTTTTAGCTGTTAAAGATAATGTGTATTTGAAACATTAAGCTTAATATTTCAAATTGATGGCTTGGAAATAGGCATATAGGAAAATACATGCACATTTTCAAATACAATCTTCAGCTACCTCATGACTTGGTATAGAAAAGGTGGAGTTACACAGTGAAAGGACAAGAGGCAATGAACAGCAGTTGCCCCAAGGAAATGTCAGTTAGAATAGCAGAAGAAAAAAATAAACAATCACAGTTAGGGTTGTCAAACATCAGAACAGAGGCCCAAAGAAGTTGTGAAATCTCCATCTGTGGAGATATTCAGAAATTGGCTGCATAAGACCCTGAGAAACCTTCTTGAAGTTACTCTGAGTGTGGGGTTGGTAGCGGGTGACCTCCAGATGTCCCTTCCAACCTACAGTTCTGCTGTTCTTTTGTTTTATAAGCGAGTTCTGCAATTTGTTTTTCTGTCAGGAGATGTAAAAAAGCTGTCTAATTTGTCTGACAGTGGAGTTTTACCTTTCTACCTTATTACAATGTTCTAGGCAAAATATTTTTCTGTAGCAGGTTTACACATTGGTTCTGATACTGATTTAAAGCCTACCCATAAGGAAAGCTTGCCTTATTTTGTTGATCTTTTTTTTCTCCTTTCACTCATAGGATATTGACAGTACAGATCGTGATAGATGGTGTAGCTATATTATGTATCGCGGAGTTATAAGGTATGCTAAAGTGGATCGTTGTTCACTAGTTTTAAACATCTTTATGACAATCAATTTTACACCCTTCTTTAGGTAATTGTGGAAGATTCTTATATGCGTAAACAATGATATATGGACAGTTAGATATACCGTGAAATAATGTGAAACATCCATCTCAGGATGAATTGGTGTATTTCTGAATATCATTCACAAAGACAGTATTAGAGGTTTCATCCTTCTGTGGCAAAAGCCTTCAGATCTAATCTGCTTTGGTAACATAAACCTGCTTTTTTCCAACGCTCTGTCTTTGCAGCTTCATTCTAGAATGTGAAGACTAAGCCCTAATTAGTATGTGACACAGAAGATACACATTTTGAACCATGATTGTAGGGTTTGTTGAAGCAAAATGCTGATCTAATCCAGCCAAGCTTTATGCTGGATTCAGTGGAAACTTGAACTGTGTAAGCCCATACTGAAGCACTTTCCTCTGCTGGGACCTATGCACTCCATTTCTTTTAATATCAAGTTGCTTGTAAATCATTTTCTTGGTGATGTGTGTGCCGGAATGGAATTCAGTTTATTCTGCAAATTCTGCAGTCTTCACAGGAGTAAACCCAGTAAACTAGATAGCTGTCTTAAGTAACAGTATTGAGTAGAAAAAAAAAAGCAACAACAGAACCCCCATTTGCAATCTATTTTTTCTCCTTACTCATTCCACTGATGCCCGAGTTCCTTTCTTGAATTTAAAAATCTGTTCAATGAAAAAAGTTGGTGAGCTTATACCAGTATGCATATTCTAAAATTATTTTAAAAATAAGTTTCTAGATCTAGAAGTTATTTTTGTTGTCAAATTTTCTCAGTTTTTCTACTCGTGACATTTTGTTATGATGCTCATGTTTATAGAGCGCTTTAAGGTTTTTGAAGGTGAGATTCACAGAAATGAAAGGTTAGGTTGACAGGTTAAATAGTAACTCCTGGAAAAAAAGACACATGAATTAAGAATGTGGTGAAATTGCCTTGAGTTATTTCTTCAAACTAACTCTTCTTGTATCCCATAGGTTGGGCTATGCCCGCATATCTCATGCTGGCTTAAGTGATTCAGAAGTCCAGATGGCCAAATTTAGGATCCCAGATGACTTGGATAGCTATATTGATAATGACAGAATTGTCACTGATCCCAGCCAGGTCCCTGAGGACGTCCATTTCAATCCCAGGTCAGTGTATCTCATAAGAAATTAAGGTGATGAGGTACATGCCATCTTGTACAAGAGAAGCCTAGGAACAAAATTGTTCTTAAAGAGGGACATGCTGGTCATTACTGGTCTAAGCAGAAGATTAAGAAGCAAGAACTTCTGATTTGTTACTCAATTTTTTTTCCACTGACTTGGCATGTGCCTTGGGAAAATCAGTCTCCTGTGTCATAGCGTAAGTTGAAGGTAATGCTTCTTTCACCCAGGTGATTAATTTCTGAGATTGTTTGATAGGGGTATTTGCTAAGTGGTATGGTGACTCATTTTGTAGATGATGAGACATCTCCCATGTTCCTCAGCACTTTTGAGGATCGAGGTCTTAATGTATTATTATTTAGAACATAAAATACAATATATACGTTAAATACTCTTTGCATGAGCATTTTAAAACATACTATGTAACTGGAGCAAAAATTAAGGAGAATGCCTGAGGCAGTATGTTACGTATGTCCAGAAGAAAAAAGGACTAGATTGTTACATAAAAGGTTATTTATTTCTTTAACATGGCCATTCTTCCATAGGCATTGCACAAGGAAGATAAATATTGAGAAAAGTATTTATTTTATATTGAATATCAGTGGAAGAGTCATGAAGTTTGAGATAGATGTTGCTACAGAGGGACAATTTCCAGCAATGCTGTATTTACTACTTCTAACTTGCATAATACAGAATATCTTAATTTCTTCTATACACCTAACAGTTGAGTTTACTCATTTTTCATTTGGCACTCAGTCACTGGCTTCCTGTCTAAGCAAAAGTTTGCACAGTGTTTTCCACATGATGAAACTTGCCTAAAGTTAGCATTCGCATTCAGATTTTTCTCAATTGATTTCGGCACAGAACATTTTTGTGATCCTAAGTTCTTTCATGTCTGCCTAGACACGGAAAGAAAATTATACCGTTTAGGAATAAGTTTAACTTTTTCCAATTAACTGTAGTTCTTTTGAAGTGTAATGGCACTGCTTTTAAATGCTATTTAGCACTGATATTTTGAATAAGTGCTGTATTTTCCTTCTGCAAATCTATCTACCATAATAGACAGTAGTCAAAACTTTCAGATTTTAATATGGCATGAACAATTACAATTTTTACCATGATTTTCAAAGGAAAGATGTGCAATATTAACAGTAGGGCTGAGTATTTGGTATTATGTGGGGTTGAATTCTATCTCCACTGAAATCAGTGACAAGGGCATAGGATTTTACTAGATAAATGCACTGCTCACCTTTGTCGGGTGGAGTTCCATTTATAGAGTGCCTACGGTATTAATCCAATCAGTCTAATTAAATGTCTCCATTATACTCAAAGACCTGTAGTCAGATAGTGTATATAGATTATTATTTTTATGTAAGAAGGGTTATGGCCTGTGTCTGAAATAAACCATCTAGAACATTGGGAAGAAGTGTTAATTATACTGCAGCAAGCGTATGATTTAATTGCATGGGTTAAATCATGTTGTAATGGTTTTGCTTTGTTGAATATTTTTCTTAGGTTTGGATCTTATAAAGATGGACATAATTATGAGCATATTCATCACTTTCATATGAGCACTCCTAAATATTTTAAACAGACAAACTAGAATGAGAAACCAACATATAATTGGGACCAACAATAAAGGTTTGTTGCTTGAAACTGCACTGGCAGCCAAAAAGATGACATTGTTTAAGGATGCGTAACGCTGTGAATGTCTGTGTAATGGCTGGTGACTCTTTTCTTTAATGAGTTGTTATCACTGTGAGAGAGGGAAGACACCTGCATTTTGAAAAACCAGTGTCTACCTGAGCCAGATACCTGCTTTGTCCACAGCAAAGCAAGGGTGGGAACTTGCTTTGGTGGTAACTTCTTCAGCTTTTTTGAAGGTATCCTATATTGTGCTGTTTCAGAGTTTTCTTTAGGGTCCAGATACAAGCCTTTTCCTCCCCTAGGAGCTCACTAGAACAACCATGAACAAAGAGTTCCAGCTGACTTCCACACCTCTGATGACTGAGGCAAAGCAAAATAACGGGGTAGTGTAGGTAACCTGGTGGTACATGCTGCACTTTGTAGTCCTGATGCTATTGCAATGAAAATGTTGGCCTTGGGTTTTTCAAAATAGGGATGAGACTAGTGTGTTTCTTCATAGGGAGATTTGCAGTAACTATGTGTTTGAAATGTGTGCGTTTTTTGCTTACTGAAACATTATTTACATCTGCTGCTATTCCACATTGTATTCTTAAATGAGTTTTATTGTAACAATTTGCAGATGATTGATATTCGTAATATTGGAGAAAACGCTGTGACTTTTACAGACTTTTGTTTTACAAGATGTTAGACACTGCAATGCTTTTACAAAGGGAAGGGTAAAGTACTTCCAAGCAGTTATGAGACACTTAAGTGAACATACTGCAGAAGAATTAAAAAAAAATCACATCCAACATGACAAGGGTTCTTAAAAGGGGAAGAAGTTGATTGTAATTTTTATTTAAAATAAACTGTAATAAACCAAACAAAAAAATGCTTTGTTCCTCTGCTAGGATTACATTTTTTAGTGGGACCAAATAGAAGTGGGGCTTTTATTGGCCTAGGCAGTGAATTACCAACTATGTAACAAACACTTAAGACAACATAAAACATTTTTTCTCAGGGTCTCTTGGCAATGTCTTTTATATTTAACTCCTGGTCCTTCAGTACATGTGCAGAACTTCCCTTAAACAACGAGGACATCTTTTGGTGTTGGCCAGAGGAAGTTTTGTGCCTGTGAGAAAAACATTAGATGGTTTATTTGAGTGACCCTCTCAGCTTGGAAACCACAGTTGTGATGTTCACATTCAGTACTGTATATCTTCCCAGCAATACCTAAACATACGATAATGGACACATAGCAGGAAAGAGGTGATGGTGTGTTTGTTTTACCTGTTTTCCCTCCCTCTCATTCTCCTCTATGTGGTTTTGAGAACAGCTTGAGCATACTCAATTTTATTGTTTCTCTATATAAGCAAAGGCAGGATGTGTCTCTATATAAGCAAAGGCAGGATGTGTGTTTACCTAGGGTTTCTTCTTCTGTGGAGTGAGGTAACTCCTGCCATCACCAAGTTTGTCGCTTTATCCTGGTTCTCCTGTGTTTTTAAGACTGTTTTTCTGGAATGAAACACTTCACTGATTTTTGTAGGCAGAGGATATTTGAAAGGCACTTGAGGAATACACAGCCACCACAACTTCATCTCAGATGGTATTAGAAAGCCTGACTTCATTAGTTATAATTAACCATCCATTGTTGAACTAATTCACTTCTCACCTAGAGGTGTTTGTCTTTGTAAGCCCAAGGAAGTCTAATTAAACATTCCAGTTTAGGCATCCCTTAGCAAGGATTCGAAATTCTCTGAACTTGTTCTCTGTGTGACCCTCCAGCAGGACAGGATAAATCAGGTTTCAGAGTGAACGAGAGCAACTTTCTTGCACTTTGGGCAGTTTTCTTCTGCAGCACACTCGTGCTAGCTCTGATGCACATCCAGCCACAGGTTTGCCTTTCCACGGCCTGTACAAAACACAACGTTATCTTCCCACATTACTTAATGTTCTCCAGAGGCTGACTGCAAATACCTCGTAATGTGAGTAGTTTATTCATCTGAGATGCAGGAAATGATACTCATAAATATAAAAAGCTTGAAACCACCTTTTTTTAAAACAATTTAATAATCGAATGAGGGTATTTTTCAACAAGTCAGACACCAAAGCATGACTTGTGGAACAGATCAGACTGTATGTCATCCTTGTGTGTAGTCGTTGAAGTCTGTGAGCACAATTGGGTTCATTTTCACAGGATTTAGAAAGTTTCATCTCATTAGAAACATTCACATAGACATTGACAAAATCTAAAGTTCCAACATTCTCTTCTTCTGAGTAGCTTGTGTAATTTAAAGTTGGTGGATCCATACCAAATAATTCCTAATATCAGAAAACACTCGATGTATAATAAACATAATGAATAGCAAGTATTTGTTGGCATTTGCATTATTTTATCAAAATGACTAAGAGAAACTATGACCATAAACTGTTTGTATACTGCTTCTACTACTGTGGTTAGAATTGGGAAGTTAAAACTACACTTTATTTGTCCTTGAACCTGCACATTGATCTAATTCCCTGGATCTGACTGGTTTAGAAAAATGTGCAGTAGATCTCTCAGTTGCAATCACTATGTTTCACACTATGAAAGAAATGTGCTAGAACAGGTCCTGCTGCAGGGGAGTGTGACTAATCTCGCTGTTCTCTAATCTTATTCTCTTCATCTCAGCTTTCATAAGATAGTCTGTTATGAAATTAAAAGTTTGTGATATGTTTAACTATGCATTCAGAGACAGCATGAGGAGATAAAATGTATTAAAAAACCCCACATTTTATTTTCTAAATGTTTGAACTTTTCCTGATGGTAAAAGGTCTAGATGATACATATTTGACTTCTACATAATATGCATTCTGTTGTATTCCTAATTCCACCCTCTCTGCCATTCTGTGCAGGTCAGTTAAAGCTTCTAGGAACACACAGGAGGAGACAGCAGCCCATCGGGAGACACCAGTGTGTGTTTCAGAAAAAGAAGGAAGGACTCTGTGTGTAAGACAGCAACTTCTGAGAGTAACTGTACCGGATTCTTCAGCAGGGTGGAGACTCAAGTCTCCTGCTTTGGGGCCTTGGCGCAGGCATTTCTATGTGTTGTAAGCTGTTTCAGGAGCAGTAGCTCCAGTGTTGTCCCAGAGCACGCTCACACCTGGGAGCTGCAGTTCAAACCTCCGGGGCTAAGAAGGACCTGAAATTTTTATTTCCCATTTTCAAAAAGGGTGTCGCAGCTACAAGCTTATTGAACAATAGCTGGGGACACCCTTTGTTTTTGAACTGGAGTTCATGTTACTGAAACAAATTGGGTGCAGCTTAAGCGTGCAGGTGCCCAGCTCCCACATGTCTCACTCACACAGAACACGAAAATGTTCAGGGTGCTCTGCTGGCAGTGAGGGAGCTCTGTGGCCCTGGACAAGGGTGCTGGTTGTTTTGATGCACCTCCAGGGTTTGGGCAGAAATTCTGAGCTGCTCTCTTAAGCTTGGCTGCTTAGAGCTTCCTAAATATGAATTAAGCAGAATTTATTTTTTTTTTAATTTCAAGCTGAAGCTGAAAAACAAAAGCAACAACCTACAAATCCAATTTAAGGATTTAAATATGAGCTGCCAACAGCTCTGAAACATTTTTTTCTCATGTATGTAAAATTACATTTGTTTGCAGTGTGTTACAAAAGGACCCTCAAAGTCATACAGCTGTGGAGCAAGTGTCACAAACCAAATGTTTTTTACTTAAACAAAGACCACAGTATGAGTCCATGGGACAGGGTGACTGAAATGATCTGACTTACTTGATGAGGAGTGGTTTGAAAGCAGTTATATAACTGCAGCTGTTACTTTTGGCCACCTGAGGTCCTCTTTTATCCCTGATCAGTACTGTTCTGCTGATGTCATGCAACACTATTGAGGTGTTTCATTTTACGTTGGGGGTGAAAAAATCTTTTCAGACGCATTACATAAAGATGTTTGTATTGTCTTGGGTATCAGTTACTTTTTCATATCTGCAAATGATTTAGAACTGCAATTGCTGGGCTTCTGGTAGATAATTTGTTTATTTTCTTACAATACCCTGTACTGTGCTTTGTTGCTGCTTTATCTACTTTGTTAATGTTCAGCAAATTCTACTTTGCAAATGTTTTTGTTTCAATACAGTTCCCCCTCTGGCTTGTCAAACATGTAAACGGTTTGTGATTTGGGTGCCTAAAATCAACTTTCACACTTGTTTCTAAGCAAAGCAAGACGAACAAAGGCATCTGAGAGATGCAGTGGCTTTAGCAATTTGGAGTCTGGATACCCTTTTGAAACAGAGGGCATCCACTTTCTTAAAACACCCTCTACACCATGTTTCTGATAGTGAACAAGATAAAATTAAGTAAATGGCTCATCTTGCTCATAATAGTATTTTTCACAGTCTATGGTGTTTTTTTAATGTGGATGCCATTTTAGCAATTAAAAAAAAAAGTGCAAAGTCTTTCTCCTTAAAAAAAAAGAAGTCTGCAGTTTTAAGTGTGACCTAGCAGTGTGTAAATTGGCTGAAGCATTTCCTGGCCCTCTCCAGTTCTTGGTTTGTTATTCCTCTCCTGTGTGTTGATAGGAGCATTTGCACATGTGAGCCAAATCAGGATATTAATCTCACTGGGAAAACAAGCAGACAGATGAACAAACCCCCAAAATGTTGATTTTAGGGTTTTTTGCTTTTGGTGGGGTGTTTGGGGCAGTCTTGCTCTTTGATCTGCCTTCCTATCTAGCTGTCCAAATGGCTGCATTGGCACAAAAAAAAAGATGCCAGGAGTACTAGGATTAAGAGACTAATGCTGGAACTGCTTACACTGTCTCTGTCCTTGAGACAGTGCTTGATCAAGCATAACCTGATTGATCTGCTCTATGTAAATGAAGTATTTCTGCATTTTGTAAACTCAGGCTTCAGAAAGAAAATACAGGCGTGAATACGTAACATCTGCCAGCCTGGAGACTTGCATAGTGGTTTACAACTAGTGGTAGCAAAGGAGATGTATTAATACCTTCTCAAGGTTGGAACAAAGGTGGGTGTTGCAATGGGCCTTGCTCTTGTGGGGCAGGCCTTTTCTGGCCGAAGCATACATTCCTTGTTTAGCAGGCAGAAACAGAAAACAAAGTCTCTTCTGTGCTTCCGTATGGATTTATTTGCAGATCTAGTTTTTAAGGGTCAGAGACTATACTTGTGCATTCACCTATTCAAAAATATTTTGAACTTTTGTTTGTCAAACTTACAGTATTATTTGCTTTACAGCTACGGATAGCAGTGCTTACAGAAGCTATAGTCTAAAGAAAGATTTGTAAAGCCACATAGCAGCTTTCATTGTAAACTAATATAAACGGGGGAAAAAAATACAAACCTTTCCTTAGGTCCAAGTGGCTTCAGACACAACCATATAGGGTTTATGTATGCCACCTTTTTTTTAGATCTGTATCAGTTTGCAGCTACTTAAGGCATGGGAAAAAAATTATTTTTGAATACATTTTTATTCTAAACTAGCGGTCTATCTGCTTTTTATGGTCAATGTGAACAAACAGGCACCCCTAAAGGAATTGTTCCTCTCAATCCAGAATTAGAACAGATCAGATGAATTGCAACTCAATGGTGCCCCTATTGGGTATAAGAGCTTGGGATGACACGCACAGATGTGAATGTCTGGCATGTGGGATGTTAAAACTACCCAAGAAGTGAAACCTAGCTTGTACTGCTTTACTCTGAGATAGCCTATTATTATTTTTCAAGGTAGTAGTGTAAAACACACGACAATTGCTAAGGTAAGGATGGTTCAAATAGGAAAATACCAGAGACAGAAGCAGGAAGTTCTACAGAAATAATTTCAAGGAGTTAGTGAACACGCAAGAATTTCAAATAATGGGGTCTTTCATTGCTCTGACATGGCCTTTGTACATGACTGTTGAAGAAAGAAATAATTTTCTTTTGGACTCCATCTCCTTCTCTGTAAAACGGGCAGTTGAAAACACAAGATGTTGCTCTGCAAAATAAATTGGCTGCACTTGTACACTCTGACTGGTGCACTGAATAAGGCAAGGGTCCTAAAAAAAAACCCATAACAGGCACGTGATCAGTTAATTCAGGACTGTATGCTAATACATTGCTCCAAAGAGACAATTACCTTAAATGTGGCACTTCTTCAACTCTGAGTCCTTGACTTTGTTTTAACTTAACCTGTTTAAGGAAGTGGGTTTTGTTTTGTTTTTGTTGGGTGTTTCGTGTGTGTGTTTTTTTATTTTAATGGGTAATTTCTGTTTTAATAATCCTCCATTGTGCACAGGTAGCACTGTAGCAGTTTCTTCTCGCCTGTATTTCAGCACTGACTAGGGCAAGGAAAGGCTGTTATCCCTGGAAGGAGGGAAGATGCTGAGCTCACATGCCAAGCAGCAGTGACCTGAAAGGTGCCTTCCTCCTCTGCTCTGCAAGGAGGGGAGAGGAGGGCGGATCCATGCGCTGGATTTTTAGGAGCAAAACAGTACCTAGGAGGAGGGATGCGGTCTCATCTCATCTGCCTGCAAGGAGCAGCCTTTGGCCCGCGTGTCCCCCACGCCCCAGCCCGCTGCTGCCGTGACATTGACCCGACACTTGGTTGCGTTCAGCTGGCGGGGGCAGGCTGCCATTTTCCTCCGTAGTAGAAACAAGTAAATCTTTCTAAAATAGCGGCGACTTGGCTACACTGAGGGTGGGTATCGCAGAGCAAAGGGACGGTTTGTACCAAAGAAATCCTCCTTCCCCGGCGCAGCGACCTGCTGCCGTCCTGAGGACACGGCCCCAGCCCCCGGGCCGCCCCTGACGTACGTGTGCGAGCGCTCGTTGGCCTCAGCGGGGCAGGTGAGGTCCGGCCAGGCTTCGGGCACGCAGCGGCCTGGGCTGGTCCCCACGGCGGGGGATCGCACCGAGAAGGCGGCGCTGGGGCCGCGGCTGCCTACCGTCCCCTCAGGTCCCGGGGCTACCGCCGAAGCGCCTTCGGGGTCGAGTAACGGTCGCCAGGCTGCCGGCCGGCTGGGGAGCCACGGCGGCTGCAGCTGACAGACCCGCCCGCCGCTCTCAGCCCCGAGCAGAGGAGCGCTCACCAGCCCACCCTCCAGCGGCCCTCTGAGGGGCGGGGCAGCCTCGGCGGCCCTGCCCTCTGCCCCGCTTATCCAATCGTATCAGGACGTGGGCGCGGCCCTTGGCCTCCCTAGCCAATCAGAGCCACGGGTGACACAAAGTGGTGTTCTTTACACGCGCTTTCAAGGCCAGAAAAAACTGGCACCGGCAAAGCCCAGTCAGAATGAAGGGGGCGGGGTCGCCTCAGCCTTCAGCCCAATAGGGTGTCGGGAGCGGGCGGGGCAGGCGGTGCGGGGCAGGCGGAGTGAGAAAGGCAGGTGCCTCATGCAGTAGAAAAGCAGGACGTGCGGCCTCTCAGGGCAGCCAGAGCCAATGGGTGCTGCCGGTGGGCGGGGCAGGAGGTGTCCGTGCTTGGGCTCTGTGATTGGGAGAGGGGCAGAGGGAGCCGGGCCGGGCAGGGCAGTGCGAGCGCCGCACGAAAATGCACTCGGATGCCGCCGCTGTCAGTGAGTAGCGGCGGGGCCGGGCCGCGCGCTCCCGCCCGCTCACCGGCGGCACCCGGCGCCACCGGCCTGGTCTTTCCGCCGGCGAGCGCTGCTGCCCCGTGGGGGCAGCTGCTCCTGCCCCTCACCGAGGAGGCTCGGCCGAACGCACCGCCGGGGCTCCCGGTGACAGGGGAGGCCGTTGGGGAGAGAGGCGGTGTGCGTACCTGGGGTCACGGGCCTCGCGGGCTGGCGGGTACCCCGCGGCTCTCGGCGGGCTCCCCCGGGGGGTAGGAGGGGCCGGGGTTGGATGGGGGTGGCCCGTGCGGTGACGGGGGCGGCTGAGGGGCGCAGCGGCGGAGGGGGCTGGGGGCGCTTGGAGGGTGTGACGCAGTTTCCCCGACCCGGCTTGCGAGCGGGTGAGGCCGCGGCCGGCCCTCGTGGCTCGCTGCGAGGGAGCCGGGGCTGCCGAGGGGAGGGCGGGCGCGGCCTGTGGCGCTGCCCGGCGGCTTCGCTGCGTGGGAGCAGTGTGTGCGTGGGGGGCGTGGGTGGCGGTTAATTTAGCGGATTCCGCCGGGCCGGTGCGGGAGAAGCGGGCTGTGAAGGGGAATGGGGGCCGCGGCGCATTGTGGGAGGTGGAGTCTCCGCTGCGGCTGCCCCGCGCGGCGGGGCGCTGGGTGAGAGGCTGGGCGACTACAACTCCCAGCAGGCACTGCGGCGGCGCGGCGCGCTGCCCCCGCGCGGGGGTGCGAGTTGCAGCCCGGCACCCCCGGCCGGCGCGGAGCTCCGGGAGGGCCGGGGACCCGAGACCCGCCGCTCCCTGCCCGCGGACGGAGCCTGGCGAGGCCTGGGGCAAGGCCGTTTGGCCTCGGGGCAGGGGGAAGGTGGGGCAGCGGTAATGGGAGATCACGCCGCCTGTGCTGGGGGAGTGCAGGGAGGGCTTTGTCTCTGCAGTATAGTTTCTGGCTCTGGTTTCAGAGCAGGCGGGACCTTATGGTGTAGGCAGGTTGCCTGGTGTGGGGGGATTACACACTTGCGTGGTTGCGGGGTTCGGGAATAGGTTCCATCCCCGTCCGCTGGAGAAATGAGGCTGACGTCCCGAGCACAAAGGTGTCTCGGCAGAAGGATGTTCCCGATTCCTGTGAAATCTCCCAGGGCTGTGTTCTCACTGTGCAGGGAGCTGCAGCCCTGAGACACTTCATTACTGCAGAACTTGCTTACGGGAGAGATAATGAAAAATAAAGCTTTGATCATATGTGAATGAATGATGGTCTGGCTTTTGGACAAAGTCCTGAAAGCAATTATGGAAAGAAATCCTGTCTAAGGCCTGGATTTTCTTGAATTCTTCTGTGTTTCTCAAAATGAGGAATTGAACAGGAACAGCTTGGTAAAGGCTCTCCCTCGTAAGGTTATATAATCTCTTTAGTGATTACGGCTTATTTTACCTTTATATTTGTGGATCATTATATATTGGTGGTTAAGGCTACTATTAAAGCACAAATAACTGCCTCATGTCAGAAATGGAGGGATAATTTTTCTAGAAAATGCCTTCTGTTCAGTGTCTCTGTTATGTGCCCTGTCCAAAAAACAGTGCAGGTCTTCATTATACACATGTAAGCTACAGTTACAAATATTCCAATGCTCCCTCATGTAGGATGTTGAAGACTATTTAGTGCCTTTTTTTTTTTTAAATTTCTATGCAGAAAACAAGACTATTTTTTCTCAGCATTCAGCTGTTAGTGGCTTCTGTAAAAATATCCCTTGGAATGATTGAATCACACATCTGAATATATTTTTGGGGCAGTTCATGGCGTTGTATATGCGTTATTTTAAATAGGAATGTTTTCCTTAATTAACTAACTTCATTAGCTGTAGCTTCATGGTAGTTGTGTTTTTTTTCCTCATTGATTTAAGTACTTGAGACAAGAAGTGTTCATAGCATATCTTTACAAATCCAGAAGCTGTCTTATGATCGTTTCCTGACTGAACATTTCAACCTTTTGTTTGATCCTTCTTAGATTCTTACCTGTTCTTGTGATATAAACTCCATTAATACATTTTTGCTGCATGTCAGTTTTACATTCTGAGACTGAATATACACCTTTCATATATGAGAGACATCAACGTTACTTTTTTCCGATGTAAACATTTGCTTAAAAGCTTCTTGCAATGCCAGTAGCTATAATTGAAAATGTCTTTTCTGGCAAAGCCATACAATGAGTTGAGTTAGACAAGTGAACAGTCTTCCTCTCACTGCTTCTCTTTGTTCGTTTCTATCAGGATGAGATTTCATTTGTGTAATTTCAGCACTTGATTTAGGTTTATTTTTGTCCAAGTAGTTTTTGTGCAAACTTTAAGGGAGTTATTATCCTGTATTTTCTTTACCTTTTTCCCCTAAATTTGGAGATACTGAAAACAAAGACTTTGGGTTTGTGTGTGTTTGTTTTTTTTTTTTTCCAAAGCATTATTTCCTAGTTTTGTTTGTGCCTTCAAGCAGAAGAGGAAAACTCGCTTAATTTGCCTGTGATGTACTTGCCAAAAAGCATCGCACTAGGAAGTACAGTACATCCCATGAAAATGTTTAACTGTTGTATCCAATTTAAATACAGAGCCTTTAATAGTGAGGTTATTTCTTCTACGATAAGTAAGACTACTAACAAGGACTTCAAGCAGAACCCTGATTTTTAAATGTGCCAGCACTTTTCTTACACTGTCCAATTAAGTTTTTTATTTAAAATCATAGGTCTGACGTTAAACAGCATTTCTACTTTGGGCTTATAAAGAGATAGAAATAACTACCAGTTTGCTCAGTGTTTTGTATATAGTCGTGTCTATATCTATGTGTATCGTTGTTAGAGCTACAAGGCTTCAGGTTGCCATTGGGAACCAGCTGGTGTGGCAGGCATATGTTTTTGTGTCCCTTGGTGCAGATGTGTGGCTGCACAGACTGTGGGACTCTGCTGCAGCTGCTCCTTTCTCCCCATTAGCTGTAGGTTACCTCTTCCCTTGCTCTACTGGTAACGAGGTTTGTAGGAGCACTCTAATCCACTCAGTCAATGTGTTTGGGTAAGCTCTTACCACTTACTTACTTTGTCTAAACTGACAAGGTTTATTTTTGCCTGAAGTGGACTAGAGAATGTGCCCATGAAGAGCTGTGGGGTCTGTAACTTTTGGCAGAGAGGAGGAAGGAAATACTGGGGCAGCAATGCTTTTGAGTGGCTGTTGCAGGCCCACCATGGTGTGTACCAGATCTGCATGGTGCTGGGTACCCTAGTAGTGCATACTTGACAGGGTTGCATTTCTGCTGAATTAGCTAGAGCATGAGATGCAAAGTTTTTATTAGCTTTATGCCCTTTGTAGGAAGATAGATGACACCTAATCTGGCATGAAGTTAAGAGTAGTGCTGGCAAACAACTCTCAGGCCATAGTAGCCAACGATGCAAAATTAATTCACTGACACTTTTTGGAATTAATTTGATGGTAGAGTTATGAGTTAGACTGGATCAACACTTTGCATCAAATGGATGTAAAATTGGTTCTATACTAAATGATTTGTAGCTCAATTTCCTGTGTTCTTGAATTGTAGACTGAAAGAGTGTCTGTTCACAGTCTGAGTAACTCGAAATCACTGAAATGCTGTTTGATTTGGTAGTGTGTGCTTTAGAAATAGATTTAAATTAGCTCTAATTATCCACTACTTTCACTCATTCTTTTCCAACTGGCTGGTCACTCCAGCTTTATTATATTCTGGCAAGCATTAGGAATGCTTATCTAATACACAAGTGGTATTTGCAGCAACAGAAACAGCCGTATTGCACCAGAAATGCAGTTAGTGTTAGGTCTTTTCTATTAAAGAAAGCCCACTGGACCTACCCCCAAAAAACCCACCCAACCAAAAAAACCCAAACCCACAAAATGCTAAAACCCTTAATGAGCCAGTGTGCAGGGTTTTTTAACCTATGTGTTAACATAGCTCTTATTTGTTCAAAGTCGATTTAAAGTAAATGGAAACGCATTCAAACAAGTAACAGTTACACAACTTTTGCACTGCTTAAATTGCTCTAAAATTCTCAGTGAACTTTAAACTGCACTAACTCTTTTTGTAAACAAGCCTTCAGATCAGGGCGATTTTTAAATACCTAGGTAGAATAAGGTAGAATAAGGATTTGTTCTGGGGGGTGGGGGGAAGATTAATGCTTTTCACTGTCTTTATAGCATGCAGTAATTTTAAAATATTATTTTGCAGATAATGTGGGTAACTGCCTACATGTGGTAATAGCAAATGTTATAGTTGACTATGAAGGCTTACCTTAAAATGGTGTGGTTTTTAGTGTGTTGTCATTTCAGCTGCATTTTGTTGTTTGCGTTTGGCGTTTTTTGTAGTTATGCTTGGTGTGTTTTTTTTTTTTTAAATAGCTTAAATCACTCTTGCGTTTTGCTTCAGAACATTTTAGGCTGTTATGTTTGCAAAATATACATAAATTTGCGACTGTGGGTTAGGATACCACTGGTGTCAGCAGTAACTCTGGGTCTGGCATGGCTCTGCATGCATGTGTGCAGGAGAAATGTCCTGCGGCGCTGTGTTGCTAGCTCTAACGGCTAGGTCCTGTTGCTCCGCAAGCTAGGTGCATCATCCCACTTCTCTTTCCATTTAATTGCATGTCCTCGCTCTCCGGCTGGAATTCACTTCTGCTTCCCTTACTTTCTGAATCATGCCCTGTGTTCAATCCCACCAAATGAAGGGAGACCCTGCTTTTCAAGCCTGTTCTTCTCTGCCTGCCCTTGCAACCTTGCTCTCACATCTCGGATGGGGAGAGGGCTCTTCTGCAGGTGCTCCTGCTAAAGGGTGTCACTGCCTGTGTGGCTTCGGCTATGGGCACACTGGAAGTGAATTCTTAACCCTGTCTTTGTCAGGAATGCAGAATCGGCTCCTGGCTGCTCTGTACTGTAGTTTGGGAACCTCAGTTTTTAGGTGTGTTGTGATGTTTTTGAGTAAATGAAAACAAAAACTGATGCACAATTTAATTTTGTTTTCTGCACTTGTAAAGAGTATAGAAATTCTGCTTCCTGAACATAAGTAGTGAAGGCTTTCACCAAATGTATGTTCAGATCTGAACTTCCAAGTTCATTAATCAATAGAAATTGTCTTACTGTTAGGATAATTATGTAAGTAGACTGTAGAGCATGAAGTGGTGTAGTTCACAGAATATGAAATGATAATTTCTCAGATAAGTAAAGTTTATTTACTATAAAGCTAATTAAGAAGACAGTACTTTGAACTGTTATTTCCAGTACTACTACAAGTTTTCTCCAGTTCTATTATTTGAAACCGAGGAAACCAATTAAATAAAAATAAAAGCATAAAGATACCATTTTAATTTTCAGGAATCAGTGCCCAGTGTGAGTTTTCTATCTAATTTTTTTTCCTGAGAAGGTTACACAAAATTACCCACAATATTTGTCAGATATACTATGACTATTTCCATACTTAATTTTTAATGCAGAGTTGTGTCTATAGTGTTTATATGGCATGTCTGTCTAGGATAAATATTTTTAGGCTTTCTGTTACTGTGAGATTTTGTATAGATTTTTCTATTTGCTCAGAAAAACAATCTAGAAGCTTTTAAAGGAAACTTGGCGTAAGCTGCATATCTGGTGTAGTACTATTGCTAACTTTTTGCTAGTAGCGTTTTTAGCTGCACCCTGTAGCTGTGTTTTGTCCAAGCTTTAGAGTGATAGTTTTGACAGCAGGAACTAAGTTAAAGTTTTAGTTCAGGCAGGTACGTGTTGATGTGTGAGTAAGCACATAAGCAGAAATACTTTTTTTTTCTTATTTAGGTATTCATTTGTAGTTTCATTTGAATAGTTCCCTCCATTAAAAAAATGACTTGACCTTTAAAGTTTCTTCATTTCAGATAGCGAAGCAGAACATTCAAGTTCTGTTCATCTGAATCGTTTGCTTATATTTAAAATATACTGAGTTTTTTGTTTGTTTATTGTATTTCATGTTTGTCTTAATGAGGGGGTGTAGAACAATTTTTGTCTAGTTTGTCATGGAAGCAGGAAGCTGTTGTTTCTTTTGCCTCTGTGTAACTTTCAGGTCCATAATGTAAACCATAATCTATCATATTTTGAAAGGTTTTTTTTTTTTTTAACTGTTTGTGGTTTACATTTAAATAGTATATGATTGTGAGTAGTTGACTAACTAAGAATTGAACAGTTGATGCTAAGTGGTAGTGAGAAACTGCAAACAAGGTTTAAATTCCATGATATTAGGTTGGCTCTGGAATTTCTTCTGGATTTGCAATTCCTTTACTCAGACTTTTTTTCTCTAGCTGTTACATTCCGAATTATTGCAAAGTGTTTAATACCATTTGGAATTTTTGTTGCTTCAATCCTTGCTAAAGATAAGCTAACATCTGCATGAAGAATAACTTAATCAAGAAAATATGTATGCTTGTTTGACATACACCTCTTAAAGTCATAGCAAACATTTCAGTGCATCTCTTTTCAGTATTAATGAAGTGAGCAAGTTTCCTTCTTCTGATCCCAGGTCAATAAACTGTGTGGCACTTTGCTATAAAATATTTTTCTGCAGGAGAAAACCAATATATTTTCAGACCAATTAATGTGCTTTGAAACTCTTGTGTTCAGGTGAAAAATAGCTTCACATGAGATGGCTTTCTTCATGTCAGGCTCCTGCAGTCAGCCGTTGGCTGTGTAGCTTCATGTGATGTGCCGCTCTGTCCACAGTGGGGCTTGGATGGACACTTGATTTAACATGTTTCTGCTGCCACAAGAGACTGTTTTGCTCCCACTTGGGAGGACCTTTGCTGTGTCTTGCTTTAACCCTGCTTATCTGGTGTTACGTCTCCTTGGAGCTCCTATGGAGCTGGCAGAATTGGTTTGTGATTTTGGGGGTAGGATTCCAGGGGCAGGGGGCTGGCAGGGGGTTGGGCGGGCACAGCTGGGAGGCTGCGGCAAGTGAGGAAGTTGGGGAGGTTTGGGGAGGGAGCACGTCCCCAAAGTGCACAGTTGCAGCCAGCTGCTCATTGCTGGCTTGTCATGTTGACCGCGCCGTTGTCCCTTGGCTAATTTTCAAGATGGTGTTATTTGAGCTTTGGAGGGGCTTTTTGGATTTTGTTTCTTCAAAAATCCCCCCCCCCCCCCCCAAAGTATGCTTTTCAATAGCACAGGACGTTTAATGTAGTTACAGCAAACACTTCGACCAGCTCAGGAGGTGACCGGAGCTGTAATTTAACATACCTAATTCATTGGCTGCTGCTCGTGTTTGCTTTTATGACAGTTACTGTAGAAGAAGCCTGTTCTTGGTTTTGGATAATATCCCTGTTTTGCAAGCTTCACCTGTGGAAGAGAGAAAACTTTAGGCTCTAGTCCTCCGTATTTGTGTGGATAAAACATTCTTTGGGGAACTAAGTTGTGAAGCTTGTTCAATAAGAGATGTAAGATACATTTGTGTAAACCCTCTGAGTCCATCATAATTGTGTAACCTATTTTTGAAGTAACAGTTTAAAATTGTAAGGATATTTCCAGTAGATGTGCGAAACATATTGGGATGAATTATGTATTTTGAAGTGCCTAAGAATGTTTTATTTCAAAGGCAATACCTAATATATATACAATTGTAACTTTAAAATATTTTTCTATCGTTTTCAAGAGTACCATCTAAAATTACTGTTTAGTATTAGTTTAGAATAAAATATTTGGTCAGTGTTCTCAGCTTGTAACCTCCAGGTATAACTGGTTTCTCTAGAGACTCATGTTCTTTGTAGATTTTAGGTTGAAAAACAAAGAAAATGCTAAAATTAATGTTGAAGAAAGCTTAGTCTGGTGCAGCAGTTAACAAAATAATTACAACCTTTTAATCTTGCCCTTCTCAGAATGGCTTTTATGTCATCCCCCACTGCCCTTTTCTAAAAAAAAAATCCTTTAAATAGAAGGTTGACTAAGAAACTTGGGGTTTGTTTCTTTTTTTTTTTTTCCTTCCAGAATGGTTCTGCTTAGTCTTGTTTGACTAACAAAAATGGAACTTTATTGAGCACTTAATGCAGGAAGAAATCTCGCACCCTGTTCAAGATGCAGGATCTTTCTATCATACCTTAATAACCAGATGTGAAGTGTCTTTGACTTAACATGGATAAGTACAGCTAAAGTTGGAAACTCCATCTTTGGCACTCCTGACTTACAGAAATTGTATTGCTGTAGTGATGGGTTGGGGACAAATACATTAAGAAATAGGTAGCAATTAGTGAAATGATACTCTCTAGCTAACATAATAAATGAAACATATGATTCCTAAAGGTATCTTTCTTTTTCTTTCTTTCTTTTTTTTTTTTTTTTTTTTTGATTCACCATAACAAGGGAATTCCATAATGTTGTATGTAACAAATACACTTAGAGCAGGCAGTTCCTTCAGATCCACTTTTTCACTCCATAGCAGTGTGGTTCACTGACCTGGGGATCTGTTATTTAAAGATTACTTTGTTTATCCTTAGATTCTGGGTCATCTTAATTCTATTTTGAGAGCATTCATTTGAAATGCTAGAGATGGGAATATAGGAATTATGTTTTTGACCTTACTTGCATCTTGTATCAGCTACTGGGGAAAGCCAAATTAAATGTCTCCCAGTAGAAATGCTTTAATGCATTAACTGGGTGGTAACACTAGGCATATACAGCTTTTAAGGTACGGAAGAATTGTGCTTGAAACAGTTTGCTTGTCATAATGTACTTGTCTCTAATTAGAGTGGTTTTGCGCATGAGTTCTGGTGGGGTAGCTAGTTTACTTTTAGTTTAAATGGAAGTATTGTATAGTAGTTGGCTGCCTTTGATCCCTGTCAGCTGCTCTGTGTCCAGCTTCTGAGATTCTGGTTGGTTTCCATGCTCTCTGGCTGGATCACAGTTGTGTGTTTTTTTTTTTTTTTA
>VWYH01003089.1:1482891-1615637 GCA_013399365.1 Pampusana beccarii | reverse complement strand
CGATGGTTTGTGGTTGGGGTGGTGTGGTTGGTTTTTTTTTTATTTTATTTTATTTATTTTATTTTTTTTAAAAAAAAAAAATATTTTTTTTTTTTGTAAATTACTTCAGTTTTGTCCTGGACACATTTCTAGCAGAAACGGGGTTTAAAATTATAGAGAAAAATTGCTTTCTCGCCTTTTTGCAACTGAAGCAAACTCAAGTGTTTTATTATTGGAACATAGAAACAAAGGTAACATCTATGCTGTGGCTTCTTTCATGAAGTGTCAGGGTATTTTATTTTCGGTTTTATTTGCTTTGGTCTTAACAGCTGCTGTATTGCGACTTTTGGTGCATTATACAAAAGTCATGTTTCAACTGTGTAAGTGTATTCCAGTCACTTAGTTTTGCAAGGAAATTAGTATAAAGGCAAGTAGGTGTGTATTAATTTTTTTTTTTTTTTTTAAATCGCATTCTTAGTAACGATTTTAGAATGTTACGTGGTACTTAGATTGGTTTTGGAATAGATGGAACAGAAGGGCTGGGTAGCATGGGAACTATAATGATTCCCAGTTTAAATAAAAAAAGTTGTAAATATTTTTTTAAAAATATAATTTTGTACTTAGCTTATTGTTAGCTTTAGTTCTGTTTTGCTAGGGGTCATCCATGCCTTGGGAAAAATGCATATGTAGGACATGTTTTGCAGATTTCACTTACTGATTCCACTCGGTGTTGAAAATGTTGATGCTGAAAAAGTGTTGACATGGCTTTTATTTCATAGTCGTGTGATGGCTTTATTAAACCTCTAGAACATATGAAAATCTCTGTTGCTACAGCTGGAAACCAGAGAATTTAAAACTTTTTTTTTTCCCCCTCTAGATTTTCAACTGAATTCTCATCTATCAACACTGGCAAATATTCACAAGATTTACCACACCCTCAATAGGCTGGTAATGACTTGCCATTTTCTCTCAGTAGAATAGCTAGGGCTTTAGTCCAGAATCGTTTGTGACTGAAATCATTAAGAGATTACACTTTAAAAACTATGACTGCTTTTTGTATGAGAGACTGTTGGTTTTGAATCTGTTAAGAGATAAACAGTATTAGTAAAAGGTGAAAGATTAGTCAGAGTGGTGTTTAAGCACTGTTCACTTCAACACTGGATTTAGATGTCTCCATGTAAGAAGCTTTCCTAGATATATCAGATAATGGTAATCATCATCATCCAATTTCTTACAGTTCTTGTGGAAAGCACATTGAATGAGCAAGCTGTCCTCTTACAACCATGCAAAGAGTGAAACAAGATTTTTTTGAAGACTGTCCCTGCTTGTTTGCTGTGCATTTACATTTGTTTTATTGCAACTACAGCTGGAAATGCTGTTTTTGCTTTGTACACTGCAAATTTAGTTAAAAACACACTGCCTAAAAAGGGGGATAACTTGTTTCCAAGTTTTCAGTTGTTTTTAAATAAATTTTCCGTAGAACGTGTATATGTGTTTATTCTTAAGCAAAGCCATTTCTGTGGTAAATGGTAAATTCAGTCTTTCTAATACTGTATTTATTAATGGAATTGTTCAAACCAACAACGCAAAATTCCCCGTCCAAAAGACAGTTATTTCCACTCTTGAAACGTAGTTTGAGATCAAAAATATTTTTCAAATTATCTAAAGATTATCCTTGAACTTATTAGATAAATTTGCAAGGGCAGCTTTTTAGATAAATGTGATCTGAAAACAAGAGGGCTCTGCAGTCTTAGCTAGCTGCTTCCTAAGTAATTACGGTGCATATTAATATCGAATAAAGGTTAAAAACATGACTGAAAAATGAAGATCACCATCTTGTTTAACTGTATCATTCCTACTCTCTTGCAGAATCTGACAGAGGACGTTGGTCAAGACGATCACCAGACAGGTATTTAATAGGGATGTAGTAGAAATCGACTGAAACAAGTTAAACACGCTTCATCAAAGAAGTCTCCCTAACATAATTGAAAAATATATTTTAGAAAGCTAAAGGAGTTTTAGAAAACAAGTGCCAGGAGTTCTTCAAGTTTTCTTCAAAATAGGTGTTTGTGCTTTTAATTTATCCGGTTGTGAAGGACTTGCTCAGGTTTCACCTGTATCTGTCAAATGACTATTCCTTAGTGTAAGTACTTTAGAAGACTTCAAGAAAAAATTCTCTCACTCCTTGGACTCAACCGATTAGACTAGCAGAATATCCACGTTCTTACAGTGTTTTGACTCTTGGAAGAGCATGAGTGAGAACAGAGCAGAAGCAAGACCAATCTTGTGGCTATTGTGATGCCTGTGACCGAGTTTAAATGCTGTGCTCCAAACAACCCAGCTTTTTTCTTGAGTGGTTTTGATGCAGGTTGTTCCCGTTTCTTGTGCAGATTTTCAGGCAGTTCCTAAGGATTATTTATTATTTCCAAATCTGTTTTCTGTTCAATAAAACGTCATCATTTTTTGAGGCCTTCATCTCAGGTGCCTGGTACTAGCTTGCTGCCATTCTTGATTCATCAGCATTTGTGCTTTGTGACTTGATGTCTTACAATATTTGTTACCTCCTTTTGCGCTTGTTACTTATGAGCTGGCATCTTCCTTGATTTCTTTTTCTTCCTTCCTTTCTGTGTTTCAGGCATGATACCTAAGGAGGAAGGAAAATAACTTACTGGCTTCAAGCCCTGGTCACTCAGGAGAACAGTTCTTTAAAACTGACCATATCTATCCTACCATCTGTCTCAAAGTTTTTCTCTATCCTGAGGTGCTGGCTATGTTTGCTGATGTTAATCTGAGTGCTTAAGGAAGGGGAGAGAGCTGTCAGCTCCTTCTGGAGATTTCTGGGACGCACTGACAAATCTAGCACACTCTTGGCCTAGAGCAGTGAGAAGAGATGCAGAGGACTGCGTTGTTTGGACAGAGCTCACTTGTTGTTGGACAGAGCTCACTTAGGGCTCATGTGCCCTCCTCCGTACTGTGCCGTGCTGTTTCATAGTTAAGTATCTTACCCTAGCCGCAAAAGGCTTCTAGCAAAATATTTTCCTTCAGTGTGGTCTGCCGTTTGATACTTGAAATAAGCTGATGATGTAAACGAAAAACCTCTGCAAAAGATGTTGAGGCAGGTAGTTCAAGACAGTCAGAGGTTTTATTGTCAATGTGCTAAAAGTGATGTCCTCTCCCATCTCTCAACAAAGGCCTGGAATTTTCTTCTTTGTGATCCGGGTGCTCAGGCTAAACACAGATACTGATTTCATGTGTGAAAATAAGTTCTGTAATCTTTGGTTACTTTTGATCTCAAAAAGCTGTTGTGAAGCATTGAGGTAGTCCCCTTCTGTTACTAACCAATCAGTAAGAGTAGTTGTGGTTCAGGTATTTGGAATTTGTCGTATCTCTTTCCTAGCACTTCTGTTGTAAAGGTCAGTATAAGAAATTATCCTCAGAGCTCTCATTATCTCTATGGGAAGGTGTTTGAGCATGTTGGTTTTGATGAACTGCTTTATTCTGGCAGTCATGATTATCCTATTGCCTGCATTGTGTTCTTTGAATTAAATTATTTCAAAAGCTTAAGCATGCCCATTGAATGAATTTGGGCATAAAATCTCAGTAAATAATGTAATTTTTTTTTTACTATAGTTGTAGAAGAACCTTTCAAACTAGGAACAAGTGTGAAATGAGAACTGAAAGTAGATGTCACTACTGGCAAGCTCCTCATCTTCAGATTTCATTCCAGTATTTCTTATGCTTCTGCCCTGTTGTAGAGGAAGATGAAGCCCTAATATTTGCTTAACTTCCAGTCTAACTCAGTCAAAATATGTACTTGGTTTTCTGCATATGAGGACAAATATACATGCAAGGGGCTATTTTGGCCATTGTAAATATAGTACAGTGCAGTCTCCTGTGTGCATTTTGTATGAGACTTGACACTTCTGAAACATCATAACTGGAGAGCCTTATGGAAATCTTTAATTACTTTTGCAAATTGTTTGATTTTGATGTACCTGCATTTTTGGAACTTATATTTTCCAGTATTACTGACCACGTAATAAGAAGTGTCAACACCTTTTCATTTTGTTACGCAATTTAAAGAACTGCATAGATGCTGTGAATTTGATTCTATGTCCAGAACTCATTTGAAAGTCATGTTAATAACTCCGTTATCAAAGATTCTTTGAGTGTTGCGAAACCCATCTGAAGAGGAATTTTTGGGTTTGAGATTTCTCACCCCCTCTCCCTCCTCCCTCTCCCTCTTTTTCTCTCCAAATCCTCTGGAGCAAACCTTATCCTTAAAGATTACTGTTCATTTTCTGACATAACTATCCTGGTTAATGTTATTACATCGTGGACCCTGCTTTTGGCATGATGTAATAAATGCATATCTGAATTTGGTTGAGATCTCTAAAAGCTGTTTAGAAAGACTGGGTGTTTCAATTTTAGATTCATATTTATAATGAGCTTTTAATGCGTATTGCATTTATTTCAAAGCAGTTGTTTCTGATCTAACAATGAAAGTACTAGATATCTAAATTACTTTAGGCAAATTGTATCTTTTTGAAGTACTAGCCAGATTTCTTTTCTGGAACCAGATCTTAAATATCTAAGAGCTAGAGGGTGGCAGTTTAAAAATGCCTTCAGTGATTTGGGAGCTAAGATGGAGCTCACTTCAAAATTCCAGTCACCTATATGATTACAGTCTCATAAAATGTGTTAGCATTCAGTGTGTGTATATATCTGAAAAGGAAGGTAGACTGTAAATGTGTCATGGGCCTTTGCCTTTTCAGCTGTTGTAAGGGTAAGAAAAGCAGCCGTTCAGATTCTATAAACAATTTCTTTTTTTCCTGGTATGTATATGCATTAAATTGAAATTTGGAATAATAGTTGTTGCTATGTCATAACTGGAAATCTATCAACTTTTTAATAGCTTAAAGTCATGATTTGTGTGTTAAATTGTGACTTATTTACCTATCCGGACTAAAATGTCTTTAAAAGTAGAAGTACACTTCCTTTTGTCACCTGGCTTGTTTAAAATAATGAGGTAATGTCTTCAACAAAAACAAGACCTTATTGCTGTTCTTGAAGCATGATGGGGGGGAAATTACTTTTGCCTCTACAGTTTTTTTTGTTGTTTTAGAGAAGAAAACCCTCCTGAGTCCAAAGCAATTCTGTAGTTTGGAATTCAAGGTAGAGAAGATGTTTTTTTCTTTTACGACAAGATGGCAAGCTGTTTGTTTTGATGAGTATCTTAGTTTTCTCATCTTGTATCTGAAAAATTATGATTATTAACTGTGCTTGTAGTGGTCTTGTTGCATCATTAAACGAGCACTTATATCTTTCGAATTGCTTCAGCATTCACAGTTTCTAATTATTTTTCTTTTGAAACATCCTTCTATTTAAGCATCAGAAGAGCAGGATTATTCACAGGCGTTATCTAGAGAGAAGGTGAAAATTACATGTCTGTAAATCACTTCTGTAGGGAAACAGCTTGTAGAATTCTTATTTATTGACCTCTGCTCTTGAGTTGATATTTCCCTTTGGTAGCTTTGTCTTCTGCAAATTGTCTCCTGCAAATTTGGAAGTGCTGAATAGAACATTTGGCAAACAACATTTATGCTCGGCAGGCTTTTGGCTGATGGTGGCCTATTCAGCAGCCATTTGGAGGTTCTACCTTGCAAATGCTAGCTTCAAGTGTCAAAAAAACAGTGAGAACTAGGAGGGTTCTGCCAATCTTGAGTTGAGACCCAGGAGTAAGAAACTTTGAAGATAATCACATCAGAGAAGTTGCACTTGGTAAGTAAAGTTCCTGTCAAACTTTGCATGAAGTCAGAGGGAGCTGCATGTTCATTTGCAGATGATCAGACCTTTGAGAAGTAAAATTAGTTGTGAAAGGCTAGACCTAGAAGTTACATCTAGAATTAGAAAACTTTTTGCAGGAAAGGTTAATATTAATGCTACTTAGTGAGCTATACTGTAAAATAAGAAGTTGCAGGAATTTAAACAAAAAGCCTCAAACTCTGTTATTTTTTTAGCTTTAGATGGCAATAAAAGATAGAAATATTATTCTGGTTTAACTTTCATATTTTGTTACAGGGAAATTACAACTGCACTACAAATCCAATATGCTGATTCTAGTAACAAAAGGAAATACTTTTAAAGTAGCATTCTTGTGCTGTGTGTTTTAGTAGTTTAGAGGTCATTCAACAGTTAAAATACAGTGAAGACTTGCTCCAAACCTCAGTCATCAAGATGTTAAATCTCTGAAAGCATGTACAAGATATTTGTCCACCTGGTGTCTGTGTGTGTGTTTGTGCGTGAGGGGGGTGTATCTGTGCATTTAATAGCCACTCACCAATTTCTTAGCTACCTTTTCTTCCTTTTTCTATCAGTTTGAGAGCTGCAACTAGATACATTCAAACCAAGAAGGGGTACAAGTTTTTCATATGAGTCATTGGAGAAATTTGGTCGTGGTGAATTCTATTGGAAGTTTAAGCTTTTAAAAGAAGTTCAATGATCTTCTTAAAAACGTCCTATCATTTAATGAGGAAAAGACTTCAAGCAGGAATTCTTGGGTTAAATTATTTGGTTTGTATGGGGTTGCAGATCTGACAAAATTATTTTCCTGTTCTATAGCTGTTGTATTTTTATTTTTTCTGTTTTCATCTTTTGCTATGCTTCTCTTTTCACAGAGGCCTTGTTTATTTATTTTCCTAATCAAATAACCGGTAAACTGGACAAGCCCTGGCGGGGCAGGGTTGGTGGGTGTTCTTGCATTCTACCAGCATCCAATGCCTGTGGCCATCATAATTAGATTTTTTTTGTTTGTTTGTTATAGAAAGGCATTTAAAAACAATCAAATTGGTCTCAAAGGCGTGAGATAGGTACAGAGTGTATTCAAGTGCTTTCATAATTTCTAAAACAAGGTGTTTATTAGCACGTGTTTTCATTAAGTTTAGTGTGTGTCCGAGTCTGGCTGCCTCTAGCTGTCTGTTAAGTTCTGGTGTCATCTTAAGTGTTTTTAGTCTGTGTAGGTTTTCAAAAAATACTTACTGGCAAAGTCTTTAGCAACTTGATCTAAAAAGCCGTAAGGCATCACGCTTTCAATAACTTATGGAAGTACGATTTTGCAGTATCATTAATTTGCAAGCATAATCAGATGGAACAAATGACATTCAGCAGGTCAGGTTCCTTAGTTTCTTTAACCTGGGTAGTAAAATGCATCAGGCATACTGTGAATTTTTGATGGTCCTGGCTTACCTGTTTCAGATATATCTGATATGGGTGAGAAGTAGATAAATATTCTTATTGTTAATTTCTGTTTGTAACGGTGCTTCTAGAAGTATATTCTTCTGACACAGCTGTTATGATTTTTTCATGCGATAGTTGTTTATGGAGTATAATGCTTGGAAGTTTTTTGATAACTAATTAAATTATAATTTGAGTTTACAATACTTTAAAAGCTTTATTTCTAAAAGATAATGTAGCTATGGCCGTACTTTCCTGGGAGGATGCTGGGGTGGGGGAACTTCAGGGTTAAAAAAAACCAACATACATATATATAGGAAGAATTTTTGAACTGGAAAGAGTATTTCCTGAACTAGAGAGGTTAACTTTCTTCTTAATAGACATGAATATAAAGGCAAGACCAAAGAAGGCTTATTAAGTGCAAAAGCTTTACTAGTTGAAACCAAATCAGTTCATCTTGATGTAAAAACTGGTTTGAACATCTTGCCTAATACTAGAAAACTCCATACTTTCATATGCTCAATAGTTTCAGTGCATGTTTACATGTACCAAAGCCTACGAGGCTGTAAGGTTCCTTACATGTGTTTCTCCTATAACAGGAGAGAGACTTTCAAAGATACGAAGAATAGGTAAGCGAAAGATTGCCGTTAGTGTTTGTTGGGAATTGGGCTCTGATTTCAGTCTGCTCCCTTGGTGTCAAAAAGCAGTCCAAGTTTTATTGCTTGCTTCTGTGCTATGATTTTAAAATAAAAGATTTTGTGGGCATCTTAATAAAGCATAGCTAAACTTGGATGCTGTTGAAGCGAAGAGAAGGTAGCGTAGGCATGCTGGAGTTCTTCATATTTTCTTGCAAGTTTCTTTGGCATCGCTTTGTGTCTGGATTTTTATACCTCACCTTTCTCTTCCTTTCCTTTTAAAATTCTCTGCATAAAACTTAAGAGCTTTGATAGCTCTTTGAGCTGCTCTTACACACGCCTTTCTCAGTTGTCCATGTGGTCTTCAGTAAATGAAACTAGGACAAATTTTGCCTGGAGTGTTGGCCTACTGTTTTCATGAGACAGCAAAGGCATTTTAACAGCTTGCTGTGGTCAGAAGGGCTGGTCCTCTGCTCTTTCTTGTGCTAATGTACAGAAAATGGATATTTTTTTTTTTTAGCTTAGGTTAATTACCTACAGGTTTGGTGAGCTGGATTGGCACACTGAAGAGTCACCAGTGCTGACAAAACAGAGACATAGGAGCATGTGGCTGAGAGAAGGGGAGGGAAAGCCTGCCACTTGATTGGCATCAGTGTCTAGAATTGGTTGTTTCCTACTTGGAGACCTTCGTTCTTTAAGAACTCTCCAGTCCAAAAGATACAGCCAGCCACTTATTTTTTCCCATAGTGGTTGCTGAATGTCTCTCCTTCCTGCTCCTAAAAGAAAGAAAACAGATAAACGAAGAAACAAACAAAACCCTTCCTAGCCCTTGCTGTCTGTATCATAAAAAATTTGGGCCTTGAAAAAGGTTTTGTTTTCTAGAGGTAGGTGCTCTGGTTTTTGAGTCACATCTGTATTTATAAAAGCAATGAACAACTCTTAGAAGTTCTGATCTCAGTAAGTGACTAAAAATGAGGATGCGTTTTTGAAGACTTAAATACTTCTTCAGGATAATCTCAGTTCTTGCCTTTAGTTAGACTGAGGTAGCACTAGCACTACTGTATATTTTGATGTAGTACTTTTGGCCTTAACTGAAATCTGGTCATAGAACACCATGTAAAACTGAGATGAATTTTGCTATTGAAAGGAGACAATTTCTTTTGTATTTTTTAAATCCACTAACTTCCTCCCTTGCGTTTGTAATATGCCTATTAGTGGACACAGTTTGACTGGTCTGCAACAGTTTCACTTCTTGTACTGGTGTTTTTAATTCCCTCTGTAGGAAGTCTCCGGTCTTGCAGTTCATCAGACTGCTTTAGTAAAGTGATGCCTCCAAGGAAAAAGAGGAGACCTGCAGCAGGAGATGATTTATCTGCTAAGAAAAGTAGACATGATGGGTATGTCATCTTACCATGAGCTAAGATTGATGGAATATCTAAAACTGAATAGCTGATATGATCATGTTTTTAAATACTAATGGAAGTGTTACTCAAATTTGCTTGGTTTCTCCATGTGGAACCATAGCCTGTGATTGAACTGTGGGATATTGATAAGCACATTTAGGTTTGGTTTTTATCTCAACTTTTTTTTAGTCATACAAGAAGCTTGTAGGGAACTTCCTCTTATTCTAGTTGGCCAGCTGTCAAAATAGACATATTTATTTGTTCCAAAACAACTTCTAAGAAATAGAGTGATATCTTCCTAGATACATGTGTAAGATCTGGATTGGGCGTTCTCAATCTACAGTCTGTCAGAAAAGTAAATGTAGTTGTAGCCCACTCAGCTCTTGAAGTCCTGCTAGTCTTTCCTTGTCGTGTTGTGATTTGATGCTGATCACGTACGGGAAAGGTAAAGATTGCCCAGGCAAAGTGGTAGCCAGTGGTGGAGCGGTGATTGAGGTGGTGCTGCTCAGCTTCCCTCTGGGCAACAGAACTGCAAGTGGGTTATAACTGCGTGGATGAGCAGTGGATTCTTTTGGCCTAAGTGTTGCATAGCTGAGACTTCTGCAAGTGTTGGATTTTCAGTATGTGTATGTTCAGTCAGTCATTCAGAAACCATCGAATGTGCTCCTTGTGTGCAAGATGGTCACTATTTACATGACGTGAATTCAGAACTTGTGGGAGTACAGGACTGTACACTCCTGCACGATAGGTGCAGGGCTGTCCTTACGTTGAAAAGTGGCGTATACAGCCAGAAGATTTGGTCGCTACTGCGTCAGTCAGTAGAATTTGAGCTCTGTTACATTCATGTATTATCAGTGACTCAGAAAACACATGCTTCCTTAAGAAGTATCTCCAGGAAGGTAAAATGATGCATTTCTCTCCTGTCAGCCTGAAATCAAGCTGGGCGCTTTCCTTTTAATTCTCCAGCATGAGTAAGAAAAGTGCTGGTAGCCAAATTAAGCCTCCAGTTATGCCTCTCTAACTCCATTGTGTTTAATAGGGTTGCACAATTGTAGCTGCACTGGAATTTATTAAGTGATCTGTTGATGCAGAAGAAGAAAGAGATTTCAACTCTCCCTTTCATTGCTTTGCATACGTAGCACTAACAAGAACAAAAAAGCAGTACATGTTCTTAATACTTTTTGTTGCTGTACAGGGATAATGAAATATAACAGCTCAATAGTTTATAGAGAACATTACAGCTTATTCAAAGATATGCATACAGGATGGAAGCAAAATGAGGACAGAATGTTTCTAGAATCAAAATAGGGAGGTTCAGGAAATTTATCTCTCTTTGCAAGACACTGATATTAAAACAAAACAACCCAAAACCCCTAGAAAGTTAAGTTGTCTGCAAGTAAGACATACTGATTTGTGTAATTCAAATAAGAAAATTATGAGAAACTGATTTCTTACTCTATCAGTAGTATACATATATATATAAAAAATAATTTTTTAAGAGTTTCTTGAAAACATTGTTTGAAGGATTTTTTTTTTTTATATCTGCTTTTCAGTTTATAACTAAGGGCTCTAGTCTTCATTCTACTGCTGTGTAAGACTTTATTAAAAGGAAGACCTCAGCCTGCTTTTAGAAGTGGAGGTGAAACCAGATCTGCCAGTCATGGGCCACAGGGAAATATCCTTCTCTGATGTGGTTCCAATTTTTATCTGTCTTCCTTCTTTCTCTGCTTCCCAGTGTATAAGTTTCTTGTGTTTTGGTCCTCAAGAAAACAGTTTTAATTTCCGCATGACTGGCATTATAAAGTCATTTGCTGAACATTCAGCTCAGTGTCGGAGCTCCATTTTCTTTCAAGGAAGGATTTCTTCTGATTTGGCTTATGCCCCTGTAACCTTCTGTGAACAAGTTGGACAAAGAGCAGGCTGTCTCCTGCTTCCATGCTTGTTTGTCAGGCGGAGCTCATGCCTGTCATGTTTGGGCTTTGGAGGTCAGACATCTCAGTTCATCAAGCAGAAATCAGTCTGAAATCAGGAACCTCTATGGCAGTGTGCTCTTGCAGACCTAGTTATTTGCAACACCATTTCCTTTTACACTTGATGCAGAGAATGCTGTATACAATAAAAACAGTATGGATCGTGCAATTGATGCCAGTTTATGGAATAAGGGGCTTCTAGGCCCTGTTTTTTACCATTGCTTCCATTTTAGAGGCAGACTTCCTAGAAGCTGCATGCTGGTAACTCAGGATAAGCTTCCAAGGGACATTGGCCTGTGTGGATTCTGTATTAAGGAAAAAAGAGTAGTCAGTGTCTGTTCTTGAATGTCTACTTTAAATGAAAAAATGTAGTGTGTGCTCTCCAGAAGAGGCTGCATTTCCTAACAGAGGTCATTTGCCACTTCAAATACTTATAAGATGATGGAAGTTTTGTATGTTTGTCAGTTACAGTGGCAAACTTACAGGAGCAACATTAACAAATACATTAACTGATTGCAAGTTTCCTATTTGCTTGCAGTGCAAAAATTTTAGGTAGTAGTGTGAAGATGACCAAAGGAGTGTCATTGTTAATGATCTTATCACAGCTGAGACTAAATGTTGATGATTCCTCTTGGTTTGTCCACATGAAGGAATTATTTTTTTTAATCCTTATGTGGATAGTTTTGTTGGGTGATATTTTCAGTCTTTGCTGTTGGTTGTGTATTCCTCTATGGTAGTAATATTGTTAAGATAGGTGTTCTTTCCAGAAAGTTTAGTTCAGCAGGGCTCTGTGCTGAAAGAGAAGATGGCCTTAAGAGAAGAAGGCCCTTAAACTCATATGCTTTAATGTTATCTGATACCAGGGAGCTTGTAATAGTCTTCACCCTCAGTTCTAGGCTGTGAGGGATGCAGCCTCATCTTGGAAGGATTAGTGGAATAATGAGACTGGCTATTGAGGAAAAACATTTATAGAAACAAATCTAGTTGTTAGTGAAGTTATCTGGAAATGCTGATCTCATGCATGGACTGATGATGAAAAAAAAAAGCTCCAAACATGTTCTTTAACATTCCACTCTTATACAAAAAGAGCTTGAATTCTGTTAATGTTCATGACATCACCTTGAACCACGAATACTGTGTTTTGGTGGGAGGGAATTTCGGTGTATTCGTTTCTGGATCACAGTAAGATTTATCTTGCCTTGAATAATAGCTGTTGGAAGTAAACAGTTTAGCATGCACTCACTGGAACATAATGACTTGAAGACTTAGTTTGTATTTTCCTCTCAATATCGTAGTCTTGACTTTATTGTACTTAGAACTTTCACAATGGAGGGTATTCTCAAATTTGAGTTGAAAATACATTTTCTGTACATTGCTCATCCATTGCTGTGTTAAGAGTCCTAGGAAAGGTAAAGCGAGTTTCATATAAAGATATTTGCTAGGTAAGAGTATAGTCCTCACTGTGTGATTTTCTAATGCTGTATATCTGTTACACAATCTCCAGCCAAATAGTGGCTTTTTCCTTGGGGAAAAATGAGCTGTGTAATGTAATGTCTTCTTTCTGATAGTCTCATCAAAAAAAAAAAAGTTCCTTATTCCAGAATCATGCTGAGGGCAAAAATCTTACAGTAGTGGATATTTTGGCCTTAGAAAGAAGAAAACTAGGAGTATTTCTCTGCTTCCCTGTATTCAAGCAATTAGATCTAGAGTCTAATTTATCCTGGATGTGTGTATGGACCACATAAGGGCCTATTAACATGAAATATAGGTTTTCTTTATTCAGTAATAAGCTCTATATAGTGGAAAAATGTAAGTTTTGGAAAAATAGTCAACACACTGTTAATAACATGGGAAAGTAAAATGGGAGTGTTCTAACCTTGGAAGTTTTCAAAACCTTCATTGTTAAGAGGTTTGTTCTGTTGTTTACCAACTGGTTTGGCCATGCTCCATGCAGACAGCCTGTGTTACCGTCATAGATGCCTACACCTTGGTCCTTGAAGTAGAGATTTTTAAGTATGCACAGGTATAATATTCCCTGTTTCTATATGTTTTCAGTGAACTTCACTTAATAGTTCTGATGAAGCTTAAACTGGACTTGTGCCTATCAGCATGTATGCTGTTAAACATACTGCTCCTTAAGTAAGCCAGACAAAGTTCAAAACATTAATTTAAAAGTTTAGAGATGATTGTAAGTCTTTAAATAGGGAGAGATAAGACATTCATTCATAAAATCTACCTGCCCCCCCCACTTGTTTCTACTACAGTATTTATGAAACTATTGCTGAAATCATAATTGTGAATGAATAGGTAAGGCCTTATAAAAATACTTTCATTGTGCTTCACTAATGAAAATTCTCAGCCAAAATTTTAAATTAATAGATTAGAATTGATAGAAGTAGTAGGGGATGACATCTTCAAGTAAAAGTTTGCATCTTTCAAAATATAAATAATCTGAAAGCAATTAGTTACTCAGTTTGAAGCTCAAACGAAATTAGGTAAAGGTTTTGGTAAGTTCTGGTTGCATAGAAACAAAGCTGCTGTTGATAAGTTTCTTAATGTTTTCATTCAGTAAACACTGACCACGTGAAGTGAGCAGGCTGTAGATCTTTAAGAGAGATTAACTTTCGAGTTATGTACATTTTTTTTCTTCCTTTGAAAGAGGTATTATGAGGTTCCACAATCAAGAGAATGTTTTGCGTGACCTAAAGACTGTGCTTTCACTGATCTCAGTTTGAAAATTCTGGAGCCATGCGGCCCGGAGTTGCTGCTGTGGTAGGTGGAGCTCTAGCACATTCCAGCGGAGCTGAAGCATGCTTAGAGCAGGAGGAGGTACCCAGCTTTGAAGATAATTACCATGACCTTGTTCTTTTTTTTCTGGAAGCGACCACGTACGCTTTGGATTATTTGTCTAGTCACCCCGTAATTGCAGGGTGGAATTTTCGTGCTTTTGCTTTTCCAGCAAATCGGTTACGAACACAGTAGAATAATCTGGAAAAGATATGGATGATTGTGTATTTAAAGAAATGTGAAAGGCCTAGACACTCAATTTTTAAAAATAGGTTATTTACATCTAAAATTATTTTTTTTTTACATCTACCTTCCAATTATAAACTACATTGTCTCATCTTTATTGCAGGGGTATAACAATCCCCTAGCTCGTAAGAGTATTTCAAAGATAATTTTAAAAATGGATGATATTATTAGTTATTAGGTCATGATGGAGATACAAGTATTTCTGAGAAAAAAACTTCATTTACGTGTGGTTGAGTAGTTAATATCACTTTTACAAAATCTAGGTAGATCAAGCTCATGTTGCTTCTTCCCTGCTCTGTCCCACATTCTTTCCTCTTTCTAGTTAGTAAAATGCCTGTTAGAAAGAGATGCTCCTTACAGGAATATTGGTTATAATATGAAGAAACATTTTTTGAAGTCTGCTGTCACTGTCCTGACACTGACAGTGCCATGCTATACTAAAAAAACCTATTATTTTTCAAGTGAAGATTTTTTTTTGAGTCATTGTACCTGCATGTATGTCTTGTCTGAGAGACAAATATATACTCTTCACCTATAGGTATTTTTTTTTCCTTGCTGTTCCTGCTGGGCAGCATGTAAAGGTTCAGAAATGAAAGGGTAATTTGAAACACAAAGGCTTGGAGTTTGCTGTTGTCCAGTAGTGACTGGTATAGCAGACACTCTGGGAAAAAGTTCTGCATACACCTTTCTAGCTCTGATGGTGGTGAAAAACACCCTTTAGCAATCTTGTTCCAGTGTCAGCATTCTCTGACAGTGGTACAAATACTGGTACCAAAAGTACTGGGTGTACTCATTGGCCCTTTTTTTTTTTTTCCTCTCCAGATTCTGAGCAGTATGTTCTTTCACTTCTGGTACGTAACTGAAACTCTGCAGGTTCCTCTTACGGGCCATCAGTGCAGAAGCAAATTACCAAACTGTGACATGGTCAGTGTAACGGTTGTCCATCTATTCCAGCCTACTGGTGCTGGTCATCTTGAGGAACCTGTGAGCTGTTGAGGTCTTGCTCTTTAAAACTCAGACCTGTTCGGTAGATATTCAGTGCTCCCAAAGTGTTCAGATATCTGCCCTGAGCACTCTGGTGGTTTGTTTTGTTGTTTTGTCTGTGTAGCAAGAGATACTGTCTTTGGTGCAAAGACAAGACACATCATCTTGCAGTATGTACAGAGAAATTCCAAAAATGTGAGGAATAATCTGATGCCCAATGTTTCTGACAGTTTGTGTTTTTCTCCTGTGCCCATAGAGTTCTTGAGACAATAAAATCCCTGTTAATGGTAGCTCAGAGGACACAATCTTTGGAAGCACCTTTACCCTGTGGTGCCTTGTTGGGCTTGCTGTGATAATTGAACCAAGTTGTCCTAGGCTGTAATCTCAGACACTTGTCTACTTACTTGCGTGGATCTCCCTGCTCATCTTGCTTCACCAAGCACTTCAGGGATTAGGAGTCTCTCACTAATAGAACTGACTGGTTTGGCTAGACTGGGGGGAGAAACTCATTTGGTGTTTGGAGTAAGCAGGGAGATAACAGGCTTCATCTATGTACATGAGAGATCGCTAAATCTGCATTGGTGTTACTTGTTTTTGTTGTATTCTTTTTCAAGTGATCCTTGTCTTGCAGAATATGTGATCTGCTAGAAGTTCCTTTAGGTAGAGGAAAAGGCATCTTGAGGTCCATCCAGGCATTTTTGTTGAATGGTTTTATACTTCTGGCTGTGTGTAGCCTGTTTTCATTACAAATGTGATATGATATCACCTGCACTTTTGATGAAATTCTGGCTAATTAGCTTGCAGCAGGGACTGGGATAGCTCAAGAGTATATCCTTTCTGATTTTATTTTCTGAATTTGTGAAGTAATTTATCTTGGCATCACAGGTTGGAAGATTTGTAATCAGTTCTGGTTTCTCAAAAATCAAACTCTAGTGGTCAGATATTGAGCTTTTTCAACAAGGATAAGTTTGAGGCCAGAGCGTTTTAGTTGGAGTTACTTGGCTGTATGCTTGGCATATGGACTTGCTAATGATTTTGGTTCCTGCGGTTTCTAAACAATTACCTTAGCCTTAAGCACAACAAATGATTTTCAGTCCCACATCAGTCCTATGAAAACTTGCTACGACTAGATGAAGTGAATGTAGAAAAAGGGCTGTTTTTTTTTCTGTTCTTGTTCACCATTCCTCTGACACATACTCTTATCATTGGTGTCTTGGTTCAGGCTACAGAATTTAGCTCTGCAACTTGTAGATGCAGAAATCCTTTTTCTGAAATACCTGGATGACCTAGAGCTCTGTCAAAGTTTTTTTCTTGAGGGTTCCTTCCTAAATCCACTGTTCACATGTTGACAGCTGATATGCTGCTGAGTTATGTGCACAAGCAGGGTAAGGCACTTGGTAATCATCCCTTCCTAAGAAAAAACATTGAGTCGTGGTGAATGTCTGTCTTTGGGAACCACATTAGCTTTGCATGCCCTAGGTCCCAGCAGTGCTCTTACAGACAAATAGAATAGAGATGTTGACAAGCTCCTGCTACAATCAGTTTTCAACTTGTTATTCCAGTTGGTGTTTGTCACATTTGTTTGCTACAAAAAAGGGGATAGTGAATACTTAGAATTTTGCCAAAGTGGCAGAATGCCTCCTTTCTTTGTATCAAGAAATTTTTTTTATTCCTCTGAATTCAGTATAGCATAAAAAATATTGGAGAGGTCTTTCATCATCACAGTTCATTCTGCAAGTATAGGAATGTTAAGTTATCAGACTTGCTTTGTTTTGTTTTGTGGGTTGGTTTTTTTTTTTGGATTTTTTTTTTTTTTGGTGTTTTTGTTTTGTTTTGTTTTTTTTAATAAAATTGACCCAACTGGCTTACATCTTCTTTCTTAGTTGCTTCCTTGCTGGGCAGTGCTGTCAGCCTGTTCCTTTGCAACTGCAGTAAAGCTTATACAAAGTAGGTAATTCAAATAGAAAAAAGTGTTTTCAAAATGAAAACAACAACCCTACAAATTATAGGTATATGACTATCCATGTTTCTGAGATGTGTGGCTGGCATTCTTGTGCAGTATTTCAGTTTGTTACAGATCAGTGTGTTTCATGACAGTGTTAATATTCCTTTCCATCTTGAAATTTCTTAAGACCCTGGTTTGTATTTGTCTTCCAATTAGCAATTTATCTTTTTGCTCTGGCTAGTATTATTTTTCTAGTGGTTTGTTACGTTAAAGCAGGGGTGTCAAACTCATTTTCACCGGGGGCCACATCAGCCTCGCCGTTGCCTTCAAAGGGCCAGATACAAATTTAAGGACTGTATAAATGTAACTACTCCTACATTTATACAGTCCTATAATTACATCCAGCTCTTTGAAGGCAACGGCGAGGCTGATGTGGCCCCCGGTGAAAATGAGTTTGACACCCCTGCTTTAAAGGGACTATGACAATAAACATGAAGTAGTTCTCTGAATTACTGTCAGAATGATCTATGTGCTGTTAACTTCTATAGGTCCTCATAGCTGATAGCTGGGCTAGGTGGAGGACAGTGGGGTCAGTGTACTCCAGGCTCCTGAGTACAGACATCTTTTACTATGTGTCTTTCTAGAAAGACAAAACGGTGATGAAATCAACTTCAAATTCATTTCATGAAGTTGTTTCAGAATTCTGCTTGGATCAGGTAGCCACTGTGTTGTCCTCCCCCAGCAGGGTTTGACCCTGTGATTGGAAGGGCTGTGTGTTTGGAAGACTGGCGGAGCCTTTCTTGGCCGCCTCCTTTAGTCACAACCATGTGTTTCTCAGCTCTGCTCAGCCTGTGAGCCCAAGCTGCTGCAGTGGTGCCAATGGCTCAGAGAATGCACATGCAGCAGTGAGCAGCTACTTGGACTGATGAGTCTCTTTCCTCTAGCAGGCACAAATGGGATAGTCTCTGTTTCAGGAAAGTCTGAACAGGGTGGAGTAACTCATGAACTTCTGCTGTGCCTTCTGTGCTTTACGTGTTTCAGATACCAAATTCAGGAGAGTGGTACTAAAGTGTTGTTTCCTGAGTGTAGTTAAAATTCTTTATGCTTCTTGTCGAAGGAGAGCATTAGCTTGCCGGTCATCTCTGGGGTGAAGAGGTGTTATTGACTGAGCTTTTCAGATTGCTGTTTACCCCATGATGAATGAGGCTCCTTGAGTTATTGTCAGTGAGGACTTGTAAACTGTTCTCTGTGCTTCTTTTGTGTTACCAACTTACTGGCTATAGAATAATTCAAGTGTGGCTCATGTCTATTTTGGCATTTATGCATTTTATAGGACTTTTTTTAAGGAGGCAAAAAGAGTATGTGAAGATTTCCTTAGTTAGTAATTCAAAGTGTATGAAGTATTTGTGTGCCTACAGGTAGGACTTGTGTTGGCTGTGACATGGAATTGCTCTGGGTTTGGACCCACAGCCAAGTTGCAGCCCATCGGTTGATTGTGGTAACTAATGGTGTGGACAAGTCTCAACACACAAAGCAGCTTGGGGTTGAATTTGAACTAGTCTGTATTTGTCTTAAGGAAGGTTCATGTATGTGGATAACAGTTATGCGTCAGTTGAAGTGTGACAGACTGAGCACACACAGTATTTAGGTTGAGTGATTCTTATGCTGTTAAGCAGTTTCCCAAATGGCTGGATATGTGGGAAAAATGATGGGTAAACTGGTTCATGAAAGGAAAAATGTTGCTGCTTACAGTGGCTGTTGACTAAAAGGTTGCTTTTAAAAAAATGATGAATTAATTACTTGTTTCTCTTTCTTTTTTTAAAGTATGTATAGAAAATATGATTCGACTAGAATAAAAGCAGAAGAAGAGGTCTTTTCAAGTAAGAGATGCTTAGAGTGGTTCTATGAATATGCAGGTAAGGATGAAATGCAAATTTCCTCCTAATAACAATTTAACCTATACTGGAATACTGAGCTTTTCGAAGACTGAATATAGGGGCTTTTTTGTGAAAGTCTTAAAGCAGCTTTGCTTATGTTCTGTGTAGCGTTAAGTTGAAGAGTTCAAGGGGCAATTTTGTCTTTGTCTCTATTTTATAAAAAGAATATAGAAGGTGTGTAACTTAAAATATTTTGGAACACGTATACTTTACTATTCGAATCTGTTTATAGTCAAAGCTATCCTTCTGTCCAAAATGTTGTAACCTCTCTGGCTTTAGAAGTTCTGTCATCTGCCATGTTAGTCCTGAATAGTACAGAAGAGAAGTGTGTCTTTAGTGAAACAAAAAATATGTATATAGAGAGAAGGTAAGGGAGGTAGTAACATTAGTTTTGTTCCTGATGAATCTGGTGCTTATGGTCTCAAAAAAGATGCGAATAAATTCAAGTATCCCGTACTAGTCTTGTCTTTATATAGTTTTCCATCACAAGGTATAGGGAAGATAGACTGAATCATTTATTCTTGCCCTTGTGTATGAAAATTTTCTTCATACATTACTTCTAGGATAGTTAAGTATGATCTGCAGTCACAAGAAATGATTCATTAATAGTGAAGTTGGTCATTATGTTCGCTTTTTTACATGTGTTTTTCTGAATGGGAGAACTTGAAGTATGGATAAAAATGATCTAATGACTGTAAAGACCAAAAGGAAATGAAATAGGTGATCGAAAAAGAAATTTCTGATGCCTTGGATAACGTTGCTCACAGCTTGTTCTGTCCCGTCTACTTCCGCATAATGAAGAGTGACTTAATTTGATAAAATATTTTCTTCTTCTAATGAAATTATATAAACTAATTTAAATACTTTGAGATCTCGCTTGTCTGTGGCAGTCTGTGAGAGGAGATTCAGATGAATGCAAGCCAAATCTAACCTGTTAAATTCTCTGTCTTTCTGACCAGCTTGATTTATTTTTTTGCTCTAACAACAGGGATAACTCATTTTTGTCAAGACTTTAAGTGAAAGAGACGATGAAAGGAAGGCTATATCTGAAAGAACTTTCAGGTTTCCATTGGATGCATACACCAAGATAACAACAGAAAAGCAGAGAGTATAACTGTTTACAGTATTAACATTCTAAAAAATGGATTTTCAAAGAATAATCTCATTTTTGTTCTTGCTTCATAAGCCTTCTCCTTTATCTATGCAGACAGTTGACACTGTTGCATGTTTTTTTGTTGTTGTTGGGGTTTTTTTGTTGGTTTTGTTTTGTTTTGTTTTCCCTAGGGTGTCTTTACGTTACACAGTGAGTCTTTCTAAAGACTGTTGTGTACACTCAGAACTGTGAGAGGATGTCATGAGAAGATAGGAAAATATATAATTAAACCTTGTTATTTCTAGAATAGTAGGTCAACTAATAATAAATTATAGATTCCCTTTATAAAACTTCTTTCTTGCATGTAATCTTTATATTGGGTGAAAGTGGGCATTTCAGCCTCTAATGTTTTGTTTTCCCAAATGGGCCCTTTTAAATGTAAAATAATGCTAATAAAGTAGTCCAAATACTTAAAATATATTAAAAATATAATTGCACACTACAGTTCTTAAAGCCTATATGTTTTTTTCAATAGAGTACTTTAGAAATTACAAATATCTTGATTTAACAGCATGTTTCAATAATAGTACATTTTAATAGCATCCATGTTTGGAATCTTTTTTTCCTTTTAAGTTGGCAAAGAAATAACTGTACTTCATGTCTTCCTTCCCTCTGCAGTTACTAACATTCAGATAATGTGTAGCCATAGTATAGTAATACAAATAAACAGAAGCACAAGATTTTTATTTTAGGCTATTTTTTTTGTAGATAACGTTATATAAAGATAGTATATGAGACAATAAGGAATGAGATTCTGGGAATGATAATGTCTTGCATCCTATATAGCTATGTGTCACATTTTTATGTGAAATGGTCTTGTGATAACAGTAGAGATTCAAGCCAGGAAATTAGTTTCATTAAGCATCGTCCACTCATTTAACCATGGTATTATTACATGGATGTTCTGCTACTCTTAAATGCATTCCTAAAGATCTTATTCATTTACTCTACTGAGATTATCTCAGTAAATGGGTAGAATAAAGGATGTTGTCAGGAATGAAAAGTTGTTTTACAGTTTTCCTGTTTCCAAAAGTGAGAGATTTAAGTGTATCCGTTTCTGATAGTATTTTCTGTGTAAGTGTGGAAATATTTATTGCATGTCAAAACAAACGAACAAACAAAACCTGTATGGAATTTCAGGTTGTACTGTGTGATTGCATTTCTCTTGTGCTGTAAAGGTCAGACTGTTTTAATTTTCAGAGATAAGTAAAATGCATTTTGTTTGCAGGGACTGATGACATTGTAGGGCCAGAAGGTATGGAGAAATTTTGTGAAGATATTGGAGTTGAACCAGAAAATGTAAGTTCAAGGTTGATTCAAAAATCCCTAATCGATTATGATGTACGTGAGCCAGTCTTATATCTTAGTGTTCCATCAAGAATTAAAAATTATTGGATTTTTTTTTTAATTAAATAAATACAAACCAGGGAGGTTTATATACACATTTGGAAAAAACTTGCCTTTATTTTAAACACCAAACTGTTAACTTGAAAAACCTCAATGTGTTTTTGCTGCCATCCATGCTCTTTCACTATCCTACCCACCCAAAAAAAGAGAGATTAAAAAAAAATAAAAAAGGAGCTTATGGTTGTCTTTTCTGAAAGAATGCAACAACACTGGAGGTTTAATATGTAGCAACTACAAAGTGATGTTTTCTTTGGGATTTCTAGGAGAGAAAGGGATTTCAATTATTGTGAGCAATATTAGCACTCCCATTATGCCATTTCAAAACACAAGTAAGGAATATGTATAATTACATACATATTTTGTATGTATATAAGTAAATACAATTTTAAAAGGAATAATTCTGCCTTTTAGAGGCTTTTTCCTAGTGCCTAATTTCATGCTCTTTAAATGTATATGCATGTCCCATCTTGTGCAAAGATTTGTAAAGCATCATCTCTGACGAAGTAAAATAAGAATTGCGGTTTTGAAAGATTTACTAGAAATAGAAGATGTAATTTGCTAATTTTAGAGTTTAGTAGTATAATAAACCCTTGAGATCGATGCAGACATTAGCATATGTAAATAGGTATTCTGATTTTGCATTAAAAACTGTTTAGAGCTGTACTAACATTATCTTCTTAACAGCTGCTGCTTCTAGTCTGCAGGGTCAGTTGTCCTGCAGGTTTTTCCACGTATATCTTGAAAGTGTTTTCTTAAGTTCCTAAATAAGATGGTCATCTTACAGTATCACTTCATCTAAATTCTGAATTGCTTCAGTCTTCTGTGTGAGATGTGAAAACAATTCGGTTGCCTTTTGGGCAAAACTGAAGTATTTATGTATCAGCCTCTGTTTTGATGTGTGTTAATGTTCACGTAGCTTTACTTTGCATCTACTTGAACGTTCAGAGCTGCAAAATTAGGTAGGCTGATGGTACCCTGAGGTAGCTGGATTCAAGTGGCATCATTATTAGCATTAGAGTAATTGGATTTCACAAAGCTTATGGATTGCAACTGATTTTCATCTGGATGAGAGTTTAACGAATGTCAAATGTAACTTGTTGTGAAATTGGTACTTAAATTTTGTAGTTCTTTTGGGAAAACGTTTCCATAGCTTTTGCACCAACTCATCTTCCTCATTGTAGTGCTGGCTAGATGAGTGTGTGTGCTCCCTTGAGGTACTGTGGCTGCTGGTAACTTGAGTGGATATTCACTTTGTATTTTTGCACTGTTACCTTCTCTTTGTTTGGTACAGGTTTGTCACTTTCTGTTTTTTTAACTTACAAAATAGTGTAGCAAAGATCTGAACATCACATTTATATGTGTAAAGTATTCATAGCCTACTAAACAGTAGTTATTTAAAAAATGTGTAGATCTTTTTGTTCTTTTCAGTCTTTTTCTTTTTTCCTTTTTAAAACAGGTAGTTATGCTTGTACTAGCATGGAAGTTGGATGCACAAAATATGGGCTACTTTACATTACAAGAATGGTTAAAAGGAATGACGTCACTACAGTAAGTGCTTTGAAAAACCTCTGAAGTTTCTTATAGTAGACCCATTTTTTTAGAAAAAATACACTTTGATGTTTTGACTCATAACACCTAAAGCAGAGAGCTCTACTTTGGAGGAGAAGTCATACATTTCTGGTCCTAGTTATGGTGGTACAGTCACTTAGAGACAACTTGGAACCTGACAGGTGCATGTTTAAATGTAGTTGGGTTAAAATGTCTGCAGTCTCAAGAAAACAAAAATGTCATGAGATTGGGTGTTGTTTCTATCCAATCTATGAGATCTTGATATGTTGTTAGAGCGTATTTAGTTTAAAATGCTACATTGTACAAACCCTTTCTGTGACTCTGCATTGTCATGTTCTAAGAGTTGCTTTCTCCACTTCAGAACTTATCTTCATGGCATAGTTAATATAAATGTAGTTGAATAATCATGTGTTTCATAGAGAGTTGTATTGTTAATAGAAAGAACTGGTTTTTTAACTTATCTTGCAGAACAGAATCACTAAAACTGTGTAGGATGTTCTGTAGTTTCAGCAAAACTAGAGAAATATTCTTTCACTGCTGTGGTTTGCTGGTTGTTTGCCATGTGTAGACAAGCTCTTAGTTTCATCTGTTGGAGAGTGCACTTTCTACAAAGCCAAGCTATTTTTAATCAGAGTACCAGTGTAAGACTTTGCTATTTTATCTAAAGCCATTTCACATTGTGGGTTTAATTGAGGCATCTTACGCAGACATACTCATAAACGTGCCTTTGTGCCTGTATTTTGAACATAGGGATGGGGATATATGTTAGATTCTTTTCTAAGACATCAGACATCTGTATGAGAATGCAGACTCTAAATTCACTTTGTGCTTTTCTTGTAGATGTGATACTACAGAAAAATTGAGAAATTCTCTGGATTACTTGAGATCTTTATTAAATGAGCCTACCAATTTTAAACTTATTTATAGATACGCATTTGACTTTGCACGGGTAAGTACTGTTGAAGACTAGCATCTGAAATTGAAACTTCACTTTCATAAGTAATAATTGAAAGAGACTGCGTGCTTCTAAGTATGTTTCTCTTGAGATACCACTCAAAATTGTTTCTAACAAATGGAACTATTCATGTTCTAAAAAAGTATATGCAGAACACCAGAACTGAAAAAGAAAAGTGTATAAGATGCTTGATGTTTAGTGGTTTAGTGTGTTGACGTATTTTGTTACCTCTTTGCTTCAAGGAAATAATTTAGACCATTATTCTGTTTTGTATTGGAGGTTTGCACTTCTACTGGCTTTATTGCTACCCTGGTTTTCTTCTTACTGTTTGAATTTTGTGAGAATAAACGTATTTAAAACAGGAAGGCACTTCATGCACTTCTGCAGGTGGTAAAAATAACTGACATGATGAAAGCTGAATATGATACAAATACTGATTCAAGTGACTGTTGGAAGGTCATTAATAATGTCCTCAGCATTTATTAAACAACATCCTGATATCAGTCTTCCTACTACAAAAAAACATATTGATGCAGTTGTACTTGCTATTGGAACCCATTATAGGCATAAGACTATTCTTACTTAAAGAGAGCAATAAAAGAATTTTTCTGAAATAACATTTTGACATGGAATTTGGACTTCATCTTGCTAACGTGAGGGAATGTACAGAAGCTTTGACATAAAGATGATCACAGGCAAACCTGAAGCTCAGATCTCAGTGCCAGAGAACCAAAAGCACCAAGACAATTTGCAGGAAAAAAAAGTAACATGAGAAAACTACTAAGAATAAATTGAACTGGTAGCAATTCCGGTGGTTGAGTCTGTTATAAGGAACTCAGATTTGTGGTACATCAGTGCTTTCTGCATGTCAGCGTGCAGAGGTTCGCGGTAGTTCCCTTTAACCAAGGAAACCTACAGCTGAATATGACAGAATGCATGGTATTAGTTAGTATGAGAGATATGCCATATCGACATCTTAATTCCTCCTTTGCTCTGTGAAGATTTATTCTGCCAGCTTTGCTCAATGTAGAATGCAAAGGTTAGAAATAACTAACATTGCCAATGAAGTTCAAGATGGTGATGAAAAATTTGGAATTGATTAAAAAGGTTTTACCAGTAGCAAATCTGTGCCAGCCAGTGGCCTGTCAAAAGTGAACTAAAAAGATGAAAGTGGGTGGAGTATTTTCAAGAGGTACCAAATTGATATGACAAACAGTGTGACAGAAAGAATTAAAAGAATTTAAAGACAGATCATTTGTGACAAAACCCCCCGGATTGCAGAACTGCATATCAACAGGATGGTTGTCAAAACAATATTAGATTAATAAAATTACTGAACTTCTAATACCGTGGAGCCAGGGGAAGTTTATAGGAGAATGGCATCCAATAAGAATAGAAATGAATGCTGATGAAGGCCAATATATTTGTCTACGTGCCGCAGATGAATCTGTAGATAAATTTTATCAGAATAATTGAAGTGATTGATAGAAAAAAGCTGATGGGAGCAGTTTTCATTTTTAATTCAGAAGATTGTGTAGTTTTCATCCTAAGGGTAGTAATTTCAGGGAAGTGCTCCTTAGCAAAGAACGCTTGTCTAAACTTCTGAAGTTTTAAGAGAGATTTTTTGAAAGCATCTGTTGTGATTTGGTATTTAGAGTTAATTTGTCAATAAAAATAAGTATTATCAAGGTTTTATACGGTATGTACAATGTAAGTCGGCGTGGATTTAAGGAAATAATTTAAAATGCCATATGTTGGTATTAAGCACAAATACATTCCTCACTCCCTGTTTGCCATTGTCACTGCCAAGTTTGAGAACATACAGATGCATGTATTTCATGGCTTTAAATAGGTATTTTATCTGAAATATTGGAAAAAATCTCAGACTGTCTATCATCAATGTAAAGAAAATACTGGAATTTTATCAGAGATTGTCAATATTTTCCTTCCATTGTATCCAAGAAAGAATATTTAAGTGTCTGGAATGTATGTTAAGAGTGAAGTTGGAGCATCTGTCATGGCAGATATGCCATTAGGGAGTTGGAGGTGGTTACAAAGGGCTTATCTGAACAATTTGTTCTGAACAGTAGTTGGAGAGGGAGAATGTAGCAACTTAGCAATGTAAGGCATGTAAAAACAACATGGCCAGAGTAAAGACAACAGAGCCTGATTTCAGTAACACTTGAGTGCGTTGGAAGAATTCAGGATATAAACAGCATGGAAAATAAAATGTATTTTCACAATGCTGTGATTTCTGCTTAAAGGTGTTTGTGACAGAGGCGTGAATGGGCTTTGGAAAAAGGATTAGTTGTTAAAGCTATTTGATGTTGGACATAAGTGAGAGAGTTGTATTAATAGAATAATGCCTTTGCAGGTTTGTTTTTCAGCTTTATTACTAACTGAAAAACTTTCTTCGTCCTGCCTTTTTCCCTCTAGATCAGATTGAGGTGCCTCTTGTGTTTAGTGACTGAAATGTAGAACAGCTGGTGATGTTTTCAGAGTTGCTGGTCTCCTCACTTTACTTCCAAAACAAATCTGCATTCAGTTCTGTCTACACAATTTTAGAAGTGAGGTGTATTTTGTATGAAATAGGTTTCGAGAAGAGTGGATAGGTAACCTTGTGGCTAAGGCATTCAGTTGTTGTCTGGGAACTGGGATCTAGCTCTACCACATTCTTCCTAGATGATAGAAGACAATTCAGTTACGTTTTGAGCTTTTTTTTTTTTTTAATAATGATGCCTATTCCGTAATACATACAACTGCACTTGCATAGGTGAGGCGTAGGGCTTAACAGGCTTTGTCTTGGGTAGCTGTCTTGTGCTGTTCTGGTAGGTACTCCCTGTATCCTGGATACCCCTGTATCCCTGGTTTTTCTTAATTTAGGCTTTGCAGTTGGCAGTCATGAGTACATATAGAGAGATCAGGTCTACAGCAGCCAATCTGGAACTTTATTTTTTGTGACTTAATTAATTTCTGAGTTTGTAGCTTTATGCTATAACCAAGGCATAAAAAGGTGCTGTTTTATGTGCCATCTCTCACCAAAATTTCAAGACAAAAATGTAAATGGATAAACTGCTTGAAATAACAAAATTGAATCTTACATGTATACGTTACTTTCGAGATGTGTGGAAGTTGTGCTGTCAAATACATTAACTTTTCCACTGATTAGATGTAGTAAATCTGCTACATACAGATGATGCTTCTTAGCAGGAACAAAAAAATCCACTCCAGAGCATTAATATACTGCTGCCACATTGAACTAAAACTGGGACAGTTCTGAGAGGGGTCTCTCTCTGTGTGCTACTGTATTATGTTCCCTCTGCTTATTTGATAATTCATTTAATCTGAATTTCTTGTAATCAGCACAATACCAGAACTAAGAACTTCCTTGGCTCGCTCTTGAAGAGTCAGCATTACTTGATAGCTATTTAACTGACAGTCATGTACTTGTAATAATACCACAGTAAATCCGTGCAGCGATACTGTTTGAAGAGACGTATGGCTGTGCAGAGGCATACATACAAACATGGCTGTGGCTCTAGTGGCCATTGCTCATCTGCAGTAGCGGTGACAATTTTTTTGAGGAAGTCTACAGGAAACAGCATCTCTGTATAGTGACCTGTTAGCTGTAAGGAAGGAAATTTTACTAGGAAGTTGTGTTTTAGTGAGAACCGCTGTTAGCTACTGCTATTTGTTATTTGTTTGTTAATTTATTGTATGTATGGGTGAGCTGTAAGTACAGGCAATGGGGGAAGTGAAAAATCCTGTAATCACGCTCTTTTTTTCCTTGTTGACCTTTTCATGTTTATGCAGGAAAAGGACCAGCGCAGCCTAGATATCAATACTGCCAAGTGTATGTTGGGCCTTCTTTTAGGAAAAACATGGTCCCTTTTTCCAGTATTTCACCAGTTTCTAGAGGTATGAAGTTTGGAACAGAATTACATTTTTTTGAACTCTATTCTGTGGTACTTTAACTAGAGGTTGAATGAACAGCTAAGAATTTTTTATTCTGATTTAGAATATGCTGACCACCAAAGCAGCACCTGTAACTGGTTCTCTTTCCTTTCTTCCTTTTCCCCAAATCCCTATGCTGCTATGGTTTATTTAATGCAGGGCAAAGTATAGAATATCTTTCATTTACTTTTGGACTTCCATTTTATTGCTGTACGTTTGTTCACTAAAATATGTCTTAATCAGGAACTTGAGCTTTTCAGCATTATTTCGACTACTTAGTGGTTTCTTTTAATCCTGTTTAGTTTTAGATGGCACACAGATTAAAATAGTAATTCATCACAAAGTTTAAGTCTTCTGTAAGAAAATCTGAATGTGAGGGAGTTGAAAATATATTTTATTAACTTCTGTTTCTTGCCTTAAGCAGCAATCAAAATACAAAGTTATCAATAAGGACCAATGGTGTAATGTTCTGGAATTCAGCAGAACAATTAACCTTGACCTCAGTAATTATGATGAGGATGGAGCCTGTAAGTACTACCATATGTTGGTGTTCTAAAATAATTTATTTCTCTGAGCTTAATGATTCAGTGTCCTTTTACAAAATTTTGTAAAATACAGTTATTTGATCTCTCTACAGGGCCAGTGTTGTTGGATGAGTTTGTGGAATGGTATAAAGGAAAACAGATGACATAGGAGTTTAACTATGCACAGCCACTCAAGAGTCACTGTTACCACAGTTATGTCAACCATTAGCCATAAACTGCTATTTGTATCAGAGTGCATGCTGCTTTTCTTGCACTGCATCCCTTTTGCAGGGGACTTTTGATGTTTGCTATTTAACAAGCTAGCTATGCTTGCTGTGTAGCATTGTTCTCTTTGAAGGCTGCTTTGCATTTTGTATTTACACTACGAATTGGTGAACTTGCCAGCGTCTTCACTGTGATTATGTGTATATTGCTGTCTAAATTTTGTATATGTGTATAAAAAAAGAAGCTTCACCTAGGGATTATTTCTGCAGAACTGTATTGTAAAAATAATTGTGTGGCATATTTCTAGTCATCACTTACATGTTTGTTGAAACCCTAGTTATTTTGTTTTCCTTTTGGTCTCAAATGTAGCATTTCAGAAAATGAAATGAACAGACTGCTTGGACATAGTTATGTGAAGAACTATTGTCAATTTTAATGTTACTATTTGAGATGCCAATTTATGAGAGGAGAAGACGTGCTGTAACTTTTTTCACAGGAATTCGCCAAATCTGACCTATTGCTTAATAGGAGCAAAACATTCATGTCTTAAAAAAAAAGTACACATATAAATATTAAAACACTGTATTACTTGTACATGCCACAGATGATTTCCATTTGAAGAAAAAAGTACTGACTTTTTAATGTTAAAACTGCAGTAGCAATTACAGGTACAAATGAACAAATTAAAGTCCCTTTAAAAAATGGGTTTTAGACTTCTGTAAATTGCCTTTGGCATACTCCTTTTCATTTTGGTGAACTGAGGTTGTTTGGTCTATGCTGCGATCTAGTGAAATTGAAACTTCTAGCTAAAATTAGTGGTTTGGGGAATAAAGTCTGCTCACTCTTAGCACACAGACAATATAGATTTTTTGGGAGGGTGTTTGTTTGTAACATTAGTTTTTCCCAAGGTCTCTGTGTGTTTCTAAGTAATTAAAAATATTATGTTGAATAGTCAAAATATTACTTTTTCGTTCATGCTGGGGATTGGAATTTCCTCACAGAATGTCCATTGCAGGCAATGGGCACATTAAACACCAGCATTAAATGACGGTACGTTTTAGTAGGGACCACTGTCTGTTTCACTCATTTCTTTATCTATATAGGACAGTTCTAACGATTATTTTGGGGAAGATGAGTGAATGGAATGATGTTTTAAGTTCTGTAATTTTGTCACGTTGTCTTTGCCTTACCCTTCTTTATTAAGTAACGTTAGTGTTGTTTTTTATAAATTAGGTCCTTGAAGTATCTGGTGCTATTAAACTTTGATCTCTAAGGATTTGTTAAAATGTTCCATGTTGATTCATGGAGCATTTAACAAAAAAGGGCCAGTGGTTGTTTTGGAATGAAGAATAACACCACTTTCCTGTAGAAATCTTTTACAAGGTATTGGCAGTTCTGATATTTCTCTAGAATGCAAACCAGGGGAACTGGGGGAGGGGGAGCGGTTTAGGTTGAATGTGAAATTTTCAGCTGTATTGAAGGTCCTATATTCTGCCATCCCTGAAGTCAGGAACAACTGTTATTAACTTGACTGCTTTTACAATTAAGCCTAATTTAGCAAAAGCACAGTGGTTTGCTGCCCTGGGCTGGGAAGCTGGAATTGTGTTGCTACAAGTGCTCGATTTGTGTTGAGATTTGGTTCGGTGGTGGTGGTTTATGTTTGTCAAACTCAGCTGCCAAAGACAAAAATTGTGTGTGTTTGTGTATATTTGTATATACGTAAATATACAATATGTATGCATATACAAAACCTAGGAACAAAATACTACCTTTTTCCCCATGAAACAGTCATGTTTGGATTTCCATGACACTCAACAGTGCTCTTTAGAGTTAATAGTGGTAAAGCATACATAGTCATTGCTTTTTCGTGTACTAATACGCATAATCTTAATTCCATGTTTGATGCCAGTTTGCACAAGAAATTAATTCAGTGGAGTGTGTTATTTAATGTTTACAATAAGCCTCTTACTAAATCACACACATTTTATTAAGACTTCTGATGTAAATGTGTATATTACCATAATATAAACATAAGGAAGTATCAGTGGAGCTGCTGGTTTAGTTCTTAAAAGAATGAACTTCAAAGCAATATAGCTTTTAACATTAGGCTAAATTGTGGTGACTAAGATTTTAAGTGAAGTACTGTAATTGTTCTTAAATATTACGCTAGTTATTGACTCTAGAAAACTGTTTAGCACAAATCGGCATGAATACTGCAACAAATACAAGGTTTGAATAAAAGGTTTTGTATGTCACTAATAGTTTGGCTTCCAATAATGGAAGCAAGAGCCAAAGACACTTTTAATCTATTACTGTTTTAGGTATAAGTTTCATGTAACAGGGTCAACAGAAATCTGTTCAGCTCAACCAGGTGCTCTTTTTCCAAGTTTTGCTAACATTTAGCAGGATACAAAATTTAATTAAAAGCAAAGAAAACAGAGGAAAAGAATCCTCAGTAAATAATTGCGCTAAGTAAACAAACTCCTCACTTGTTCTTTGGGTAAAAATAATTGGGGGTGATGGAAAGGAAGATTGTGTTTGGAAATTAATCAGATGCGTATTTTTTTCTTCCAGTTGCGAGCAGGATGAGTCTGTAGTCTTCAGCTGGTTTATAAATGTGCCTCTTCATAAAATAAACCACACATTCAATTACAGCTAGTAGACAGCTTTGCTGACATTTATAGAAAACAAATGGACTGAAGTGGAGCATATGGCTTGATAAGCTTCCCTGTGCTACCCATCCTCCTGTTTTTGCTATGTGTGCTGATAAGCAGAGGATCCTAACATTGCCAGCTCTTGTATTTTGGAGAAATTCCTTCGCATTTTTTAAATAATTGTGTAAACTTAACTAAGCCACTCAGTTTACCTTGTATTTAGTACGAGTTTGGTGTTTGCTTTTTTTTGTTTGTTATGCTATCATGTAGTTGATGCAGGTGGCTTTTTCCTTTTGAGAAGTAATATACAGAACATGCTCACTTCTTGGACAAGACGCTGAGGGTCATTCTGGCAGAAGCGTCATGGGTCTTACACACTTAGTCTTTCTGGTGTAATCTTTCCATCCTTATAGCAGAAATTTGATGATCTATGTGCAATTCGTGCTTGGTATTTGAGAGATGCAAAGTGGAAAGCCGGTTAATGAAGGGAAAACAGCATCCAGAGACAGTAGCAGTAAACACTCTGATAGGTGACAAACATTTGGAGCTCTTTATTAGAATAGCTCTAGAGAATATTAGTAACAGAAACATTCCACAAATTCAACTTCATTCTACAGCAAAATGATACTAAGTATTTAAAATATTAATGTAATTCTGTGTTACTGTTGTTTTTTTTACTTTTTATCTTTTTCAAGGAGGGCAAGCTGAAGAGGATGGAATTTATTGGAGTCCTTTGCACTTGAGTTTTCTGTTAAAACCTCTTTAAGGTTGTCTTTAAGCTACGATAAATATTTGGGTCACTTTTGTGTAGCCTTTTCTAACATTTGTTAAGAACTGGAGGCTTCTCCCATTTTACCACAAATAACACACATTCTGTTTCATTATAAATATGCTCACACAATCAAAATTAGTTACAGGTCATTGCTACTTTGTTATGTTCTGAAGTTACTTTTCTGGAGGGCAAGAAATGGACTTGAGTTGTGTTAACATTTTCCCAGATTTCTGTTGACCCTTGGTCACAAGTCTAACAGATTGTTTAATACTCTTGGAATTCATGTAGACAGCTTTAAAGGTTAGCTTGTGCTCTGGTTTTAATTATGACTGCGAAAATACCTCTTTCTAGGCCTTAGATTTTTGTCCTTTCATATTGCTGTAAAAGTGTATAGAATCCATCCACCAACTAAATAGTTTGTTGGTTTGAGACCAAAACTTGGTTTGATTTATTTTTTTTTTATTTTATTTTTTTTTCCCTCCTCCTCCATCCCCCCCAGACAGGGGGGAGTGGTTCTTTTATTTTTTTTTTCTCTGTGTGTGTGTGTACATGTCACAAAATAGTACCTACTGACACTGCTGTTGCAGGAACAGCAGTTAACCTGTAAATGTGAATGCTTTATGTCTTAGTTATTTGGCTATTACATACATAAGGTGTGCTAAACTCCTGTGGCTCACAACCTGACGAAAATACTGTTATGCCACCTAATGTGAGTTCATTTGGTTGATTTTATTTTTTTTTTAGGTCTTTTACTGGTGTTGATGTAAAATGGCATCCCACAAATAAACAGTATTTGTGTTGGTTTCAGCAACTGACTTCAGACTTTTCTGTGATTCATTCTTCAGAAATGCTCATAGCTGAACATGCATCATGTCAGCTGGCAACCTTTATCGTTTAGTAGCAGAGAACTTCTGTGTACAATCTTGTCATCCTTATTTCCAATACTACAGCATATCAGCATTTTAAACTTTGTTGGAAACAGAAATGTTTCAAATGGGGTGTGTGGGTGTAAAGCAGTATTGTAATACGGAAGCTTTAACAAAAAGAGTCAATTTGAACAGGAACGTCTCTTAAAACAAAATTTTACAAGAAGCATGATCACCTGCTCGTTTTGAAACAGGCTTTTGACCCATGAGGTCCTTAGAGAAACTGTGACATGTGGGCTGGATGTGCAGGCAGTGAGTTGGACTGAAAACTGGCTGAATGGCTGGGCACAGGGCACGATGGTCAGCAGTACAAAGTCTAGCTGGAGGCCAGTGGCTACTGGTGTACCGTGGCGTCCAGTCCTCTTCAACATCTTCATTAACGACCTGGATGATGGAGCAGAGTGTACCCTCGGCAAGTTTGCTGATGATGCCAAACTGGGAGGAGTGGCTGATACACCAGAGGGTCACGCTGCCATCCAGAGGGACCTCCACAGGCTGGAAAGCAGGAACCTCATGAACTTCCCCAAGGAGAAGTGCAGAGGCCTGCACCTGGGAAGGAACAACCCCAGGCACCAGTAGACACTGAGGGCCACCCAGCTGGAAAGCAGCTTGGTGGAGACTAGGGCTTCTGGCAGACACCAGTTTGAAGATGAGCCAGCAACCTGCCCTTGCTGCTATGAAGGCGAATGGTATCCTGGTCTGCATCACACAAAGTACTGCCAGCAAGTTGAGGTGGGTGGTTCTTCCCACCTACTCAGCACTGGTGAGGTCACACCTGGAGTCCCATGTCCTCTTCTAGACTCCCCAGTACCAGAAACACCCTGATATACTGGAGAGAGTCCAGCCAAGGGCCACAAAGATGATGAAGGGACTGGAGCATCTCTCTGATGAGGAGAGGCTGAGCGAGCTGGGACTGCTCAGCCTGGAGAAGGTGCTGGGGGAGATCTTGGTAACATATATAACTCTGAAGGGAGGCTGTAAAGAAGATGGAGCCAGACTTCATTGGTGCCCGGTGACAGGACCAGGGGCAATGGACACAGACTGAAATACGAGAGGTTCCCTCTGAACATCAGGAAACACTTTTTCACAGTGAGGGTGACCAAGCACTGTCACGGGTTGCCCAGGGAGGTGGTGGAGTTTCTATTATTGGAGATGTTCTGCAACTGTCTGCACGTGGTCCTGGGCAGCCCGCTCAAGGCTGACCCTGCTTGAGCAGGGCTTGGACCAGGTGACCTCCAGAGGTCACTTCCAACCTCGGCCGTTCTGTGGTTTCTAAAAGCACACGCTAAAGAAAATTTTCTAAATTACTCAAATGTAATGCTGGGAAAGAAGATCAGTCTAGTAGTATTTAAATGTGGTGATATTCTAATCCAAAGGTCTGTCCATGACCTTAAACACTTGTGGTTTTTACCTTTTTGAATTTTTCAGTTATTTGACTGATAATGAGCTGTTGTGTTGATCTTTTTAAAGCAGAAGTGATAATATCTAAACAGAGTAGTAGAAAAGCTGCTAGCAGTACGACATGAAAATTACAGCCTGAATGTCCGTAATACATTTAGAAATTTAGTTCTTAATAGAGTAATTAGTTAATCTTATGACTTTGTATTGCTTGCAGAGTTACAGATCTGGTCTTAAATAGGAAACAGACTTAAAAGCTGGTAAAGATAATAAAGAACACATGTAAGACAGATCTCACAAGATTTTTTTTTTAATATATTTTGCACTGTTTGAGCTACAAGTCCTAAGGCTCTTGACTTAAATACGTTCAACTTTAAATAATATTTTATGTTACAATTAGAATATTGTAATGCAGAGCCCATTCTAGAGATGCTGTTCATCTTTCATATGGGTGGTGAAGGCTGGGACTTCTGTGCAGGGGGAAAAAAAACCAAGGTGGTGTCTGTATAATGTACACTTAAACCCCTGTAACTGCAACTGGTACTAGTTGTACTAGTACAGAGTATTCTAGAAAATTCTCAGTGACCAAAGCAGCTGAACAAGTGAAGTTTTCAGTGCAAGCAAGATGGTGGATTGATATCAGCTGAAACGTAAAGCAAAGTGAGCAGATAAAATCTCAGGAGGAGTCGGTGAGTGGGAGACTGTATAGATATTGTATGGAGAAGGGCATGGAGAAATAGGATGGATGGAGAAGAGCGGCGAGTGAAGAGTACTGCTTGGAAGGCACAGAATGACAAAAGGTTTTGTATTAACTTGAAGAGCAATTGCTAATGAAGTGAGGAAGTAACGTGAAGGAGAAGCAGCTGAGTGTTTGGGTGTGAATGAGCAGGTGATAACTGGAGTGTCTGGAGTCATCAGTAGTAAAGGAAAGGTGCAAGATTAGGCAGAAATCTGAAGATAAGTTTGAGATAGAACATCAGTGTTCTGACAGTAGAATGAAATGCTTTGTCCCGTGTTAAAAATCCCCCGATGAAGGAGCAAATTTACTTTCTCTGATGAGAACAGCAGATAACCTTTTCCTCTAACTTTATGGCATAAAGCGAGGCTTAGAAAAGCTGCAGCTTCTCACAAGTTGTGTACGGTCAGCATCACCACTGCTGCATTCCTATGGTCAGATATAAGATGAGAAAATAGTTTTCCAATACATATTTTGAAAGCCTGCTGACTGGTACCAGAAACAAATGACAAAACATTGCTGTGTATGAGACATCAATAGAGCCACTCAAACATTTTTTTCCCTATGGTCCATTAAATTGTCTTGTTTATGTAGTTGGGTTTCTTAACTTGTTAGTAGATGGCACAACCAAAAGGTGGCAGACCTTGGGGAGGTCTGTCAACGTGGTCTTTGAAACCTTATGCATACTGTAAAGAGCAAGTCTGTACTTTTTTATGTATTCCAGTTTTCAAGTTTCTTTGGCCACAAGTAACTTCTCTGTGCAATGAGCTTTATAACGAGCTGGTTATGGGTCCTAAGAAAAGTGCTGGTGTGGAAACACTGTTCTGTTTTCTGCTCCTAGCAGCTATGTAGCTGTTCCTATGAGGAATCATGCCCAAATTACCTGCTTCTTTACTTACGGCCTCTAAAACCAGTTGTTTTTTATGTTACGTACTGTTCTCTGAAAATAGCAGCCTTAAATTCAATAGAAGCTAAGGCATTACATGAGTACTGAGGCTATGTGGAGATGAGGACAGAAAAATTGCAGTAGAACAGGGTATAACATTTACGTGCATATATATAATCAAGGAATGACTTGTACTGAGAAATACACTTTATTTTAGAGTTACTGTATTTTTAACATTTCTGGGAATGCTGTGATTTTTGCAGATTTGAGTGTTTTGTCGCTTAGTTCTTGTCTACTCAGACTGTATGAACAATTCTGGACAGTTAAATGTGTAAAAATCTTTTCCTGTGTTTGAAAACCAGAAAAAAACCCAGACCCTTAAACTCATGAATAATTTGATGACAAATTATCAATTTAGTCAGAAGATTATTTCATCTTTGGTTCTTGAGCGGACTTCTACTGAAAGAATGAAGCCAGTACCCACTCTTAAAAAAACTTATTGGTTCAGATATCACTGAGTACTGGAGCAAAAAGAACAGAAAATTTTCAAGAACTAAATGGAAAGCAAGAAGATCTGTGTGAGTGACAGCAGATGGATTGCTTGTAATTGAACTGCAGGGGTTACTGCCTGAAACTGCCATAGAAGCTATTCTGAGCTGTGTTACAGATTTGGAGACAATCAGCGAGAAGCAACAACAAATACAAACCAAACAACGACAACAAAACCCCACCAAAAAACTACACCACAAAAACCCCAACAACAAACAAGCCAATAGGAGATCCAAGAGCAGGTGACTTGGCTCAGTAAATGTATAACTGATAATTGTGACAGTAGATGTGTAGAACAATTCTTGAAAAGGAACTCAAGACACTAAAGAAAATGTTTTTCAAAAGATCGAATAGTATCAGAACTGGTGTCCTTTACCTGCTTTTACTTGCTGCTTCAGTTTTTTTCAATACGTTATTTTTTAGTTCCAAGTACTTTTTTATTTCCAAGTTCTTTAGTTTTTAGTACATGAAGCTAAAAAAAATGATTAGCTTCTGTCAGCATCTCTTTGTTCTTTCCTAGCTTTCTCTTTACGTATAGTTTCAAAAATGTACCGGGCCATTGGACTTGCTCCTCATGTGATGGAATTGAAGTGTGTCCTTTCTGTTTGGAGTTGTTAGTGAATTGCTTGTGTCTTTATCAGAGTTTTCCTGGTGCTGTTGGCCAGCCTCCTGCGTTTTTGGGGAACCTGGGCCTGTTCCCCTTCGTGGTGACATTCCCCTTCCAGGACTACGTCAGTGATTCTGTGTATGTTAAATGGGCCTTGGGCCATATTCAGAGAAAAAATTGGTTTACATTTGTTATCTTTTTGCTTTGAAAAAGTTACTGTATATCAAGCTATTGATATTCTAATACAGCAGTTTTGAGCTGCTCTTGGTTTGCCCCTCTGAGTAAAATTCTGAAGTGGCTATAGGAGCTTTTTTTTGTAGAGAATTATAGCTTAGTAATAGTAGGTTGCCTTTTTTTATGTTTTTTTTCAATTACTCTGCTCGTGTCATCACATCTGCAAACTGCAGGTGATCTCCCATCCGTAGCTGGATCTCCGTAAATGGCTTTTCTGCAAGGTTTGAATTCTATTCAGATCTTTTGGGAAAGAAGGGTTGCGTTACTCTGTCTTGACAAATTAAAGAGTAATTTTCACTGTAAATGAATACTTCTTGGATTTTACCTGTCTTTGCAAAACTGGGAATTCAGAGACTTTTAATCCACAAATTTAGTTCAAAAAGCAGAAGACAGTAGTATGTACTGTTTCACTGCACAGGGGGAGTCACATAGGAAAACACAAAAATAGCAATAATGTAATAATAGTTTCAGTGTTACATGTATTTTATACGGAGAGAGAGAAAACTGCTTATCAGCGGCAAATTCTAAGGGAACTGAATATCTTAGTACTAACAATAATGAGAAAGTAAAAAATATTATTTTAACTTAGCAAAAGCGTAATAATTACAACTACTGAGTAGTTTACTAATTTGAGTATCTGTGAGTTGTTTTTCATAAGGTCTATTTTTGCTTTTTACGAGTGCCCTTCTAACCAGAAGTCCATGCCTTCTGGCCTGAATTACCCTTTGGAGTTACGATGTTTCTAAATTAGATGCATCCAGGCTTTATATTATACATCTCCTTGTTAAGTCTAGTTCCACAACTTGCATTTCTGATGTTAAAGGTAGATAGATAGTCATACTGAGGGGAAAGAAAAAACACAACCAGAACCCACAAAAACAAAACCCCAAACCCCAATCCACCACAGTATTCAACAGTTATTGATAAGTCACGAATTTCATTTTAAACATTATTGGTTTCTTTGCAGCTGCTGTATGACAAACACTGTGGGAGCTTAGTATTACACTCTTGTGTCTCAACTGTTGAAGTTTGTTCTGCTTTGCAAAATATTAGCAAATCCATCAAATGCTTTCTTCTTCTTAACAAAAAACTGTCCCTGTCCTAAATGAGTCTGACTTTTCTGACTGAGCTTTTCGCTTGAATTTTGGAGGTTGACAGCTGTTGTAGAATTGTTCTCCCGTCCTGTCAAAGTAGCGTCATCCTCCGCCTCGCTGGAATCGGTGCTTTTGGAGATTGGATCTCCTGCAGTCTTTTGTGGGAATGAACATGGACTGTATCTCGTGCTGTCGTTGAAGAAGTCTTGTGGGATTGAGGAGGAAAACGCATCCTTGTCACTCTGATCCAGCTGGAAACAATCTTGGGTGTTGAAGACTGATTGTGGTTTCCCAGAAGAGTGAAGGTGCAGGAAATCCGCCAGGGCATTGCAAGCCTGCGTTTCTTTGGGCAGAGGGCACTCGCTGGTATCCTGTAATTCTGTGCATCCACTGCAGTCTTTCTCGTTTAAACCTCTTTGCTTTTTATCTGCACAGGCCTTAGTTATATTCACCTGCTTCCCCTGTGGCGACAAGTTTTCTTCCTCTGTAATAACCATAACGTGTTCTTCAGTTGTGTGTTCAGGCAGAGATTGAAGGGGTGACTCATTGCTGGAATGCAGTAGTGATGTTTTTTTAACAATTTCATTCAAACCAGTATCAATGGGAGCAAAAATAAAATCATCATCCTCAGATGTACTCGTGTTCCTTCTTAAAGTAATGGCCGCTTCACCGTGATTCTTTTCAGAGGAGATCCCACCTGTGTGCTCGTCTGGGCTTCCCTCTGGTGCATTTTCTTTTTGTTCGGTGGGACTGAATCGGAGGGAATGCTGAGGTTCAGTGGGAAACCTATATGGCTGCAATTCAGCTTCTTCAGGAGAGTTCTCTGTATCTGTGTCACTTGTGGGAAAATGTTTTAATGAAAGCAACATTTTACTAAAGTCTACATTTTGTTTGTGGAGGGAATCAGAAACGGAGTTTTGTGCTGTTGACTCTGGGTTGGTGAAATATTCAAAAGTATCGGGAACTTCTTGACTTGAAGAACCAATTGTGTCTGAATCTGGCATACTTGCACGATCACTACTTGTGTCAGCATGAGGTGATGCTGTTTCAGGTGTGGTACTATCTGATCTGTAATTAATAGTGGTTTCGAAATACGCGTTGTTTTTGTCTTCAGTTTTCCCAGTATGCTGAAGTTCAGCATCAATGTTTGGAGACTCAGGCAGTGTTGAGAACATCCCAGTTCCACTGTTGGTATCAGCCCCAGCTAGTAATGACTGACAGGCTGGCACGTTGTTGCTAACACCAGGTTCTTCCAGTTCCAAGTCTGATAAAGAACTGCAGTCACTCATTGTGAAGGGAGTCCCTTCATCCGAAGAGCTGTCGCCAAATATACCCGCTGAAATTTCAGACTGCAGCAGAGCAGAGTTGGTGCTCACCTTGCTGCTGCTGGGCTCTTGTGCAACTGCCTGTGTTTGTATGGTGGGGAACAGACAGCCGGTGTCTCCTGTGAAAGGTAAACCTAAATGTGAGGAGCTGGTGTGATATGAGTACGAGTTGGTGTTCAGTCTCCTGGGTACGGGAGGGAACCTGCTCTTCTCCAAGTCAGCATTATTTGCATCTTCCTGTAGTGAAATGTCATTACTCATTAATTTTCTTGGCGTTACTTCATTGATGTTCTTGTAGTCTGTCCTTGCAGAAAATAGTCCGTTATCATCAACATTTACATATTCATCATTGCTGGTACTAGTTTTGATGTCTGAAAACACAGGGGTTTTTTTCACATTGATCTCGTTGCTTTGTTTCTGGTAGTCTTCAGTATTTGGTGCATCTACACTGCTGTCAGTGACGTTTTCATACAAAGTAGAAGTTTCTATAGGACTGACATACGTGTTTCTTGAAGAATTCTCATCACAAATGAACAAATTAGTCTGGGTATTTGTTGGTTGGCTTGCGGGGTGCTCTCTGCTCAAGGTTTCATCTGAAAAAGCTTGATTGGAATACGTGCGTTCTGAACCTGAATTTTTGTTCCTGCGCATGAGCCTCCACAGGCTGACAAGGTAGGGTCTGGCAAAAGCACCCAGACAAAAAGCACAAACAAACGTAATGAGCACCGAGAGGCTGACGGCCAACGCAAGGTCTTGCTCTGTTCTTTCTTTTCGAAAAGCGCTGTTAATGTCCCGGGCTCTTCTAATCAAAAACGTTGAAACACTTTCTTTCACTTCTAGATTGTAGATGAGGTATTTCTTCCTTGTTGCATTAGGAATACACAAATATAACCCTTCAGTGGTTTTCTCAGCATTGTATATTACTAAATTATTCCTGTTATCCACTGTCACATGAGGAAGATTGTTATCTTTTGAAATTCTGCCTTTTGGTGTCCACCAAGAGACTCCATTACCTGCAATAAAACACAATACAAATTTAATCTTTATAGGATACTTGTTTTGCAAGTTATTTCTACAAGGACATGCTCTGACCTATCTTTGATAATTTTAGCTATTTATTATAAAATCCATTTTCTTTTTATGCATCCATAGTCATATGGATTGACATAATTGACATAATACCAAGTTATCTGTTAAACCACCATCTATTTCACCCCACACACGTTTCAAATGCAGGACAGATGGGCTCTTAATAGCAGACTTTACAAAAGAATGGTGTGGGTGAGGGACCAGGTCAGTGAAATGACCTAAGTGTGATGTGGGTGATACTGGAACCGTGCACTGATCTCCCTTGTGCAAAGTCCCTATTTGCAGCCGGCCCTTCTCCAGGGCGGCCGTGCTCACTTGTGCAGCTGTGACACAAAACTTCGCTAGTGACCCGTCAAGTGTTTCAGCCACTGTTATTGGCCTGTAGTTACTGCTTCGACTACCTCAGAAAGGTTTGAAAACCAAGGGTGTTTGTGTCTGTGTTGTACCAAACGTGAGCGAGCGTAGGCCACAGCTGCTTGCTGGCTTTTGGAGTGCTTTTCAGGGCTGTATGTACACCTTTGCTTTTGGATCTGCTTGTGTTCCCAGTTCGAGTTTGGTGCCATCCACTGTGCTGATTTTAATCCCGTGACCAGAGTTTCCTTGACTTCCCTTGTTAATAGACGGAGCAGGTGGCATTTCTGATAGACCGGGGGTGTTTTCCTTTGGGGACAGAGTGTTCCAGGCAGAAAACCTTCCCATCTCAAAGTGCTGCTTTGTGCAAAGTGCTCCATTAAACCGTTTTGCCTTATGGCACACAACAAATACACTTTTGTATTCTGTATTAATTGTAAGTGCTGAATTAATTTCTTAAGTGCGCTGTGTGCTATAGTAGCTGTACTTTTTCAGAAGAAATAGAAATCCTTTTCCTCACAAATAGACTTTCATTTTGCTGCAACTGAACACTAGAAACACTATTGTATCCTTCTCAGTTTTCTGTGTGCCCCAGAAGTGCCACCCCACTATTCTGTCATTTGTTTGCATTCCAGAATTAACTGATAAATTTGCAACATGCTACGTATTGAAATTTATCTGTGTGTAATTTGGCATCACTTACTAGTTTAATTAAGGAAGGGGATGGAGACTTTTTTATGACTTTCAAATACTCTAACTGGTATACCGCTTTCTAATGAAATAATTTGTATGTTAAATTGTTGTTCAGTTATTTTTAAACAGTATCTTTAGAAATCTACTTATTAAACCGGATTTCTTTGATCATCCTGCATGCATTTGAATTTCAGCAGCGTATGGATAGAGTCCCTGTTTTACATACCCCTTGCGGTGTCCGGGTCACAGTTTAGCACGGATGTCTTCCCCATTGGGATTACAGCCTGCTTGAGCAAAACACTGTCACTGCAGTTTAAATGGGAACTTGAAAGGTATAGCAGAGGCTTCTGTGAGTTGTTGGCAGATTTACTGTATGAAATCCTCCACTTTTTGCTCGCAGAGTCAAAAAGAAAATGCAGTAAATGTTTGAAAGCATTTAGTCTGCAGTTAAATATCCAGGCGTTACTTGACAAATCCACTTCAAGTTGAAAGAAGTTCATACTGATTAATACCTGTGGTAGAGGCGTTGTCAGAGCATTTTCACGGAGATCCACGACCTGTTTGGAAATAATTCAGAATGAATTTGATAAGCCTTACAATGGAATCCTATTTGCAATGTCACCAATAACATTTATTTTAGTATACAATAACTTTTGCAGTTACGGGAACAATATGTCTGGTTAGGATTTCAAGAGTACTGTTCTAAGGTTTTTAATTTAAATGAAAAGTTTAAATTGTGGTATACTTAGAATTCTCCTGTTGTAGATTACCCGTGTGAATGGGAAGCTGCAGGAAAGATGGGGTAGAAAAGGACGTGTGTGTGTTTAAGCCAGTTATGGGTTGGTTTGTGGCATAGATAAATGGTGAATGTATGATTATATTTTGTATATTTACAAGTCTGTTTCCCTATATATGAAAAGCAAATATAAACAAGTAATTATTATTTTCACCATTTGCTTTAGTTTTTGTAATTGTATACTAATATAGTAATCAAAGACCGATATAATAATGCTGAATAGTTGATAGTATATGTAATAGTGATTAACGCAAAACATTGGAATGGTTGCAAGTAATCTCGCTTTACCACCTGTAATTTGTTGAGATCCCTGAAGGCATCTGGATGAATTTGAGTTATCTTGTTGTTTTGCAAGTCGATTTCCTTCAGCTGTGAACAGTTCTGAAAATCCCCCAGCCCAATCTGTCGTATGCCATTGGATGACAAACGGACACTTTGTAGAGATGGCAGCAGGCCTAGTCCTAGGAAGAACAAAACTATTTCACATTTCTTGTTCGTGTTTTCCCAGGTCTGTCAAGTGGCTTTTTAAAATTTTTTTTGCGACAAAATTCCTTCCATTCCTGCCTGTTGCAATGAGTAGCTGCAGGGTTTGAGGAGTTACCAGGCTTTTCATATTCAGTGGTTGTCCTGTTCTAAAAGTTGTGTAGCATCAACAGCAGGCACGTAATACATCCGCAGTCAACGCCTGGTTTAGAAATGCACATCTCCGTAAAGGCAGTAACATTCCTTTGTGCTATCGGAATTATTCTGGCTGTGATCTCTGTGTTTGGAGCACGCTTCTCGGGAGAACTGGAGGCAGGGAAGGAGGAGAGTGAAAAGGGTGGAATACACTCAGTTTAGAGTATCCAAACACGTTCATTGTAAATAAAAGATGGAGATGCAAAATGTGATACAATATCTCCTATTCATTGCCATCTGCAGGTTCACGGGTTTTTTTCATACGTGGAATTATTTCACCCATATTCATAGGATGTAAACTTGACTGAAAGCAAAAACATGTGGCTTATACCAGTCTGCCTGTGGATTATCAAGCATGACAGTATATTCTTCAGCATATCTTAGCTATGACAGCACCTGTCTTGCGTAAGTCGCCCTTTTGAACGCTGGAGACGCCTCATTTTTCTTAGGAGCTCCAGCCTGCAAGTCCCAGGCACTCGAACACTCAGCATCACCACAGTTTGTAACACCCGAATGTCACTCTAAACTGGTTTTTGATCATAAAGCACTGTTGAGAAGCTGCTAGCTCTCCTTGGTGTCATCTGGTTTCTAGAAATCTTTTATTCCGGTTTACTGTCCTGTTTGCTGAGTTATTCATCTTTGGCTTTATTGTTTATTGTGAAAAGCAGAGAGAATGAATCACCCCTGCTGTAAAAGTAGAGGTAGGTGACGGGAGAGGCATTCGGAAGTTCTGGCAGCCCATCAATTCTCCCTTGCACCCGCACGAAGAGTTGTTGTTTGGGTGCTTCGCTGAAGCTGAATTGGTGCCAGAAGCAGCCCCCGGTGTGGCAGCGGGAGCAGCAGCCCCGCACCGGGCTGGCGGCTGTGAGGAGGGTTTCTCTGTGGCCAAAGCCCTCGGCTTTAGCGCTTCCGTTTGTGTTTTCTTACAGACTAGACTACAGACTAGAATGTTAGTGAAGTATTCCGGAGGAGGGAAAATAGTTCTGAGGATGTATTTAAATTATCATGGGATTTAAGTATAGCTTGGAGTACGGTGGGGTGACGCACAAGCAATTTGACTTTGAACATCTGAAAATTGAGTCTCTTATAGAAAAGGGTTGATCTGTCTGACCCACTGAGGCATTGTATAATGTATAGTTATATTTATCAGAACAAAATCTGCATCAGTGTATTTTTATAATGTAAGCTTTTCTATACTGTCTATATGGAAACCTTACAGATACTACAGAATGATTAAGCAACACGGTTTCCTGCATGCCAGAGAATTATTTAGTATCAAAAAAAAAGAGAAAAACAGAACTTCGAGGACCCTGTGTAGGTGCAAAATTATTCCCTTTGACTAACTTTGTGAGAGAAGTGGGGTTTTGGTTTGCTGCCCCCCACCTCCCGCCCCAGTATTTTCAAAATCTAGAGCTAATGAATCTGATTATGTTATCCGAGATCAGTTAAATTCAGCAAACAATATATAGGATCGTGTTGCTTGTACTGCAGCTTCTGCTTCATTTGAACACTGTTTGGACAATGCGGACCATCCGTTTCCGAGGACAGAGGCTGTCACAAAGGCTGTGATGCCTGGCACAGGTCAGTGACGAGCACACACTTTCTAAACGTTTATTGAAAACTTACAGCCCCCTCTTGTTACTAGAAGGTGACACTTCTGTTGGGTGTCAGATGGCATAGAGCAAAATCGTTTTGACTGAACACAATGTATTTTCCTGTTTTTGTGAAATACTGAAATTTGAGCAGGGTTTCTTTAAGAGTAGTGACTTTCTTCTGAGGAGTAATATGAAATTCATGATTCATAATTTTATTGCTGTTAAGGTTCATGACTGGGTTGTGGAGGGTGGTGGTTTTCTGAAGGTCCTTACCTCCCTTTCTATACAAGGAAAATGACTGCTTGGGCTCTCAGAGGATAAATGTGGTTCTATTTGACTGACGTTAAGGCATTGTGACTGCAAAGAGTGTATAAAAAACCCCAGCTGATCCAAAACAACCCATTTGCTTCAGTCTCTGTATTTGCACTCAGGTGTAACTTATCCTCACCTTAAGCATAACTAAATGAGAGAGTCGCATTCTGACTTCAGCAAGATGTACCGAACCACACCCAAACCCAACTTACCCCTTTGGAGTGACGTCCTTAAAGATTCTCAAGTGCTTACCTCTTGGAACTGTGTTAAGATTATTTCTTTCAGCTGACAATACTTTCAAAGCAGGCAGGACACAACAGCCTTTTCCATACTTATCAGACCCGTGGCCGGGGATATGTGTGTCCAGCATGAGGCTGTGGATGGCGTTACCATTGAGGTTTAGAGTTTCTAAAACAGGTAGATTTCTAAAAGTAGTGAAGGAGAGTTCAGAAATCAGGTTGTTACTGAGATTCAGGTGTTTTAGCATCCATTCTTCATTTCTTCCATCAGTGCACTTAAAAGTTTTAATATTATTGTAACTAAAATCAGCTGTTATTGCTGTTCGTGATAAGTCTTCTGGAATAGCAGATATGCCGGTAAAAGAACAATTGACTGAGAGCTCCCCATCCCACCGGCAGGCTGGGTGGTGATGTGTGTCACGAAGCAGCCACTGGGACTTGGTTCCTGCTGATCCAGGAAGATTGAAGTAAAGGATCACAGCTACGACACTCAAGTGAAGGTTATCCATAGTATCTACACATAAAATGTAAAATTATGGTAAGTTCAGCATAGTGAGAGTTAAACAGAAAGCAGAAATACTTTGACATGAAAAAAAAAAATAAGCACCAAACAAATAATACTCAAAGCTTTCCCAACGGTTTGCCTTAAACATGCAGTTCTGGACTCGTAGGTATGTTTCAAAAAGAACATTCATAAACTGGTAGCCTTCCCCCTCCCTCCACCTCTCCCCAAAAAAAATCAATCCAAACCTTTTCTTTCTTTTCCAGCCCTTTGGTCAAGAAACGCAGCTTCTCAGGAACTTGTGAACTAACAAAAGTGAAGACTTTTGAACTCCGCTTGAGGTATCATACACAATTACCAGCGAGCAAAGTCCACCAGATACAATCCATGACAAACAGGTGTGGAATGATTTTCATACTTACAGTTAATAAAACACTAGTTTCCCTGCCAATAACACAACAATGTATTTGTAATGAGAAACTATATTCTTACAAATAACACTTCTGCACCACAGCTGCATGTTAGAATTTATTGTTTCTTTTCAAAACAAAGATTAGAAATTCAATTGTCTTTCACCTATTCAAACAACCACTGCCTTCCCATATGGTGACAACTCTTCCCATGTACATTGTTTTACACAGAGGCATGTAGAATGTACTTCAAACACACAGAACCTGAAGTGCATCTGTGAGACTGAAATAAGGTGCCACACAATGTTGAAAATATGTATAGAAAACGGTACGTTAGGCAGTTAGAAGATAAACACAAATAAATGCACAACACAGGGCATATGCGGTGCCAGTATTTCTCAAACTGTGTAAAGAAGGCAACAAAATATCTTAACAATGCATAAATAGCAGCAAACAAATTGATAGGTTATTTCATTTGGTATTTGTATGATTGGTTTTGCTAAGTTTTGACAAAAAAATTCCACACTTCAAAACCAATTCTCCAGACCATGATTGAAGAGTACCTTTGTGACACATCTCTCAGCTATGCTGCATACAGTATTGTAAACAGAACTCTTGATAATGGCAACAACCCAATACTAGTAAAGGTATAGCAGTATTAACCAAAGAGCTTTACTGTGCTCTTCCTGTCTAATCTACCTGACTGAGGCAGTATCTGTCATTTTCAAGATCTATTTCAGCTTCAAGAATATGTATAGGTATGGGTGTATTTATACGTGTAAAAGTAACAAACTTCCATTAGCAAGAGTGAAAATTCTAAAAATGTTATAGTTTATTTCCTCCTTTTAATTGTAACAGAAACTAATTGGGGCATTACTTAGCAGCAAAGATGTGTGCGTGTTTTCAGCAAAACGTGTGTTGAAGTGGTTAATAAATATTAACTGTAGTAGAACTGTGAAGTTCATAAAGGCAGTGTGCAAAATGTTAGTACCTTCCCATAAGCTTTAAAGCGTGCAATTCAATGGCTTTTGCTACATTTTGTTCTGTTTATTCCGGTTTTGTTAAAACAGCACTGCTGTCCACCCCCCAAACCCCAGCAACTACCGAGCATCAAAACCTGGCTTTGCCGTAGAGCAGCGAGGGAGATGTGACCCCCTGGGCTCCCGTGTAACGTAATGCCTGACCTAAGGAATAGAAATCACTTCCACCCCTACACACCCTGCATGAGGACAGACTGAGTGCCAGTAAATGCCGCAACTGGGACCCGAAATGCAAAGTTCTTGTTGCAGCAGGAGCTGATTTGTAGTCTGTGGAATTTTATGTACTGTGAGAGCTATAAAACAAGGGTAAATAGTTTATCTTCCCATAGCAAATGACCAATTCTGAAGTTAATATGTAACATTTGCTCAACTGTTAGGAAGAGAAGTGTGTCTTTATCTAGAAAAACTTGTAAAAAAACTACTTGGAAAGTCACCTTTATGGCCTCCATTATTAAGGTTACTTGGTGCTACTGCAGAACAAAACTATTTTAAATAGGAGAAAATACATGGGGAGGGAGGAGTGGGAAACTTACAGTAAGCAGGTCTCTTTTTAGTACAGAACATGGTCCCTCTGCAAAGGCAGTTACAAAGCTGTAATAGTTTCTGTGAGGTCCCAGTTCGCCACAGTTTCCCTGTTGACACATGGATTTACTCCGCTGTCATAGGATTGATACCATCACATTAAGAATTATAGACCCGCAGTTTAACTTCAGAATTTAATTCTGAGTTTCTCGATAATACATCAGTACTGACAGTTATGGGGAAAAAGAGATCTGATCTCAGATGCTGCTGCTTGCAGTCATGCTTCAGATTACTATGTGTTGAATAATGAATTCAGACACTGTTCACACTCAGGAAAATACTTTTTTTTGAGTAGTGAGCAAGTTATAAGTCCATCTTTAAAAGAGGTACTTCTAATATAAACACATTTTATAAATACTTCACATAAATAAAGCAACTGTAGAATCCCTGAACTGCACAAATAGAACAGGAGCTCAAGCAACACTTCCATAATCTCAAGGCTATTTCAAAATTAAAGTTACATTTCCACACTTGCAAATATTATTTGTGATAACATAATTTTTTTCTTTGACTACATGAGGACATATGGCAGAAATAATGCAATATTTTAAAGTGAATCTGCCATTACCACTCTCTTAGTACACATATGGTAAACCACATAATTTGGGGGAAATTATTATATCAACCTTTGGAAAGAAATGAAGACAAAAATTTGCCTCTTCAGCCATCCCAGGCAGTTCTGCTTCCAACAACAAATCGACGTTCCTGTTGAAGTAATTCAGATTGCAGCTGTGTTCACAGCAGCCCTCAAAGTCTTGGGAAATACAAGAAGCAGCTCTTTTATAGGCAACTGAAGGCAATCGAGATTGTTGCTAAGATCACATTCTTTAAATATATCCTACTGATCCCAATTCAGGAAGGTACTTCAGTATGCATGTGGACTGAAAGCTTACTGAATTGGTGCTGCTGTTCTGGCTGACAGGATGATGCCATAATACTGCTCAACGTAGCAGCCTTTGCTTCAAAGTATTATGTAATAAGTGTTAGTATAAACTGCTGTAAAAACAGAAATCCTTGAAGACATGCAATTACTTCATACAAATATATGTAAACACAAGAGAGAATTCTCCTGATTTAGTGCGTGGTTCCACATGGATTGACAGAAGTCTGACAACCCATGTTATGACCCGTCACCTGAACCTTGAACAGTGTCCCATCCGCACACATACAGAGCTTGAAACGCAGCCAGTTGCCGTTATTGAACTGATCCCCGTAAGAAGAACTTGGCAGTCGCGATGGGCTGACCATCACGGTTCCGTTCAGGATAATACTGTTTTCCTATTGAGAGAGAGAAAAAAATAAAACATCAAAGCTTCTAATTTAAACAAGGTAGGTTGTTTTTGAAAAGAACAAGATGGTTTAATGAATCAATGACATCGTTAGGATGGCTGTAGAAATCAAAAGAACAACAAAAAAAAGTACATACGACAAGGTTTCATTTTTTAATTAAATTTGTGAGTAATGCCCATTAATTTCTCAACTATAATCAGCAATGTACTTTGCTATTCCAGTGGCAGATCGATATTGAGAGAGACAGCAGTGTGGCTTTTCACCTGACAGACCTTTTAGCAAATGCTGTAAATCTAAAAAACATGTACGTGAAACAGGAATCAGCGTTTGAATTCATAGATGGATGAAAGTGCATGTATCCCTATTTTTATCCTCTGTTAACCTTTTCCATCATTCTATATTCTCTGCAATCTCAACAATGTCCAAAAATCTTAAACGGACGCTGGCGAGTTTTGCTGCAGCAGCACAGAAGGTTGTGCTCCCACCTGTGCGCTCTGCTCGCCTGTCAAAGGTTGCTGTCCCCAGTAAAACATCCAGAAGAGAAGATGAATTCCTTTGGTATTCGTTTCAGTGCAGAGGCCAATAGCTCAGCTTTAATTGCATTGTGGGTTTTTAGCGTCTTAATATCAGTAAATCATCCTTACCTGAAAACTACTGAACCGCTAATTAACAGCAAACTAATAATCTACCTTTTAAAAACCTTACTATATACAGTGACTGCAACTAAATTTTTCTGCATAACTACTTTATACAAAATTTGAATCCATATAAAGCTGCATCAGTTTATTATCAGCCTGAATTTGCAACTAAGCTGTTCAAAAAACGATGATTTGAAATACTTACTGCTTTAAGTTCCATGTTACCCCCCATTCGAAACTCAATGGTCTTGCCTGTGATGAAAACACCTTCGTTTCCACGGACAATAGCACGGCCATCAACCTTGATGTTTAGATCACTGGTTGCATTGCTGGTAATCTGAGAACATAAACAAAGAGAGTGTATTACAGATCAATGAAAATGCTGCTTGGGTTTGCCCGATTAACTTTAATTACCTTAAAAACATTGCTATACAATTTAATTAAAACCTTCACTGCACTTTTTGCCCTTCTCCCATTATGTCTGTAAAGCTTCTGGCCATTTCCATATGACAATTTTATGGGATACATATTTAACACTTGTAACACTGGTAGCGAATATAGGCTTGCTGTTATGAGTGACTCTGTAAACTTATTCCTTTGTTTTCATTTAATCTGCTCCTCCTATGTATTTAAAGTTATTGGTCTGTTGTGGTTTTTTTTTTTTTTTAGCTGCTATTGAATTGTTAGCCTGCAGAGAAAGCACAAAGAACAGCAAAGTAAATTTTCTTTTCTGCTTGTCCTTAACAGCTCAGTGCTTCCTAACGCACACTCAACCCTCTACAAAAGCCCTGATTCTACTGATGTTATACAGAAGAACTACAGGCTGTATTCTATCTGTAAAGCCTTTATTATAAGTGATGATATGCAAGAAAGAAACATCAGTCTGACCTGAACATCAACATTTTAAATGTACACACACAAATATTCAGATTTTAAAATCTTCTTATGAAGCATGTTTAGTGTAGAAACCAACTAAGAACTTGTTTAACCTAGAAGCCACGAACTGATATAACTCCTAAAATGCTGTGATTATTCTCTACACTTTTACTCGGACTTCTGAAATCTGATTGTATTAAAGTTTATCTCTAATAGAAAGAAAATGATGCATGAAGTTCTGGTAATTATTTTTCTAAGTTCTTACTAGAAACAGAGAAGCTTTTCATAGAATTTTTATTTCTGAAACAGTTATTGAGGTACAAACAAATGGATCGCTTAATAAGAAGACACACAGGCCTACTTGGCATGGTATTCCAGATTAACACTCATTTAATTATGTCAGTTTTCATTTCTGTTCTGGTTTTTAGGGAGATTCATGTTTTCAGAGCTGCATTTTTAGCTACATTTAGTCAAATTTCTAAATATGCTTGAAAGATTGTATTAGTAAACTTTTTTCTTATTCAACAACTACAGCAATTCTGTAACAAGCTTTTACAAAAAATAAGTAGTTAAAAGAGACAAACCCTCTCTGTAGAGGCCTTTTGTACATTCAAGATTTTAACTCCGTTTGGCAGATGAAACTCATGAGTTTCATAGTCTGTGCTGAACAAAGTATTTTGTGTCCGTGGGTCAACAAATTCCATGCCAATATCGCTGGTAATAGAAGTTTTGTCTTTTTCCACACTAAGCTTCGTTGTTCCTTGCTGAAACACAATCTTCAGAAACAAAGTCATTAAGTTAATGATGTTTCAGATATAACATTAATAATGTGAGTGTAACTCCATAGCATTCTCGCCAACTTTCAGTTCATGATATAACTTACAGGCTGATTATTTCCAGTGATCACCAAATCTTCATTACGTCTGCCTCCTACGGTGCTTTTATATAAAGGATGTATAACGCCCATGTCAGAAACTTGCTTAAACCGCAACAAGCCGCTCTCATGGAACTCCATACTGTCGCAACCATTGGGACCAATTCGAATCACTGCCCAGATAACTAGTGTTATCTGAAAGAGAAACGCACATTTTCAAATATTACTTTGATCGCTTGGATCTTCCCACAACAAGTATTGTATTAATTAGATGTTTTATTTGGCATAATTATTAATACTGGTGTTTAAGTGAGCCTTAGGTGTGTATTTACTTTAGTAATTCCTGCTGGAAGCATCAGAATACATTTAATTATGAAAAGCATTTGTATTTTTAGACTCATCTGAAATGATAGCTAAAATAATTTGTATTATATATCTATTTGAAATTAAATCACATCCATAATTAAATATTTTTCCAGTTTAAGGGTAACTGTGGTATCATAAGCTAAACAAATTTCCTCAACAAAGTAGCTCAGCGCAGCATATACTTACTCTTCAACTATAAGAAAGCACTTCCTGATGTGGACGCAAAATAATTATGCTATGAAAAATAACTCATTACTTCTCATTGATCAAGCAATAAAGAGATGGCAGTTACAAAAATGAAGGTTTCAAGTGCAGTGGCTGACTAGTTCCAGATGCTCACATGCAGCTCTGTTACTATATAGAAAATATTCATGGTGTAACAGTTTATCCCGAATGCATTTGTACTGCACTAATAATACTTTGCACATTTGCTGTGGTTGAGTTTTGTGAATGGAGAGGCACTTTCAAGGTTCCTACTCCTGTGCTCCATAAATGGTAGGTTCCTTGCTGGGGCCATGATAACTGAAATAATAATGACAGAACTAGTATGATTCTTCCATCTAATCTTGCCCAGACTACAAAAGAACAAAAAAGAAAGGAGATAAATGAGAAATCTCCTTCAGTGCACTCTAAGTCCTTCTCAGTCACACTGAAATAAGTTTTATTCCTCTAATAAAGCGTCAAAATGAAATACATCCTAATGTTGTTTACAGCCTAAGTATTATACTCACGATAAGGTTGATGACGGCCAAAATAAAAAGAAGAACAATCACACAAATGGCCAAGTTGCCTTTCCTGCCACGTAAGCCTGTTTTATGGAGACGGTCTTCATCGATTGGAATGTATCCCGCTTTAAAGTTACTGTTGTGCTCCTTATTAACGTTCCTGCGCTCCACAGCCTTCTCTCGCATAGACTTCTTCACCGGGCCGTTAGAACTTTGCTATAATACAAAGCATGGAATATCTGTTATAAGACCTGTAAATCTACCAGAATGATACACATGTATGCAAAAAATTACACATCTGAATTAACTAGTAGAATATATTACGCATTATATTCAATATTATATTTCAGTCTGCCACTCCGCACTTAGAATATACATGTACAACCACTGCAACCTTTCCTAACATCATGACTAAAATCAAGATACAGGTGTTTTTTCAGGCAACGTATGTTTTTATATGTAATCTTTAACATGGCAGGTAGGAATTATTAATAACATAGTTGCAGTAAAAAGAACTTCATCAAGTTTTTACCTCTTAGGGACGATACAGGACATAATCCTGCAGGTCAGTTACCAATACACAGGATTTTAGTTCCCTCCATGCTAATGCGGGACAGACCCTCAATCAATCTATCCAAAAGGAGTGTGGTGGATACAGTTACTTGATAGCACTGAGTTTGCATTCAACTTCTATTACTTGCATGCAGCATTAAGAAAAATACTGTAAGGCTTCAAAGCTGGCATGGGGACCTTGGCCAGTCCAGCTTTAGTTTAATCATTTCAAGTGACCAGATTGCAAGGGATATCCCTTCAATGTGACAAATTAACATGTACAGGAAACTCTTGTAGATATTCATAGCAAAAAAACCCTTTGATATATTGTCATAAATTTGTCCAAATTTTTTTCCAGCTCCCTTGAATGGAGCAGCTTGCTACTTAAGGGTTCAATTCTTCAAAGAAGAGGCTTGATCTTCTTGATAGGATTAGGTTTGCTCATCTGAAACGAATGTTGAAGCTGCACCTTAAACTTATTATACTTCTATGTGTATAACTCATGTAATGGTTAAAAACATCTTCTGTTTTCTTCTCCAAAGAGGTGGTATTGAGGAAGGTGCTTGACCTGAACAGGTTTATGGAGAGCTTCCTAGATGATGCTCTGGAAGCCACTGTAATGCTGCACAAACTCAGAATTGAAGGGAAAATGGAAAGATCTGTACTCTGGGAAAAAGGAAAGAGAAATCTTGTACAACAGCACAGTAAGTATCCTGTCCTGAGGACAGTGTGTTCCTGAAAGGATGTGATGGCGAGAGAGAACTCCAATGTAGTTTTTTCACCTGGTAAAGGCAGCACAACAGAGGACAGCACCAGGACTGGGGGGCGGTGGTTACAGCGGTGATTGCTGGTGCATCCCTGCAGAACCAGGCAGTGCTTCCTGAGCCCCGAGACAAGGCTGGTACGGGACCCTCAGCAAGCTGGGATTTCATACCCACTGCCGCCACCAGCGTGCGGGTACAAACATGGACTCACTCCGATGAGAAGTCCCATGGAGATGCAGAAGCTCCTACAACATGCACCCCTGAACCGCTCTGCTGTCTCCATTCTTGTGCGGCGCTGACAGTCCCTGTGCCGCCCCTCCAACTGGGTGACAGGGACAGCCCTTCTGACAAATTCAGCTTTCGCTCCAGTGTGAGGCCTCAGATGCCGAGACTGAGCCCGAATCTGAGCTTCAGTCTTATTTACACCCCGTCGCTGAGCTACCACAGTCGTGTGCCGTACCCAGACCGGCGGCGCTCCTATAAATAAATACCAACCGCCCTGCCCAGCTGCTCTTCGCCTCCCCGACTAGCGGCAAGTGCCTGTGTGCGCAAGACAGTTACATTCCTGTGCAGAAATCCACACCACTTTATTCCGAAAACAGAGAGCACTTGTCAGAGACGTGACGCCTGCGGGCAGCACGGCCCGGGGCTGCGCCGCGTCCCGCTCCTCCCCTCCCGGGCTGGGGCAGGCGGTGGGGAGCGATGGGGACAGGGGCGGCCCACCGCAGCCCCACGCCCGCCGCCCGGAGGGCTCTGGCACCAAACCGGCCCCGTCAACCGCCGCGAACACGGCGCCCCCGCCCGAGCGCCCCCTCCTCAAGCAGCGCCCCTCGGCCGGAGCAGCGGCTCGGGCCGCTCGCCTCGCCCCCCGCCTCGCTCCCGCAGGGACGGCCCCGCCGCCTCCCCGTGCCTGTGTCTCAGCGGGCACAGACCTGCTCCGAGGCCGCCGCCGCCGCCATCTTCCTCTGCCGCCGCTGCCGGTGCGGCGGAGCCCGCCGGCGCCCCCTTGCGGCGCGGGAGGCAGCGAGCGGTGCCGCTGCGCGGTGTGACGCGCGTCGCTGCCGCCGGTTCGCAAACGCGTTAGCTGGCGGCGCCACCTGGCGGCCGAGGAGTGTTCACCCCGGGCAGCCCGCCGGGCCGGGCTCCGGGCCCATGGGCGGCCGTGGCACCCGGCACCGCGTTACCACAGCGGCGGCGCGCCAGCCTCCGTCGCCCTGGCACCCGCCGCCGCGCCGGGCCCGGCCCACGTTACAATCGCGACTATAAAGGCGGCGCGAACGCGGCGCCGCCCAGAGCAGCGGGCCCGGGGCGGCGGTACCAGTTCCGCGCCGCCCGCCCGCGGGGGCTCCCGGGGGGACGGGCCGGGGGAAACAACGCAGCCCAGTCCAACTCATCCCATCCCAACCCCGGGAGCGAGCTGACAGGCGGCCATGGCCGACAGCTTGAGGAGGCTGGTGTGCGCGGAGAGCTGCCGGGCGCTGCAGGAGAAGCTGGAGAGCTGGTACCGGGACTACGAGGTGGGCCGCGGCCCCGGCGGGGCTTCCGCGTCTGCCGGGGGCTGTACGGGGGCAGCCCGCCTCCCCCCGCGGGCCCTCGGGGCCGGGAGGCCGCCCCAGCGGCGCCGTTGCCGCGGTGTCCGGGCCGGGCGGCGGTTTCCGCGGTGACGGCGGGACGCGGAGCGGCGGCGGCCACACCGGCTCCCGGGAGCCCTTGGCCCGGAGTCACCCAAACCCGCGGCTCCGCCGTCCTGGCCGCGGGGAGCCGGGAGCGGCCACTGCTCGGGGTCCAAAAGGCCGGTTCGGGATGTTTGGCCCACACGTGCCGCAGAGGGGCTGAGGAAGGGGAGACACAGGTGTGAGGAGAGAGTTTTGGGTGTGGGCAAGGAGAAGGCTGCAGGTGGGTGTAATAGGGTGCATGGAGGAGTAAGAGGTAACAGAAGACCGAGGAGGCAAAAAAGCGGAAGCAAGAGAGAAGGTGTAAAATTAGGGAAAGATGAGACCTCTGGAGATCATCCAGTCCAACCCACCTGCTAAAGCAGGTTCACCCAGAGCAGGTCGCATAGGCAAATGTCCAGGTGGGCCTTATTCTAATGTTTCCAGAGAAGGAGACTCCACAACCTCTCTGGGCAGCCTGTTCCAGTGCTCTGTCACTCTCCAAGTAAAGAAATTTGTCCTCATATTCAGATGGAACCTCCTGTGCTTCAGTCTGTGCCTGTTGCCCCTCATCCTATCGTTGGGCACCACTGAAAAGAGTCTGGTCCCATCCTCTTGACATCCACCCTTGAGAAATTTATAAACATTGATGAAATCCCCTCTCAGCCTTCTCCAGGCTGAACAGACACAGCTCTCCCAATTTCTCCTCATGAGAAATATGCTGTAGGTCCCAAATCATCTTCCTAGCCATGAGCCTGTAACCATCTACTGTGTTCTATGGTTGCTGAGAAAAGGTGCTGAGCAGAGATGCAGCCTTTTCAAAGGGAGCCAGTTCCTTTTTTACTTCATGGTATGTAGGAGTTACAGCATATTCATGACCAGTGTAAGTCTCTGCAAGACTCATGGCAAAGGATGGTTTTAAGGAGGAGTTTGAGAGTAGCTGGTAAAGCTGCCACAGAGTGCAGGACACCAGAGGAGGAAGAACAGAGGCGTGTGTTTAAAATCTTCCAAATGGGTGCTGGAGGTAGAACCGGGGAGGCCTGAGCAATAGTGGGAGCTGAACTCTCCTGAATAAATGAGGTGGGTGTAGTGTCTGAGGTCTTAGGAAAGAAGACGAGAGCAATTTCAGGCTGCCGTTGCAGAAAAGGAGGAGCTGGCAGGTGGAAGCACCATGGGTGTTATGTCGGTGTAATGAGCTGGAAAAATGCACTTTGCAGTGGTGTTTTGGCGGAGGTTAGCAGGGTGAGTCTCTGCTCCTTGAGGCCAGGGGAAAGCATGTTGCAGCAATCAAAATGCAAGCTGACAGGGGCATGGGTGGGAGTTTTAGCTCTTTTGAAAGCTTGTGAAAGCCATGTGGAGCCATTAAAGCCCAAAGGCCTAGAGGGTGATCTATGTTGAAGATGAGACACAGGTTATGGATAAAGATTAAGGAAGCAGGTACAAATTATGTGTTCTCCTGGCCGGTGCAGTAGCATCCTGGACAGACTAACCCTGTCAACTCCTTTTCAGAAATACATTTGCTGACAGTGGTGCGGTTTTGCTGTTTTGTTGTTATCTAGGCATAATGCTGGATTTTGTCCATTCTTCAGTTGTATTTGTTTCAGTTGGTAGCTCTTAAAAATCGAAAAAAATTGCATGGAGGCTTCATGTGGCTCTTGACAAAGCAAGACATAGCCTTAGAGGTAGTATTTCAGCTAATATGGAAAATCGGATTTTAGACTAATATGTTTTTTTTTCATCCAACAGTCTCTCATCTTATTATTTTAAAAACTCTATGTTGAAAGATTTTAACATAGATCTGCAATTTTTATGATTCCTATTTTAGAGATATTTGTGGTTGCAACTTCTTTATGGGTGGGGAAAGGAGTAAGTTTTCTCACATAGTGAATTAACTGGGTGATACAAGTCCTGATGTCTTGTTTGTTTGCCTGTTAACAATGTGAACCTTTTAAAGATGAGTATTCTAGTGGATGCAGTAAGAAAAGGTTGTGAAGATGTAATTATAGAGAAAAAAAGCCTGATCATAATAGGAATAATTTTAAGTAGGAAAGCCCAGGCAGATGTATTAATACACATTAATTTACAGATTAATTCCTGTGATCAGAATCTCAACCGATGCTGTGAAATAATAGAATTGAACTCTCAGATTCAAGGGCAGCTCTTCACAATCCTCAATGAAACATCTAGAGAAGGTAAATCAGTGCCTTGTCTTACTAGTAACACATTTCACAAGTGTCATCTTTTCAAGCTCTGGCTGTTTCTGTAAGTGTTCTCACAGTTTCTTAATGTATGTATTTTTTTTTTTTAGGTGGGCATTATGCAGGTGTGGAAACAATAAAAACTCGTCTTCTGCCATGGCTAGGGACCTGTTTTTCCTGTGCTACTTCAGGAAGGCACTTTGAAGACAGCCTTTCTCTCACTCAAGTATGTAGCAAATTTCTTTTAAGGAAACAGAACAATGTGAATTTATACCTGCAGGAGAACTCTTATAACGTTCTATTAATAATAGCCTCTCTCCCTGATTTTGCTTAGTGACATGTGTCCTTAGTTGCTCATGGAGACAACTATGCTATTTCTCTGTCTCATCCTACATTTCCTTTGAAAGGGAAATCAAAGAGGTCATTAAGGTTACTTTTGGCCTTCTAGGGCTTATGCTGTTTCACAATGAGAGACAATATGGAGGAATTTGCTTTGTAAGAGGAGCTATGTTCTTCTACTGCTTTCCTTTTCTAGGAAAAGAATTATGCTACAGTTACCTTTGCAAAGACATCACGGAAGTACTTATACTGTATCTCTATTAGTAAAAAACTAACACTGTGAAAATACATGGGTAAGCTGAAGGTCTGTATAAACTCCATGCATTTATCTGTGAACTCCTTTTATTTTTTTAAAGAAAATAATCTTTGTTTAGTATCTGAGCATTATAATATCACCAGAAGGGGGAAAAAGAAAAGTTCTCATGTCGTTCATGATACCGCATTCAAGCAGTGTGATTTTTGTCTTTCATTGTAGGATTCAATTGAGAAAGAAAGGCAGCTGAGAGAGCTGGCCAGCAATCAGACGTTTCAACTACAAGAGCTGCAGGAAGAACTGACTTCAACTCGTCTACAGCTCAGCAATGTGCAACAAGAGTAGGGGAATTAATTGTGATTATTTTTATTTGTTTTTTTGTTTTTCAACAAGCTGTGTGTTTTTATTGACATCTAAATACTGATGGAAATTTGTAAAATGTTTCATTTCTGGCTTAAAAGCAGAGATTCAGAATACATCTAGGCTCTGGATTGTCTGTGTGTGTCCAAAGTGGGATACAAATGATGCAGTCATACCCACATTCATGAATTGACTTGGTAGATTTGCTTCTAGCGGAAGAGTTGGAAGACATGCCAGTATTCTACACAAAAGAGTTTTCTCCCGTGCATGACCATCCCGGTGGGATTATAGTCAATGAATTGTTGCCCGCTGAGCAAACCTTGATTAAAAATCAGTTGAGTAGCTATAGTGCAACACCTATTGAAGGACCTGCAGCATGTCATAATTAGTTGTGGTATGTAATGCATATGTGAACATCTAAGATCAAAACCCACTGTGGTAAGATGGAGGAAGAGAGACAGATTTTCAAATAAGTGACTAGGACTAAACAGTTGTTGTCTAGTTGCATAAAACACATTTTGTGGAGTGCTATGTTCTCAATTTAGTATACTAAGTGATATCAGGAATATAAAGTTCTCAGAACTGCAAACTGTATTAGCTAGATTAGAGGAAGGAGGGTCAACAGGATATTTCATCTTGTATCCTAGTCTTGCAGATATTTACTGCTTTCACAGAAATTGTCCTATCACTAGCACGGGGTAAGAAGTGAAGTCTCTCTCTCCATCTTTCTTATAAGCCCCCTTTAAGTATTGAAAGGCTGCAATAAGGTCTCCATGAAGCCTTCTCTTCTCCAGGCTGGGCAGTCCCAGCTCTCTCAGCCTTTCTTCACAGGAGGCATGTTCCAACACTCTGATCATTTTGTGGCCCTCTGCTGGACCTGCTCTCACGGGTTCCTGTCTGTCTTGTATTGGGGACCCCAGAGCTGGATGCAGTGCTCCAGGTGGGGTGTCATGAAAGGGGGGTAGAAGGGGAGAGTCCCCTCCCTTGACCTACTGGCCATGCTTCTTTTTGTGTAGCCCAGGATATGGTTGGCTTATTGGGCTCTGAATGTACATTGCCAGCTCACTTCTAGTTTTTCATCTACCACTTTCTCCAAGTCCTTCTCCACAGGGCTGCTCTTAATCAATTTTTCTTTGCAGTCTATACCGATACTGTTGATTGACCTAACCCAGGTGTATCATGTTGCACTTGGTCTTGTTGAACTTAATGAGGTTCACATAGGCCCACTCCTCAAGCCTTTCAGTGTCCCTATGGGTGACAGCCATTCCCTCAAGAGTATCGATCTCACCAGTCAGCTTGGTGTCATCCACAAACTTGCTGAGGGTGTGCTTGATCCTGCTGTCAATGTCATTAATAACAATATTGAACAGTACCAGTTCCAGCACAGATCCCTGAGGGACACTGCTTGTCACTGATTCCGTTTGGACATTGAGCTGTTGACTGCAACTCTTTGGATGTGGCTATCCAGCCAATTCCTTGTGCATCCATCAAATCCATATGTCTCCTACTTAGAGAGGAGAATGTTGTGTGGGACCATGTCAAAGGCCTTACAGAAGACAAAGGAGATGACATCAGTTGCTCTTTCCTTATTCACCAATGCATATTAATCTTCTATGTCTCATCTTGGATGAATGCAGGCATTCTAATTTTTCACTATGAAAAAAAAATAGTCAACCCTGAATTAAAGATCAGTGCAACCCCCTGAAAAGAAGAGGACAAAAAATAAGCAAAGGAGTTGTTTTCTGTTGATATTTCTAACTATAGAGAAGACTTATGTGAGATTGGTGTATCTTATTAATGTATATACCTGAAGGAAGGGTGTAAAGGAGACAGAGCCAGACTATTTCCAGCAGTGCTCAGTGACCAGACCAGAGGCAATGAACACAAACTAGAACACAGGAGGTTCCCTCTGAACATCAGGAAACACTTTTTTACTGTGAGGATGGCTGAGCACTGGCACAGGTTGCCTGGGGAGGTTGTGAAGTCTTCATCCTTGGAGATATTAAAAAGCCATCTGGACACGGTCCTGGGCAACCAGCTCTAGGTGGCCCTGCTTGAGCAGGGAGTTGGACCAGATGACCTGCAGAGGTCCCTTCCAGCCTCAGCCATTCTGTAGTTCAGGTGTAAGTAAAGGTTGATTTAGGGGTGACACACTTTGTCCTATGCTCCTGTGTAGGTAGAAAGATTATTTGGTGAGCTGGAGAAAAGTGTTGAATGGTGAAGGTCAGAAGTACAAGGAAAGCTAATCACTAATACAGATCGGAGTGTGTGTGTGGCAGTTTGCAGTACGAGAAAAAGTCATTCTGGGTGATCTGCGAGAAGTGGGAAATCAGTGGTAAAGCTTTTGTACAGTTTTGTGGGCTGCATTTCTCTGTGCAGTCAGGTCAGAGGTATTTGCTGTGGTTTGCAATAGCAGAAGTCTGGAAGGTTGGAGGGTTTCAGAACTGATCCTTTCGAGGTCATGCAGTGCGGAATCATGATTTTGTACTTATTGGCAGGCAGGGGATACGTGCAGGAGAAAGAGAATTCATGTCCCAGGATAACCCATCTATGGACAGTGTAGTCACTCTGAGCACTGTAAATTGTTGAAATTGATGGAGAAACTGGAATTGAGTCTTAATGTAAATAATGGGTCATAGCAAAATAATTTTGTTATTGCATGGTCAGATATGACTTTTTATAAGCTATTTGTGTGCTGATTATCTGCACAAAGCCCAATGTGATTGTTTTCATATGTTAAATTGGTATGGACTTGGTCTGCTTGAACAGTCAGTTTGTCATATTAAATTCTCTGCTAGAATCTCTGCCTTTACCATGAAGGTTATTAATTTTTCTTGCAGTCTGGCAAAAACCCAGTTGGCTCTTGAAGACACAAAGACCAAATCAATCACTACTGCTTTGGCAGCAGAAGATGAAATTGTTCAGCTAAAAGCAGCGTAAGAAAAATTGGATCTTGGGGTATTTGTGGCAGAAGGTCAGCATGCAGAGACACAGTCTGTCATTTACCTGAGTGGGTTCTGTTTATTCTGCATTGTCCTGTGCTGTAGCAAAAAATAAGTCTAGCTCCTTAACATCCTGCGGCTTTGTTTCTTGGTGTTATATACAGAGAATTAGCATAAGTAGATCCATATGAGAATAATCCTTATGGCCGGACTTCTGTCCTTTTTTCTTTAGGACAGAGGAAGGATTACTTTGAAACTAGCAGCTTGATAGCATAAGAATTTTGTATATGAAATTAAATAGGAGAGAACCATACTCTGAATATAGCTGGAAACTGTTGTTTGCAATTTGCTATCATACTCTTGGAAGTAGTATGTGTCTTAAACAAAAGACACTTCAGTCTGTTTGTCTTAAGTTAAAGTTCCTTATACAGCTTTTTCTTTTAGACTGTTTTGCCAAATCCTTTTGCCTGTCTGCACAGAAGCAATGGCTATTGGCAATGTCAGTGTTTCTGGTTTAAAAATGTTTGAGTTTTTAAGTGTGTTGGTCACATCTGGGGAGTTAATCTGGATCAGTAAGGGTGAAACTGAGGGACCTAAACTTTCAGTTTCAATACAGTGGTCCTTAAAACTATTTTAATTTCCTTATGTGGCTTGACCTACAGGCATTTCCAGAAACAGTAATAATTCTTCACTGTTATGAAATGTAGCCTATGTCTCTTTTATTTTTATTTGTTTTGTTTGGGTTTTTGTGTGTTATACCATCAGAAAAGAATATGAAGGTAGTTGAAATTAATTCCAGCAGCATGTGAATTCTTTTGATAACTGACATTTCAACCATGGAAATTTAACATGTCATACTTGTTAAATGCATGCTCGCAGCCTTTCAGAAAAATAACATTGCTGCTCTCAAAAATGGAGAAATGTTACTTTGCTGCTTAGACTGCAGGAAAGGATATAACTGTACACGAGTTTATCTTTCCTCTTAGGGCAACTAAGAGGATGAGCTACCCCTGATAAAGATGAGCAAATGAAAAAACCTCAGGCCATTACAGTTTCTACTTCCAGGATGAAGTTGAATATCACTTGTTCATCTCTGGATGTTTATCATTGCTTCTAGAATAATGTTAATTGTCAGATTTCATCCATGGGTTTTCCTAGCAAGTGTTGATCACTTGGATTTTAATTTTTTGGATGTCTACCTGAGGTACAAACTCGTATTCCTATAAAATGGGGGTCTTTGGATTTGTTGAGTGAAAAGTAGCTCTTCTAACTCCTTGATTCTTAGATATAACCTGACTGCTGCCTTCCTGATTAGAACTATTAGTAGGGGATAAAGCATCTCACAGTTCCCATATGTAGACAGTCTTAATGTAGACTGGACAGAAATTCACATTGCCATTTGTACTACTGAGAAGAACAAAGCATTCCTGTCTTCCCATGAATTCAGAAATTCCATAATCTCTACATACTTATGGTTCATGTTTGCTCACAGTTTAGTTGACACTGTACATTTGCATATTCTGCCTGGGTTGTCAACTTTTGATTTGATCAAATGTGCTATTTTTCATGTTCTGTGAATTATCTTTTCAAAATTGGAATCCTTTTAGTTGAGTGAAATCAGATTTGCCCAGTCTTCACCTGCCTGTCAAAACCAGAATCCTTCTAAAAGTAGAGAAAGTGAGGTCAGGACTGACCTGTGACACTTAGGGATGGATTTTTTTTTTGCACTAGGCACAAGGTACATTTTGCCAGGAATGCCCTTTGCACTTTTGTCCATAAACTTGGTTTTTTGAGACTTCTGGAACAGCTGAGGATCTCATTCCTCTTATCTACAGTCTGTCTGTTGCTCTTGCATACTTAAATCCAAAAATGTTTTGCTAGACATCTTGGTCTGCTGGACTGTTAGAGCAAATGTGGTCCAGACTCAGTATAATTAAACTCTATAGCCAGTATAAGCTTTTGTTTTATCAGTATATTAATTTTAACAGGATTTAGCTATTTCCTGAAGAATTAGGAAGGAAAATACAAATTTTTTAAATGAATAATGTTCAACGTTCAAAAGTAATTGGAAGTTATTCAGGGAAAGACAAAAAATTGTGCACTAAAAGCTGTTATATGCAGACTGAACAAAATCCTATTAGTACTGTTACAAATGGAAGCTTATTACTAGGGTGCTTAGACTTGTGCCAAGGTCTGGTCAAACTCGACAAAGCCAGACAACTCACTTGGAAGTGAATGAGGCCAAGAGGACTTTTCTTTCTTTATCTGTTGTACAGAGGACCTATTATATAGATTGGCAGGAAGAAATTTTGATAAATATGGTTGTAATTGGTAACAGCCAATATGGGAACTTGAATTAGCTGACTGAAGACCTTGTAGTGTTGCTGTTGCAGGGGGCTCTTAAAAATAGGTTACACAGGCATGTGGCCAAAAATCACATAGGTGGAGTTGCTCTTGCCTTGAATTTCAAGGCAGTCTGGCTGATTGAATCAGGCTTAACCCAGGAACTGTGATGGACTTTATCAGTAACGAATTGTTTGAAACTGGAGTGTAGCAGTGGGCTTCATTATCTAAACAGCATTAAGCAGGAACTTGACATAGATTCTCAAGGCTGTTGTATTTTCTCCTGAGACACTGTCTGAAGATGCCTATTTTATTTTTAAATGGTTAGATGGTGGCATTTAAAACACTAGTTACAGCCTTAAAATAAAAGAGGGTTATGAAAACTCTTCTGGTTTTTCTAGGAACTATATTTTGTCTTGTTTGTTCCTTTTTTTTTTTTTAGCATCTACGTGTCTTTAACAGAAAAGTGAAAATACTCTCTTCATTTCAGATTAATATTTAGCAGTAGAGTGAATGAACAATAAAATGGGAAACTCTGAATAATGCATATATTTAATTAGCATAGAAGGGATTAGTGTTAAGGCTTATGTAAGTCAGCATTGGTAATTCGTAAATGTGTCTGTCTTGTTTTTTTACTTTCAGTATTTAGTTTTTCTTACAAAGAAAGAAACATTTGTTTTCAGTGGTGACTTTTCTTATGTTTGTGCCTTACCATATGACTTGTGATGAACGATGAAAGATGCAGGTATTTCTGCTGGTTTAAGTCTGTCACAGGCTTTTCTGTTTTTCTTTTTTGTGTGTGTGTTGTTGTTGGTTTTTTTCCCTCTCCTGATTAAGGTAGACCTATAATTAAGCATCTGTTTGTAATCGTTGTCTGTAGTCATGCTGAAAAGATGGAAGCTTTGTGGATCTCACAACAGCGAGATAAAGACTGTAAAAATTTGCTTTAAAACTTTCTGAACCACCCCATGTGAATAGGGGTAAACAGCAAAAAGAAAATATTACGGAAGTACTTTTATTTATCCTTTCTGTTGGATAGTTACTAACACTGCATGGTCTGTCTGCATTGTCTATCACGGCAATTTAAGGAAAGCATTTTTTTGTTACATAATTATTTCCCCGCATCTCTACAACTCGTCTACTTTCCTTTCGCAGTTGTTTCTTATATTAGAATTCTTTAGCCCTCTTTTATTGCTATTCTGCTAGAAGTCCCTGCTGGAGGACCTGACTAAGGATGTCCATAGGATTGTGATGGTATCTGCAGCTTTCCCTACCCAGGTTAGAAGGCTGGTCTTTCCTCTTAGCAGATGTGCTGGGCTCACCTGTGGTCTCTCAGACAAGCACGCTGCTTAAAAGATCAGAACGGGAAGCTTGTCAAGTGATAGGTGTTACAGCTTTCAGTGGTTCAGAGCCTCAAAAATCTCACCAGGGTCCTTCAGTAAAGGAAGGACAGACTGAATGACTCCAAAATGATTAGAAAGCATATTTTTAAAAATTATTTATTTTTTCTTTTAATTTTTTTTCTTTTGGAAGACGGAAAACAACAGTAATATCTGTGTTCGGAGGGGAAACAGATGTTGGGATACTTTCTAACATTAAGAGTAAAGGGCAGAAGGTAAACTTGCTTAACTGGTTGTCTGCCAACGTTTAAGAAACATTGCTTCTCCTTGGGCAAGCAGAAGAGGTACCTTTAGCTTTTGATATTACTTGAATAACATCATTGGTCATATCCTTTGACTGACTAATATATTCCAGCAAAGAAAAGAACCCAAGGACCTGATACAAGAAAATACATGGAATCTTAGACTCTCTGAAATAAAACGAAGCTGGTTTAGTTAACATCTTAAATATGAGAAAGCAACCCATTTCTTTCTTAGACCTCATCATCTGAGCTAACGCAAGGACACCAAAAGTTAACCAGTGATCTCTCCTGTAACATAAATTGTAGTGTATCCAGTCTTCTGCCACACCACACTTTTACATTTTAAAGGGTAATTAAGAGTGTGGTTTGGAGTGTGCTTTTTTAAAACTCTTCCCTGTATTTCAGTATAAGGAACATGCTCAATATTTCTGCTCTTTTTTTGTTCTCTCTGTTTGATGATGAGGATTAACTGATAGATGGTTTGCATTGGTAGAAGGACATCTTGTAACCGACTTTATTCTGTGTGGTTAAGTCTGAAGACTTCCCGTGCCCAAGAGGAGGACGCCCTGAGGAAGTTAGATCGTCTGAATGACTATGAGCAGCAGATTGAAATACTGCGGGATGAGATTACTATCCTGGATGCCCAAAATTCTGTTCTCCAGAGCAGGTAGAGGTGTTATGCAGGGAAGTCACTGGTTCAGAGAAGTTGTTCATGTTAGACAGCATGAATTCCCTCCTCATTTGAAGTATAAACAAAAGCTAGGCTTTTGTACTTTGTTATGAAGCAACATAAACTCTGAAGTGATTTGTCCTAGTGCCCAAATGTTTTAATTTCAGGCAGCTATGTTAAGTTTCTGGCAAAACAGCAAAGAGAGCAGCTTTACAAAATACATTGGGAGCAACCGTACAGTATAAAAAGAGATGTTTAGTTTATTTGTTTACATCATCTTTGAATACTGTACCATTACATGGCAGAACTGGTTACATTCTCACTTGTTTCACTTTACAACTCTTCAGTGGTACTGAAAGGGGAACAAATCTCCAGAGCATTACTAGTTAAAAATGTGTTTCCCCAGAACAAAGTGCTTGGTTGTACACGCTTTAGGAATTACTGTAATTTTGTTGTTCAGGCTCTAGCACATAAAGTGTATTGACACAAATGCCTTCATATTAGACTAACCAGCTGCAGCTTTACTTCTTTAATAATGTCAGCTCAAAATCTCATCCTGGTAATAGTTAACACAAAACTCTGTGCACTGGGCAGAAGCATCTGAGGATGGTGAAGTGACCTCTTGCTTCTTTCCATGTCTGTCACAGGCTTGCACGGAGCCGCTCTCCTTCCCCAAGGCGCAGTGAGATCAAGTCATCGAGTCTGCTTCCCCCCAGGAGCTGCTCCCCTGGCCGAGCCAGGCGCACAAACGCTTCACGCCGCGCCTGCCTCGTAACTCGCTTCGGTGACATTTATGCTCAAGAACGCTTGGATGCAGAGACCCTTTTGAGGACATACATCGGTGACATGGAGATGGTGCAGAGGATAATATACATTGCAGCTGTGGTAAGAAAAATATATTTATCGTTTTACAGGCCAGAATAAATTTTTAAAAATAAAATATTATGGCTGGATTGGATTAAATTTTGTGTAAATTAGCATTTCTGTGAAGGACGGAGAAGAAAACTTCTTTTTTCCTTTTTTGTTTCCCCTTCTTCCCCTCACACTTTTACATTGAATTCTCAATTTAGTGTCCTTTTCTGACTGTCGCGTCCCACCAGTAGGACAGGGTCAGTGATCTACAGTACAGGTGCTAAAAGGGGCACTAAACACCTCCGCCTCATTTAGACGAATTATTTTGGGAATACTACATTCTAGAAAGCTAAAATCCTTTCCATGTAATGCTTTCCTCTTGCTTGTAGCTATGCGCTTTTCTATTAATAGTTTTATTTGGTCCCTTGAAATTACCTAGATACCTCACATTTACCATGAGTCTGAAGAAATTTTTCATTTTTCTGTACTTAGTCTTCTTTTCTATAAAATTGGTGTAGTATGAACCTGTGTCAGAGAGGCAGTGTGTCTCTTCATGTATGTGATCCCAAGCACACTGAAATTACTGAAGTTTTTTTCTCACAGCTGTCATTCAGTTTACTCTTTCCAATTCAACCTTTCAGCCCAACAGACAAGAGGTGCTCCTGTCTGACCTGATAGGCTGTGCACATGAAATGCTATTATATTACTGAATTCTGCTCTTAATATCTTTGAATGGGATTCCATTGATTGTGAGTGTGTGATGGAATCTTACATAAAAATAGATAGGTGGGAAGCTTTTCAGTCCTGTCTTCTGCAAATAAATCACACTTGATTAAATCGGAGAATTCTGCCCAGATTTGTACTATTTTTAACTTTCACTTTTACAGCAGCGTTTTATATTCCTCCTTACAATGATAATACTGGGTTAAGTTCATCCTCTCAGATAACTGATAAAAAATTAATCTGTCTTCTGGGTTTAACTAGATGTTCTCTATGTTTGCAGGAGTCTTTTAATGCAGCTAAGATGGCCTACAGGCAGTTCAAAATACGTGTGAGAGACACTCTGTCTCTAGGTCACTCGGGGCCTGAGTCACTTGAAGACACTGTCCTGGATTACATAGTTCGCCATGAGGATCTGTATGACGTTCAAGCCAGTGTCAATGTAAGTCAAGGGCACTGAGGAAGTGACATGTTGATCTGTTTCGGTAGCTCATAAATTCGGAGTGTGTAAACTAGAAAGGCACTGTAACCTGAAGAAGGAAAAAAATTTACTGCATGGATTTTATGTCTTGTAGCAGTTTCTTTTCCAAAATAATATTGTGGTATGGCCCAGTAATCACTTGTTTTATTTGCCAGTGCCTAGAATGTCTATGTCTGCCAGAATAATATTTTTGGCAAGATACAGTGTAACTGTCATAATCAAATAAATGTAAGCTAAATTTCATATTTTTATTAAATTCTGTGCTCTACTGAAAAACTTAATCTCACTACTAAGATTGATACCGATGATGTAGCTCATACTTTATTTCTAAAATAACAGCATGTTCTTTCTGAAGCTAATATTTTCTGGAATAGCCTAAGACAACATTGCTGGAAGCTTCTTATGCTGTTTTTTTTTTAATGTAGGAAGCCGAGAGGTGTATTTAGGAGGGATTTCCATACTTACCCATGAATAAAAACGTTAATGAGCTCAAATTACTCAATTGTGTTTATTTGCAGGAAGTAATTCGCTCCATGAACATCAACCCAAAGATTTCATTTCCACCAGAAATTGATTTCATTGTGATCAGCACTTTGATTCGAGAGCTGTGCCGCGTGGCTTTTTCCATGCAGACACTCATTCCTCCTCTTGATATTGCCTTTGGTACTGATGGAGAACTTTTCAGTGAGACCAAGTAAGAACTCTTTGTTTTCAGTCAGATTATTACTGTTTAAAAAATCCATCAGGTTGTATAGTCTACTTCTTTCCTAATTAATATAAAGATTTGAGATTGATGCTGAATATTAATTTTGGGAAAATACTTCTGGTTTGTAGTGAATTTGATATTAAGGTCTATGATGGTATATATATGTTAGAATGTAGACCAGTATTAACAGCTTTTTTTAATGAACAGCAGAACAATTTTCTGGATGAACTTCAGTCTCTAGAGCATGTTTAACTTGTCCTTTAAGAGGAAAATTATGATCAGCTGTCTTTTCCTTGTCTAGTCTCTGTCTGCCTCCAGTGTTTATAAAATGCGTGCATCTTTGTTACTCCTTTCTGGCCCATTTTGTAAATGTCATGTTTACTGAGCTCTGGCAGTTGGTGTCTGATTCCAGGATCATCACCATGTGTGCTGTGACCTCCAGGCTGTGGCTGCTGCATGACGTACAGATCTTAATATACCCCTATCTCTTCTGGTTTAGAGCTGACCAAAAAGAAAAATGCCTTTTTAATATGGGAATTTTGTTTAAAAAATGCACACGATAAGATAGTTTTTGTTTTTTTTCTGTAGGGTCAGGGCTGGCTGCTTTGCTAGCTGGCAGGTAACTGTAGGGAACTTCCATGCCTTCAAGAAAACTAATGGGATTGGTAGCTCCAAAAAAAATTCCTCTCAAAAGCAAGAAAAGTCACAGCAATAAGGAGGTTTCTAATAATAATTTAAACCAGGATGGAACCCAGGTGGGGAAGAGCTTGAGAAGCCAAGGAGGGAAATAGAGAAGATAAAAGTAGCCCTTCAACAGGAGAGTGTAAAGCCATAGGTGCCTAATTAATGATCCTGCCAAAGCCTGGCAGTGAGCTGGGTGATACCCAAATTGGCTGAGTTCAGAAGGCAGCAATGCTGCGCAGTAGGCTTGGGATGCTTTCTCCACCTACTTACGTGTGTGGTCTTCGAAAAACAGGTGTAATGTTCTCATATGTGCTTCTGCGGGAGACATATGCACATCTATCCTTTTGTATAGATAAATATGTGGCATATATATGTTTACATGTATAGCATATGGATGTGATACACAGAAATGGAGCAAAATTTGTAGAAATTAAAATAGCTCTGTTAGTTATGTATGATGCTATTCTATAAAGGGCTGGCCAAACCTCATCATGCCCTATATCTTCCTCCATGCAGAGCTTCATGCCTCAGTTTACAACATTGTTTTATGTAAGTGACTAATATACGTATGTTACTAATGCATTGCTATTTGTTCTTTCAGTTATTTGGTATTTGTTTTGAGTTTGAATCCGCAAAACCAGACATATATTATTCAGCCAATGTTGCACACTTAGGGAGGTAATATCTATCTGGTATGTTAACAGAGGCCTTCAAAATAATTTTTGTTAGCTAAAAAGTCACCATTTCTTTATCAATATCTGAGAGTCTTGCTAGTTGCCTCATGTCTCTTAAGATACTAGGATGTAACTTTATAGTTGAGATAGAGTATTTCTGTAGTATCTTCTATAGGGGTCTTGTTTTAGCAAGTTATTTCAGGAAGATGGGATGACTATGCCTGCCAAAATGCTGCTTAGGACATTTAATCTGTCAGTAGGCCCAAGGACCTTGTGTGTGGCTTATGCAGGAATATGGTCTAGTGGCTTTCTGCAGTGTGAGATGGCTTTGTTGGAGTGTCTCTCAGTATAAGCAGACAGTATATTCTGCTTAGTCTGTCTTACAAATGCATTTCTTTTACAGGTTCACTTAAAGAATACTTATTTTTGTGATATGGAAATATTGTCAAGAAATGTGCTTATGAGCTCTAACGAGCTCTATTCTGCTTTTTATCAGCTTTCACAACTTGAAGTGTCATGTTTTTCTTTTGGCACTTACATGCAGACATTTCTTGTGCTCTGTGTTTCAACAGGTACTATCGTAGTTTTGACTCTGATTTCACAGCTCTCTTGGTGGCCTATCACGTATGGCCTGCTCTGATGGAAAAAGATGTTGTAATTTTGAAGGGAGAAGCAGTCACAAAAAGAGGAGCTCTGGTATGTACTTCAAGGAACATATTAAGGGAAGTAATAGGATCTAAACACTTAAATTTTAAAAAGATAAATTCTTCATTGTTCCCTGTATGGCTGGAGTTGTGCATATCAAATATCAGTTAGGTCTCAGTGCCTCATCCTGTATTTAGGATGAACAGTTCCATTTGCCTTAATGTACTCATTATGCAGATGTATGATTGTCAGCAGAGCCTGTTCTAAGGAGGCAGTTTACTGTGTTTATTCTCCGTCCTCAAGCCTTGTCTCCAGCATGGGAAATCTGCTTGCCTAGTCTGTCTTTGTTAAATGCTTTCTCTCAAAAGAGGTTTGTGAAACTCTTCTCTTGTAGTGGTCTCGCAGAAGTAGAAGTAGCAGCAGAGGCCGAAGCCGCAGCAGTAGCCCTGGTCCTCTTCTAGCCCACCATGTAAGCCCCAGCTCAGTGCTTGTAGTATAAACAGCATCAAGTATTTTAAACTCAGAATGTAGGCAACCTTCAAAAAATGCTCATGTGCCACATGTACATTTTAACATTGGGAATAAATGCCTTTGCTGGGTCTGGAATGAGGCGAAGTTGAACTGACAGTTATTGCCTGGTATAATTATCAGCAGAGATACTGTATGAGAAGTAGAACGTATCAACTGTGGATCTCAGAATGCTTTCCCCCTACTTCCCCTTGCCTCACTACCCTTCTGAAGAACTAATTGTGTCACCTGGAAGTGTTTTCATCATCTTGCAGTACATACACAGCACATGATCCCTGCCTCCTGGAATTAGTAATGTAACTTTACCCTGTAATGCCTCAGAGGAGCAGAAAATCAGTGTAGGGTGGGCAAAAGGGGAAGAATTGAGGTGGTACTAATAAGTTATGTAAAACTTTAGCAGAGTTCTGTGTATGGTATACTTACACGTTACTTTTAATTATTTCTGTAAAAAAAAGTATATTTTTCTAATTGTTAGCTGTATCTTATTAAATTCATATAGGTGCCCTCAACTTAAAATGTGACTATTAAAAATGTGAGAGGCTTTGGTTAAGACTCACTTTTTTGTGCGTGTGCAGGGTGCGACAGAATAACTAGAAAGTTGTTGAATTTGACTTTGTAGCAGTGGAACTGCACTGCTAGAGTAACGTGCGCAAATTTTCTGAATGTTGGTGGGTCCCCAGGTGCCTTTCCTGGGTACGGTTCTTTAGCACAGCTGAGTTTCCTTTTCTATTTGTCTTGCAGTTGTCTCGAAGCCGTAGTCCTTCACCACTGAGGAGCACAAGCCCAAGTAAGTGAGCATATTAGTTCATAATGACTCATGGTTTTCACATTAAGCTCTTGAACGACTCAGTAAAGAGAAAAATAACATGGTGAAGGTCTTTGACTCTAAAATACTTGTCCAAGTCTTATTTTTAAGATGTGTAGCCCCTTTTCTGGAAAAAGGCTGAGATTTCTGACTTGGAGAAGAACTTGTTTTTCACTCTACTCGGACCACTACCATGAGTTCTCCTTGCTGGTTGCCTTTATTGTGGCCAGTTTATATTAAGTAAAGCTTGTTCTCTTCCCTACACGAGACAGTTTATCTGCATGCCTGTTGGCTCCTTTCAGAATCCAGAGGTACCTAAGTAGTGATGGTGAGGTGAGGGATTTCACACAGTATGAATGTGTGCCCATCTTGAAGTCAAGCCAATTTGCGGATTTAGGAAAAAATAGTTGTACTGAATTGTGTCTCTTTCTTCTATAGGGCGTTTACAGAACACATTCCTGTGATGCCATTACATCTGGATCCAAGAACTTCACTGGTGCCTTTTCCTGTCAAGAATACCTCAAACCTCGCAATAATGTGAATGGCAACTGTCACTCCAAATGGAGTTTGTGTTCAGCGTGTTTTTTAGAATTATAGAAGGCTTATTTATGATTTTAGAAACTAATTCAACCCTTCTGATTTAAAAGAAAAGTGTGTGCAATACAGGATCATACTCATTTGGCAAAATTTGCAGAGCGCTGAGTAGCGCATGCTGTAGTCCTGCAGATGCAGATGAAATTATTGCATCTAGAATGTTTTCCACAGATAACAAATGATGCAGTTTATATTTATAGGACGTTTAATATATCCTAAATGGTGAACATTGCAGAATGTTGAGCTTAACAGTTACTTGAAAACAATTTCATTAATTGGTGCTTATTTACAATTTTAGAAAATAGCAATAATCTTAGGATGTGCCAGTCCCACACAGCAGGATTTGAAATACATCCTTGCAGCAAACTGACTTTTCTAACTACAATGTAAAAGTTGCACAAAACATTCATAAACTACCAATACTTCAGCAATCCCCAGGACTTTATTGCCATTTACTTATGAAAGCATGGGAGTGTGCTTTAGCAAGGCAGTAATAGTCCTTGTTAAATTCATTGTTACTTACAGATGAATATCATAAAAATTAGTAGTTTGGAACTTGAAGCATTTTGAAAGTGTGCCACTGACTATTTTTAGGCTTGATATACTTGCTTGAAGTGGCCTATTTGGTACTGCGTTTAATGGGCTTCCATACCAGACTGATAGATTAGTAATTTTTGTGAACATGGTGAAAAAAACCTGTCCAGTTAGCTCCTACTGTGGATGTTTATTACATTTTGAGTGTAAAAGTTAGAGACCCGAAGAGATTTTATTCTGGCACTTTAAATAGTTTGTTCCCCTTGTAAATGTTTATTTTAATATCAGCATTTTTGTTTATGAGATAACTGATACTGTCTTCCTCCCAGAACCTCATCTGTAGGGCCAGCCTTAAATACAAGCCACACAAGTGACTGCTTGTGGCCTTGTGCTTTACCTGGAAACACAGGATTTGTTGTAATGGAGCTGATGTACAATTCACCAACTCCACTGGCTCATTCCAGTCAATACCTGATGCTTCAAAGGTATGTGGAGCATTGCCCAAGTTCATGTCCACAATTTTGGAATATACACAACCAGAAGGAGGAAAAATTCCTTTCTGCCGCCTCTTTTAATCAGCCTATACCCAGGAACATGACATTGTATTAGCACAACTGTAATAACATGAGCAAACATATTTTTATTAGTTCTGAAACTATTTAGTCCTTAAGATTAAGGTACAGGAGCAGATTTTGTGATCCTTTTCCGGGGATCTTATGCAGATTGACACATCCACGCTCTTTCTACTTCTTGTGTGGCTTAAGACTTTGGCACAAGGCTCTTTGGCACAGGATCAGATTTCAGGCAGACTTTAGCGTTGGTCCCCATGAGCCGTGGGTCAGCTGTGACTTGAGTTCTACAAATGTATTTTCATTGGAATTAGGCCATTAGTAGCTGATGAGAGCAAAATGAGGCCCTGTGTGTAGAGAGTTATTCCCAGAGCCACTCTGACTGACGCTTAGGCACATGCACAGATGTGATGTACTTTGTTACCTGCGAAAGTCACGAGAGAAAATGGAAAGCAACGTATTTCCTCATCTAAGAACCTGATTGTTGGTCACAGTTATGGATCTGAGCTTAAGGCAAACTTGCATATTTCTGCACTGACCTCATGACTAAAACCACCACAGTTGTGGAAAAACCGAGCACCTGCAACTTATGTGGCAACAGAAGGCAATTAGGTATCCTGAATATGGTTTTGAGCAGAAAAACAAAGAATTTCTCAAAATCCGCTAATTGCCAAGGGCTAGGGAGATGCAGGTTTTAGAAAAAAACCTACCTGTTGTGTGTTTGTCTTCTGCATATAATGACCAAGACATGTCTGTCTTATGATTTTGAGTTGAAGTAAGTTTCCACACCAACTGTGAGAAAACCAAGACCACACCAAGGAAATATGTTTTTCTTGACAAGCATGAGAGGAAGAGTAGTTCCAGACTTGCACACACCTGTGATTCCACTAGAGAACTAGTTAGTCTCAAAGTAAAAAAACTAATGAAATGACAGGCAGCGACTTGTTTTGGTAGGGAGAAAGCAGCTCTAGGATTTTTTATTATTTTTTTTTTTTTTTTTTTTTTTTTTGCATGATGTGTCGGAGCAGAGAAAACTGTTTTCATCAAAATATCAAGTCAGTCCACAGCATGGTAACAATTAGATAAACAAACCTTACTCTACTCAATTGTACTCTGCAGGCCATAGTCTTTTTATAGGAATAGACTGTCTTGTACTACTTGCCTGCACAGCTTATTTATAGTAAGTCAAATCTATAGGTCAGATAGAAGTTTGGTTTTGGTGTCAAGTTAGACAATAATAGCTCCTGTGCTGCTTTTTATCCACATGACAACAGTGCAGAGAATGCATACCAATAAAGATTATGTGGAATTAACCAGCAAATGCAAAATAACTTATAAAAAGGGACTTCTGCATTTGCTTGTAAGACCCTATGGAATGGAACATTAATGTGAAATCAATGACTCAATACTTTCTAGAAGAATTTTTAAAATCTTCAGTAAGATTTGTTTTTTTTTTTCCCCTCTTTCTTCTCTCAGCCACAAGCCCAGATAATGCCACGCTTATAAATACAGCAAAATAGAAATGGTAATTCTAGTAAGTGACAAATTTAAAAAAGCCAGTAAGGCTTCTGTTACAAGATATTTTTGAAACAGTATGATCATGATCGAAGTGTTAATGCCAGGAAAAAGAAGGCTAGATTTTGAGCTAATTTAATCTCTTTGTAGATGGACTGATGGAAGTGAGACTGCACAGGATGTAAAAAAGCACCAGCTTTGGGCCAAGGTGTTCATGCAGTACAGCACATGTTTGTGAGGGATTTTGAGATTGCTGGAGAATTTCCCTGCATGTCAGCTCTTTGAAGGCTGATTTTATCTATCTCAATTCAAAGGCTGTCCTGGAGTCAGTCTAAACATGTGGATGTTTTATCCCCCGTTTCTGGGAAAGTACAGTGTCATCAAAATATCTTCAGTCTTCTTTCTTCAAGGTTTGCAGCTCAATAACATAGAGACTCATGCAGAGCTAGTGGATACTGAGGGTAAATGGCACAGCTAAATTTGCTGCTGCAAGATGAAGATTTAAATTCAGAAATTATCTTTGGTAGATTCTCCCAGCATCCTGACAGGAGAAAGTAAGTTGGGAGCAAGAGGCTGGTGGAGTCCTCCCATCTAATTTTGCTGGCAGTGAGCTGTTCTGCTGATTGAGTCTTGTAGGAGTCTCTGGAGATGGGTGGTAAGTTAAAGCAAAAATACTCTACAGCCTGAAGAAAGTAAATGTGAAGGCTGAAAATTATCAAAATACTCATTGGAAAACATATGCCTGTACATCCTGCAGGATTTGAGCCTTTTAACTTTACTTTTATACTGCATGTGTATACTGCAAAAGTTTGTCATCCCATAGAAGTGCCATCAGAATTACTGTCTTTCAGCTTTATGTAACCTTTGTCAGCCATTTTTGATTGGTGTTAACTGCACAATGATTTTCTTACTGTAGTATTAAATAGTCTAGCTTTGTATTAAAGAAATGAAAATCTGTTTGTTACGGCTTGCAGCCACATTAGCATGTGTTCAGATTGAATGTTTTAAGTTTCAAGACTGTGGTGTGTTTCTTCTAGTCATGCAGCATACTAAGCAAATACACTGAAGAAATGTACATTTCACTGTATGCAGGTTTTTGAAGGTTTAAAACGACACATGTAAGTAAATCTGTCACAGGCTCTTGCTGCTATACAGGTGTGTTGTTTATGAGCACTTGGTGTCGTTTTGCTGTTAGCAGATGGAGGCATGAACACACATGAAGTGGGTGGTGTATTTATACTTTCTTATGGTTTTGAAAAGGCAACACTTCTGCCTTGCAAAAGCACAGTTATCAAAGTAATGTCACCTGCTTGAAAGTACAATGTCAGCTGTTAGTGTTGCTTCCTGTGAAATTGTTTTTTCCTAAAAGACTTCAGCCTGCATTCAGAGGTGTTCATTTGAAAAGAAAAAAAATTATCAAGAGAGATCATTTTAGGCTAATTCCTTCTCTTCACAGTGGCTGGCATTTAGCCTTTTACATTAGAGGAATATAATCTATCACAAGCAGATATGACACCTACCTTTGTAAACTGCATTCAGGACCTTCAGTGAAAACCTGTCTCTGTGTTGATGATAGATGCACCTGCAAAACAGCATGAACAAGACAAACATTTAGTATTTGGAAGCATCATCCTCTATTCGCAGAAAACATTTTGCCCTATGAACTTTTATTCAGTTTGCACTTTTTATGGCTGACTCATTTGAATTAATAAAAAATAAATTACATTTTAAAAATGTGGCAAGTATTTTTCAAGTTTTGTCTATTTTCTGGTAAAGTGTGATTCTCAGGTACTTTGTTAATGAAAAAATAAGGCAAAACTTTGCAGTTTAGAAGAAACACGCCAAGTTTATTGTATAAAATTACTATACTTAAAAAAAAAATTAGAATATGCAGTTATGTCAATAACTTACAAGGCGGATTTTTTTTTTTCAGAATGTCTTGTGATGTGAATACAAAATTCAGAAAATCTGAAGGGCTATTTTATAATTTTTTTTGTCTGTTTCTTAGGGCTAAGCTTTATGACTGCTTTCAGGGTAACTTGTTCGTATTGTATTTAGTGCATGTTGTGTAGATAGGCTTCCTTTTCCAAAACCTTTATGCATGCCTTATGGTTTTATGTATCAATCAGAAATTGAATGTTTTATACTTTAAAAGCACTTTACAATAGCACGAGTGAGTGAGTGATTACTGCTCAGGCTGAGGTGAGTTGCTTACATGAGGGCATGTAAAGTATTAGCTGGTTCAGTGCAAAGTCTTCCCCAAGGCACATTGTTGCTGGCTTCAGCTTTAGCCTCAACATCACACCTTTGCTCAGAAAATGAAACTTGTTTATTTCTACATGCTGCTGTAATTTGGGCAGGAATCTACCCAACTAAAACCAGACACAGATAGAATTATTCTGGTCGTTTAATACAGAAATACAATTAGTATTTTCAATTCCAGTCAGTGCTTGGTGTATTGCTCAACCTGAAGAGCTTGTGGTTTAAATGAAGTACTATCTTCAAGTTCTTCAGCTATTAAATCCATGACATGCATATGAAATTTTGAATTTAGCCATTTTCAGTTGGTTAATACCAGTTAGTACCATACGTTTCTCACCCACAGTGGAATTTCAGGGATGACTAAGTGCAATCTTAAATAACGTGTCCATTTCAATTTTTCTGAATAAGCAGCGTGTTTTAAACTTTTTAAACTAGAACCTCAGAACTCTATTGTAAATTTGTTATTTTGTCAGAAAATTAATAAAACACTAAGCCTAAGCTCTTTGTGTCTTACACTAACAGCAGCTGACCTGCTATGAATTCAGCTTAAACCAAATTAAACGAGATCTCAATTGCTGTTATTGCAAATGGACATCTGATGCCAAACCTCAAGGTGACATCTGTTCTCTGTAAGCTTGTGGCCTTTTTTTGTTGATACTGCTGTAACTATATGGGCACAAGTTATTGACAGTTGTGATACGTTGTCCATCACAGGAACTTTAAGCTTGGGTGTGCAGGCATTCTTATAATACATCTGTGACAGTCCAGGGAAACAGTCTGGAGCCTCGTACAGGAAGATGAAACAGATAGTGTGACAGTTTCTTCTCATAATACTGCTATTATAAAATATAAATACCAATTTCTTTTTTATAATACTGGCAAGAATGTACAAATGATACATGGAGGGTAGTATTTGACTGCTTTTTTTGATGCTTGGCTTCATTGGCAATGCTGAACTAACAGCATCACGGAAGTACCAGGCTGAGGTTCATTACTGAGCGAGCCTTGAACCACTGGGTACAGGCTGCAAAAAGAAACTTGTTGTGAGTACAGGATCCTACTTAATTCCTATTTCTGGTTAATATCTATCTGATTGATGTATCCAAAACTCGCCACCTTTAACAGGGATCTAGACAAAAATACTATGCTCGGGTTTACCGTTGTTTGTTCACAAAGAAGTAGGCAGCCCAGAGCCCCGGCGGGGTTACAGCCTTCTGTAATTTTGGCAGGAGAGCTCTTAAAGGCTCTGAGGAGTCAGGGCAGACCAGCATGGCGGGAGCAGGAGAGGCCTTGCGGAAAGGGCTGGAGTCCGAAGCAGGCAGCTGGTTGCTGTTTAACACCTGCTTTGTGAAAAATAAAGCCGATTTGGGTCAATCAGTTCTCTTCTTCACCAAGGAGCCCTGCACATGGAAGAAAGGGCCTTGTTCCTGGCACGCTTCTTCCACTGCTTCTGGAAGAAACAGATGGATCCTCGCTGTTTTCCCTCTGTAAGGCAGATGACATTTTGAAGGTAAAAAGGTTTCCAGTGCTTTGGTGTGTGAAATGCTGTTTGTGTTCTGGCTCTGCCGAGGCTGAAGCAAAAAGGCAAAGAGGCACAAGATCAGATGAAACAGACCCAAAATATCGATAGCAGGGTTGAGATATGGCTGGCAGGTGTGTATGTGTGTGTGTAGCGCATGTGCAGCGGACCTGAGGACTCAAAAGGCTGTTGGGCACTTCAGCTGAAATTATGTGTGCTAACATGAGGGACCCAACTTAAAAAAAAAAAAAAAAAGTAAAAAAATTTACACCTATTTTTCTTGAGGAGATATTAGTTTAAAGAGAGGCTCCAAGCTCCTTTGCCCACCACAAGGCACGGAGCAGAGCACATCCCACGAGATGGCACTATTGCCTTACGCACGGAAAAAGCAGGTTTTAGGCTCAACTGTAGTTTTAAACGCTGATTGCCGAAGTGTATGAATGTTATAGATCAGAGCAGTATCAACATACGTCAAATGGAGAATTAGCTTGCTGACTGATCTGTTAGTGGTTGCTGCCTGATATGGATGTGAAAAATCCTGGCATGAGTGATGAACATTACTTTCAACCCATTATTGGAGAAACTGGTTTGAATTTAGGTTTTTTGGTGGTCAGTTTTTCAAAATTAATGTGTCTTTCCAAATGGTATTTACCTGGTCCTCTCAAAGATCTTTTACTTAAAAAACAAACAAAACAAATCATCACAAACCCTCAAAAAACCCCACCCAAACTGAAAATCACATTGAAAATTAACTCCCTTGTCTATTTTTTATTATTTCTAGTTTTTTATCTAGTTTAAGAAAACTTCAGCTTGGAAAACTTGTATTTTGAGTGATTGTTCAGTTGCACTGTCTGGCTGGCAAGTTGCTCCACTATTCCCTTTGTCTATGATTGAAACAGCTGTTTTCCTAATAAATAAAGTCTCTGAATCAGAATCATACTCCCTGTCTTTAGCTACACCTTCTGTTGATTTTCTAATCAAAGACAGAGTCAATCATGTCTCCTGAACCATCAGGGTAGAGCTGGAAGGAGTCCTGCTGTCACAGCAACTGCTTTGTATGATCATGTTCTTAGTCTTACTAACTGCTGTTTTAAACCCAAGTTTGTTTTGCTCCACACTGTCTCATTGCAGCGTTGTTCCAGAATTTCACTTCCCTGATGCCTGGAAATTTTCTTTTTATTCCCAGCCCAAATGTATTGACTTCCAGGCTTTATTTCTTTGTTCTTCTGCCAGCATCATTCTTTATCTTCAGAAGTCCTTGTTCCCTCCTTTGGTATTTGCCCTTCTGATGAGAGGAATCATCTCTTAGTTTTTGTCTCTTTGGGCTAAAAAAGCCAACTATTTTCATCTCCTCTGAAGAGAGAGGCTGTTCATTCCCTTGATTATCCTGTTTGGGTGGCCCTGGGTATATTTCTGTTTCAATCCATCTTTCTTGAGCACAGATAACTAGAAGTGCTGTGCAGTATTCAGGATAAGGCCTGAAAAGAGCTTTGTGTCGTACATTTATCAATTTCATTGTATCATTGTAGTATCTCTGTGGGAAGTGGCTCAATGTCTGTGATCAGTTAATAAGCTTTATTATTCTTAGTTGTTTCAGACTGACGAGTCTTTTTCCCCTAGAATGCCACTTCATCCACACACTTTTTTGTGGGCTCTTGATTTTCCATCTCTAAATGTCTTTCATATGGATGACGTGGTTATTATAGAAATTCTGAGTTTCAGACATCCATTTGCACACATACCATGACAGTGGTGTCTGTGGATGCCGTAATGCGTCATGGTTTGTTGCTCTGTTACTAAAAATTACCGCAGGGTGATGCCTTGTGTTAAGTTGCCTAAGTGGAGTTTAACAACCAACCTTGCAGAGCTTTAGTAGCAATAAAACAAACGGCTTGGAGCTTAATGTTACAAAGGAAAGTGCTTTATTTATATTCACTTTGCCAAGAGAAGAAATAAATGCTAAGAGTGTCACTATAAACTTGTTGAAATACAGGGTGCTGACAGGTCTCTGTCAGTATTAACAGAATTAAATACTAGAAATTTCTCAAGAAAAGGATGTAATATGCTCACCTGATGGTTTGCAGCAAGAGCTTAAAATAGAAACATTTTGTGAGTTGTCTAACTCCTTACCTTTTGATTGATCAATGATACGGCTCTCATTTATTGAGAAATGCTTTTTTTTCTCAGTCATATTTGTCCATCTCTCAAATTTGCTGGAGGCCATCATAGCCATTGCCACAATACATGTATATCACTTGTCACAGACCAAACACCCCAGTGAAAATATTTTCTGCAATGCTTCTGGTTTTGTGCTATTTCTCTGTAAGTTCTGGGCCATCCAGAGCTTTGAAGTGTGTCCCCTTGGTTGGATGGGACATTCCCCAGGTGGGAGATGATTTGTTGCCATCACTTCACGTCTGAGCTACGCAAGCTCAGACAGTAATAGCCAAGCGGGCAGCAGGTACGGGGCTGCTTCTGTCACTGAAGCGCCCTCCTGATGTGTCTAAGTCTCTGTGCACCCACGGGATGGTTTTAATGTCCCCACAATTTTTCCTCCACATTTTGTCTTGCCTGTTGTGCACTAAAATGTTTGGGGCGGGGACAGTTTCTTACCTCTGCTTGTGCAGCAGGTGATGTGTCTGCACAGCAGATTCAGCTTTACTGCTGTCACTGCTCAGTGCAACGTGCTTCCCTGGTCCTGCCAGCTGTCTGTGGACCCGGCCACCCTCCCATTGCATGGCGTCAGTCGCTGTCTGTGCCTGAGTATTGCGCTGTTTGAACAGCTCTGTCATCTAGTAGAAATAAAAACAACCCACGCAGCTGGGTGAGTGTTTACATGCACCAATTCCTGTGAGCAATAAAGGCAGGGAGCAAGGATTAGAGGGAATATGATCAAAAGGCAGATTGCCTCTACACAGAGAGCCTCCCTAAGTCATCCCTGAAACCTAAGTGCACCTTCAAGTGTTCCTGCAGGTACTTGTCCACTTGTCCCATATTTTTGGACAGACTTAAAAGTTGCCTCGTCGTGTTTCCCTGAAGCACAAAGTGCATGCAGGGAACAAAGCTGCTTGGGAGATTCAGCTGAGCCAAGGACAGGAGGTTTTTCACAAGGCAAGCTCTTGGCCCCAGCTGCTGTCTAGGAGACTTCTCAGGACCTGAATAGACAGACTGTTCTTATAGATATAATTTTTTTTTTTTTAACAGGCCTTGTAGTAATATCAGATAAATGAAGATTTCAACGAATGGTGAAAGTTGCCTGAGAGAAATTGCTTTTGGCAACTGTTCCTTCTAATTAAAATGAAAGTCTGAAAAGCCTCAGTCTTTGGGAACAACTAATAAAATGCCAGCACTAGATAAGATACAGATAATTCTTTGTGCCTATTAACTGCTTCCTATAATTAGCACATGTGTGTTCAGCCGAATGCAGCCTGACCCTGGTGTGGTAGGAAGGAGAGGTTCTGATTAAGATAAGGGCAGCACCTGTCACTTGCCCTACTGAGCAGGCCAGTGCTTTCCCACCTTCCTGCTAGCAACGAGAATAATTAATAGAAAGTTTCAATACTGAGAGACTCTCAAATTCACCCCAGGACCCTGCAGCAGGCAGTGAGGGACTTTTTTCTGGTTGCTTAGGTGTGGCAGCTGCAACATCTCTGTAAGCATTTGGGTGGATGGCCAGATGGAAAGGAAAGAGAAATTCTCTCTCACTGGGGTTCAAGGTTCCAATTTCCCCACTGAGAGCTTGAGTGCTGGTCTGGAGTAGTCGAAGACACAGTCGTGCAAGACCTCCAAGTCGTGTTTTGATCTACTTATTTCTCAGCCTGTTAAATAGTTAGCAGTTGTGATGCCAAAATCCTGAGGATGTCTGTCTTTTCTGCCCGCTGAAGTGGCAGTCTCAAGCCCAGGATGCTCGTGTTGCAGCAGCGTGGGGACAGGGCGTGCTGAACACCTGGTGAGCTGGGGGTAGGCAGAGGTCCCAGGGGAGGCTCTGCACCCTGGGCTTGGCCCAGGGACCTCAGAGGCTCTACCTGTCCTCTGTCCCAGCCTGGGAGGCCAAAAGCATGTTGAGGAAGCACTGGACAGGAGCAGCAGAAAAGATCCACCTGTGCACATGCTTGCAGGAGTCAAGTGAATCCCCCAGGAAAAAAACATGCAGCTGGAGGCTTTGGGAGGTGTTGCTGGATTTACAGCAGCCCAGCAATAGGAGATGCACCCACAAAAACTGAAAATGGGACTATGAGGGTGGCGCACAGGCAGGCACCTCGAGGAAGGCTCAGGAGGACAGCCGTGGAGCTGCATGTGGTGAGGGGACGTACTGAAGCCTGTGGGACCCAGACAAGGCAGAGACAGGCAAAGAAGGAGAACGTATGAGCCAGGGGTGTGGGTGAGCTGAGGATGCACATGTGTGTGCATGAAAGGGAGAGGGGCAGGGGGCAGCCAGCCTGCTCGCCTCAGAAACAGTAGGGGCAGTGGGTTCAGACTCCTAAGTGAACCCAAGTGTAAGTAGTGTTTCAGATGGCACGAACTAAGAGTTGAAGATGACAGATCAATGCCATCATCCAAGCTGTGGGTGCAGACCTCAACCCTGACAGCTAAAGCATGGGTATATAAAAACAGTGAGTACTGAGAAAATAAAAGCACAGTACAAGATAAAAGGACTGGCTGGCATATCCATTCCAAGCAGAGCAAAACTCTGCTGCATGTAGGGACATCCATGTGTAGGACAGGCACCACCCTCTGGGGATGGCAGGCCCATGGGAAGACCTGAGCCAGCCCTAGAGAAGCTTGGGTGCCATGAGCCATCTTGCCTGGCTGTCTGGGTTGCAACCCAGGCAGATTTCCTCAAGCAAGTCTCAGAGACGTGTAGAAAAACTGCCATGAAGCAAGACACATTCAGGAAAGTATTCCCTGAAATTGCCTTAGCCACTGACACAACCTGATGGTTTCAGAAGTGCCTGCAGAGTAGCTGTGCTGCTTCTCCACTGCTGGGCTTTGGTTCAAGGGAGGATTTACTCTGGCTATACTATAGCTCAAGGTGCTTGCATAAGCCCGTTTTTCCTTTGCTTTGTGTGCAGGAGTGAGGGTCTGGGCCCAAGGTTGCTGTCTAACTAGGCTCATTCACAGAATAATTCCTCCCCTAGCCTTCTCTGCCCCCCAAGAAAAAATATAAAACAAAATAAAAACAAACCAAACCCAAAAAACTTAATCAAATATATAAACACTGGCAGCTTCCAGGTTTGTGTTTCTTTCTGAGTTTATTTTAAATGAATAGCAGACACTTTATGGGCTTTTCCAAGTGAACCTACAGGGGCTTATTTGCTTGAGTCTGACTTTCTGACAGCTCTCTACAAGTCTAATCAAAACCAGACTTAGTCTCATATGAAGCAGAATAATATATATTCGTGCAGCTACAAAGAACCAGGCTAAATGTAGTAAGTCATAAACCACTATGATGGCAGCAATCATTCAATCATGCACATTTACCGCACTTGGATTTTGGAACAAAGGGTGCATTTGTTTCGTTCCCGTTGTACGAGGAAAGTTGTAGTGGCAAGAAGCCAAGTAAACACACCTTTTGTCTAGAAATTGCCCCATCTGTGTAACCTGGAGTTTGTAGCTACAACACGGAGGATGCCTCTTTGCTCCTCTACCCACAGGCAGGAATGCTGAGCTGATGTCTCTTGAGGTGGGGTGCACCCAGGTCCCTTAGGGGAAGCTGCTGGGGGGAAGGGGCTCCCTTTGAGCTGAGCAGAACTAACTCTTGGACCAAGTTGGATTTAAGAGAGGTTTGTCTTTATCATCTTTGCAGTTTGTCATTCTTCAATACACAGACCATGTTTCTGAAATATTCCCGAGGCTTCCTTTATTTAGACAAATTCTGGATGGCATAGTTAGGGTAAGGAATACCGCAGAGGCATTAGATACTTAAGATGTCTTGACAGAGAGGTAAACACTGACCTCTGAAAGAAGGCTTTTTTTCTATTTCTAATTAGTCCATGGTCTCCCCATCACATATTCATAATATCACCTCTCTCTGTACAGGGATATGTTCATGTTCAGTTCCTGACATCTGGAAGAAATTTGTCCTTGTTCAGCATGTGCATTTTCAAGTGAATTGTGAAAAGAAGTGCTTAACTGATGAAGCAGGGATGTGCTTTTGGGCTGGACCATAAAATCATAGAATGTCCCGAGTTGGAAGGGACCCACAAGGATCATTGAGTCCAGCTCCTGTCCCTGCATATGACAACCCCAAAATTCACTGTCTGAGGATGTTGTCCAATCACTTTTTGAATACTGTCAAGATTGGGGCTGTGACCGAATGGTGAGATGCTGCAAAGGAGAAGGCATTCTGCCCAAAACAAGGAGGAAGGGAAAGAAAATCTGCAGGACTGGGCCAAGCTGGAGGAATGGTAAAACCCCATGCCGATCGGTGAGTCATCAGGCTGTTTAGCCTTCCTTCACCTTCTAACAAAGTTCTTAGGCTTGTCTGAAGCTGGAGAGACTTCAAGCAGCTTTGGATCGTGAGTTTTTCTGTCTAATTTGCCTTTCAGTGTTCACAATTTCTCTGTTAAACTGGTACGTGACTGAAACTCTTGCCTGTTAGAAGACAGCCAGCACTGGCTAGGGCTGATACAGTATGGGCCACCTGGTTTCCTTAAACCTTTTGTCTTTCAGTAAAGATCAGCTATTCTGTGCTGATGCCACAGTTTAGCACTTGATGTAGCGCCTTAGCAATTTTAGGTTTGATGATAATTACTTTTGCCTAAAAAATCATAGAACGTCCTGAATTGGAAGGGACCCACAAGGATCACTGAGTCCAGCTCCTGTCCCTGCATATGACAGCTCCACAGTTCACACCATGTGTCTGAGGGCATTGTCCAGTCTCTTCTTGAACACTGTCAGGCTTGGGGCCATGACACCTCCCTGGGGAGCCTGTTCCAGTGTGCACCACCCTCTGGGTGAAGAACCTTTTCCTGATGTTCAACCTACACCTCCCCTAGCACATCCTCCTGCCATTCCCTTGGGTTCTGTTGTTGGTCACTAAAGAGAAGAGTTCGGCACCTGCCCCTCCTCCTCCACTTGTGAGGAAGCTGTAGACCACTATGAGGCCTCCTCTTTGTCTCCTCTTCTCCAGGCTGAACAAACCAAGTGGCTTTAGCTGCTGCTCGTACGGCTTCCTCTCCAAACCCTTCACCAACTTTGTAGCTCTCTTCTGGACACTGTCCAGTAGCTTTATATCTTTTTTATCCTGTGTTGCCCAGAACTGCACACAGTGCTGCAGGTGAGGCCGCACCAGTGCAGAGCAGAGCGGGACAATCACCTCCCTGCCCGGCTGGCAATGCTGTGCTGGATGCACCCAGGACACGGTTGGCCCTCCTGGCTGCCAGGAACACTGTTGGCTCATGTTCAACTTGCTGTTGACCAGAACCCACAGATCCCTCCCTGCAGAGCTGCTTTCCAGCATCTCATTCTGCAGCCTGTATGTACAGCCAGGGTTGCCGTGTCCCAGGTGCAAAATCCGGCACTTGCTCTTGTTGAACTTCACGCGGTTGGTGATTGCCCAGCTCTCCAATTTGTCCAGATCCCTCTGCAGGGCCTCTCTGATAGCTCCTCCCAATTTTGTGCCATTGGCAAACTTATTAAATATTCCCTCAAGTCCTGTGTCTAAGTCATTTATAAAGACATTGAAGGGCACTGGCCCTAAGATGGATCCCTGTGGAACCCTGCTACTGACTGGTCATCAGCCTGACATAACCCCATTTACTAGAACCCTTTGAGACTGGCCTGTCAGCCAATTGCTCATCCAGTGCATTGTGTGTTTACTCAGCTGTATGCTGGACATCTTGTCCAGGAAGATACTGTGAGAGACACTATCCAAGGCTTTATTGAAATCCAAAGAGATCACGCCACACATTATTTGCAACTACCTGTTGCAGTTTGTCTAGGGGAGAGATTTCAGTTCCTGGGCTGAGATTCCTTCAGACATCGTGCTTGTCCAAAGGGTGACTGTTGGCACAGGGCTTTGAAATCCGCTCTCTGCTGTCTCCCAGTGATTTGGAAGGAAATGTCTGATCCTAGAGAAAAATTGTCTTGTCTGACTCTTTCAAAACCAGCCCGTTTGTTACTGCTGTACAGAACACATCCATATAGGCTGTGGGGATTTGGTGGTATTTGAAGTCCATCTGGCACAGGATGCAGGAGAACATCTCCCATGGAGAGCAGTAACAGGACCAAGCCGTGGAGTTGCAGCACGTGGTCGTGTTCAATCAGCATAGGGGGTTTTGAGTGGATATACAACTGATAACAAACTCTTTTTTCTTCCTTTTTTTTCTTTTTTATCTTTTTTTTCTTTTTTTTTCCCTAGTGACTTGCACTCAGTGGAAGGGGAAGAATGGCTTTATCTGTGTAGATTAGACTGGGATTTTTTTTTTTCCTGAACACTCATTTAGAGTAGTAAATTTGGCAGTTTTGATTCAGAGCCTGTTTAAATGAAAAATGTTGGGGGATGTTATTTTTTGGTTGTGCTTCTTAATTTGTACAGAGCCAGCACACAGACAAATGACATTAGCTGCATGGGCCAGGTATTTTGTCTGAAGTAATTATTTTTCATGACTCTCTGCAGAACATTATGACTTTTTCTTTTTTTTTTAATATATTGTAACCATTTGATATGTTTCCAGGTTTGGTGTCTCTCAGCACAATGCATTATGGCATAACTTGCTTTTAGAAGGGTGGATGACTATAGATAAAACTTTATCTTTCCTTAAATGTATGTAAGTGTCTTTTATTCTTGGTTTTATGAGTAATATCCAGTTTTGGCACAAGAACACCCATGCAGTATAAATCAAGTGCTTTTAGATAGTTAGACTTTTCATCATTTTACTAAAATGTGGAAGTGTTGACATTTTCTGAAACCACCTTTAAAGTCTTTTTGAATGGACCATTTATACTGCATTGTTTTCAGGCTTTCATTTTAATCTTTCAGCCTGTCCAGTTTATAAGTGTCACAGTGACTCTTGGGAACAGGAATTTCTATTTCTTTCTGTTGCTGTTATAAACAGACAAAGCAATAGTAATAATATCTGGCTGAAAAACATTGGACTTTGGTAGGTTTTTTACCTCTCTGTGTAGAAGATGAAATAATTGGAACCCTGTGGATGGCTTTTTAGCAAGACTGCTTTTCACTCTGGATAGAAAAAAAGACTCAGACAGAGGCAATCATGTTACTCTTTTATTGCATAAACTTCTAGGAGTTTTAATGGTGGCTGTTGCACTGGATTGGAATAAAATGCAAACTTATTAAAATTGTAGTGCTCAGTTACACATGAATTTGGTCGACATTTGAAGGGTTTCCCCAGGGACTGGTTTGCAGCCTGGCTTCTGCTCCCTCCTCACAACTCAAGCAGCCAAGGCAGTACAGGCAGCAGAAGACATTTTTACAGCTGTGAACTGAACTGTGTGTCATGCAGGCTCACAGAGTGCAAAAATCCATGTTTAACAAAAGAAAAGCCATTTTCCAGGAACGCTGAAGGAGTGGCACTCAATATATTAAGGGTTTTGTTTGCAAAAAGTTGGCTGGGTAAGATATCCATAAAAATGGATGTATAGAATATTCCACTTGCGTGTTCACCCGGCTACATGGAAGACCCCACTGATTTTTGCCCTGCCTTCTGTGAGTGGAAAGAAAAATGCTTGTACTAGGTCTTTTTATGCAGAAAATCATGGAGTCAACCTTCAAACAGCATTTCAATGGAAGAATAAATGATTTGTATTAATGAGGAATATTTAAGTTGAGGAAGTGACTTTTAGAAATGGAATGCCTTGGCTAATGGTGGCATAGTGGAAATACAGTAATCGTATTAGATTACATTGAAAAAAGCAGATTTGCATCATTTGGAGACAGCAGGTTCCTTAGTAAAGGAGGGAGGCATAATAATTCACAAGATCAAATTGATAAAACCAGCAACCTCATGGAATGGATTCAGTCATTCCCTTACCCAGTTACTTCTCATGGGAAACTCTGATCCTGCAGAATGAAGTGCAGCCACATGAATTAAGTGTGAGTGAGTTTGCCACTTGCCAGCAATAGCAACCATTTCTTTGTTTCATTTGAAAGCGATTTTGAGATCCTGTCTGGGTCTTTTTCCTTCTTCTGTAAATAGTCTTCTCTTTTCCCATCATACCAAACCGGAGTCAGAATATCAAAATCCGTACTCATTTTTCTTGCAGATGGTGCTGGCAGTCTTTATCAGTGCCTCTGATTATTTGCAGCGATGTAAATGCTGCTTGGGTGCTGTGTCATGGCAAATCGCAGCCCGGTGATGACCTAATAGGTGAATTGTCTAGGTGCACCTTTCATAAAGTGTTGGTTAGCGAACAGTAACAGGACACAGAGCATCAAGGTATGTGTTTTTTTTACTTTTTATTTAGACATACTCCAGGTGTACTCCTGCGTTCCTCAGATAACTCTTTGATAATGATAATACTAGCAAAATTCTAGTTACTGATAGTGCATAGCAGCTTTCAGGTATATGGCAATTTCCTGCTTGAAGAGAACAAGATTTGGGTATGTTTTATCTTTGTTATCTTACTATGGGGATTGTCGTACTTATGTGTCTTTAAAAAGAGGAAAAGAGAAGGTGATACACACACAGACTGTATTGTTGCTACCTCTCTCTGATTGCCAGCAGATAAGAGCAAGATGTAGGTTTCACTACTGCTATGCTATTTTTCTTTTAAACCTGGATACTATGCCAAAGTTGTGTGGGTTCTTTTTTTTTTCCTTTCAGTAAGGTATATGTAGGGGAAAGTTGAAGTTTTCTGCTGAGTTATTTCTTGCCAAGCTTTTTCAGCTGCAGGACATAGCGAAGGCCAAACTCTTTGGAACTTATTAGGACTGTCAGTAGAATCAAGGGGAATTACACCGTGATAAAGTTATGAATATATGCCATAGTATCGGTTTGTAACGAATGTCTGCAGACATGTATGTGTTTATTATGGCAGTGTGCTATGGTGTAGCTCCATATTTTTCTTCAAATGCAATTGCTCTTGGTTCCTGTATATGTGTTTACATGCATATACACACAGGAGAAAGAGAAAAAGAAATATCTCCTCCCATGTTATTCTTTGAAGGCAGCATCTGCTCATAATGATACAGCCATCGACAGACAGATGTTCCAAAGCTGGGTATAACTATAGCATAAAGCAAGATTTAAACAATTCCTTTGTATTTGGATATGGCAGACCACGTAGTCTGAATTTAGGAAAGACAGAAATGTAACTTCTTCAATTTTATCTCAGACTTCAGCGCAAATAGTGGGCTTCTTTACTGATGAATTCCTTTTTCAGGAGCCATGTTCTCTGGTGCAGCTACAATTCCCAGTGGAAATGAAAGCTGTGATTTGGGTCGTTTGTTCAGAGCTGTGGTTGTGCAGGCTCTCTCTGCCTTGGCTGGCATGTGCAATGCACCAGCGTCCTCACAGTAGTTCCCACCAGGATTTACAAGGAGGTTTTTGTTTACCAGAAGTTCTTAGGAGGAAGACATGGCTTTCACTCAAATAAAACATGTAATGACACTCACAGCCAAATCAGCTTTTATGAAAATAGTTTTAAAGGTCGAAACACGTCAGGAAATGGCAGTGAAACATGTCAGGAAATGTGTGTTTGAGTCAGAAAGTCCAACCTATGTTGTTTTGTCTGACGCCACAGGAGGGGAGAGATGAGGAGAAGTCTAAATGTACAGGGGTCACAGGAGAATGTTGCCTGCGTTACATCATCTTCTCTTTCCCACTGGGAATCTTCCTGTGGGGACAGTACAAGCAGCAGGTTCCAGGCTGTGAAAGGGGGCAGGACCCTGACCATGGCTCTTTGCCACCGTGCTGGGCTCTGAGCCTTGCTTGGCATCAGCCAGCTGAGTCCTGGCTCCCCGTCTTCCTTGGCTTTTCTGCCATGTGCTGTGAGGGAAAACTCCTACACACAGCTTGCCTGGTGCTTGGGTGACATATGGGATGGGCACATGGGCGGGCAGAGGACAGCTAAGGGACAAGAGTGCCCTGCGCTCCCAGGAGCCCACGCTTTGTCCCAGGGACTCTCTGTGCTACTCCGCAGAGCTGAGATCAAGGGAGGTAAGTGCATTATCCTGCGTAATTCCCAACAGGCTTGGATGGGGTGCAGGTGGGGAGCAGCTCCTTCTGCTGGGACAGTCTGTCAGCCAAGGACGTGCTCCGGCCCAAGGAGACCATGCATTGCACAACATCTTGGACTCCACTCTAAGGTGAAGTAGGGTCAAGAGACTCCCGTCTTTTTAACTTGAGGTTTGGGGCACTCTTGGGTTTCAAGGTTTGACTCTGAAAGTAACAGGCAGTTTAACTGTGAAGCTGCTAGAGTTTTCCAGAGTTACAAAGCTATACAGTACGCTGCGGTTCTGTGCTGTATAGCTACACAGTACACATGGTGTGATTCGGCTGGGTGAGCTCCAAAGCAACATTTTGTCTCTTATTGATAATTATTTGCCACAGATAGATGAAGGAAACACCCCCCGCCCCCAACAAAACCTGGTTAGCTTTTCAAGCTGGGAGATGATTTGTCCATAGTTAAACAGAAGATATTTATAGAGACATTAGCTGGTTGTACGAAACACTTCAGAAGTTTGTTTAGGAGTGATTGAAATCAGCTGTTACTGAACTGAAAAAACAACCACACAAGCTAATTCTACAGCTCTTGGTCTATCTGTTCTTTGTTAACGTAGTGCTTTCTTCTTCCAGCAACATTAGTAATTCAGGGCAGTAACATCAATCTCCTGCCTTTCATTGGTGGGTATTAATGATTCAAGGATTAAACTCATCACTGAAGGGGGGAAATTTCAGTGAGTTTTAGAGAGAAACTGCTCCAACTGTTATATTAAAATGTTGCCACATTTGAGAAGTCAAGCACTCCTGCATCAGGAATACCAGTGTAGCCCCAGCCACTACTCCCTTTTCCAGCAGATTTAAAATGGAGCCAAAAGTGAGTGATATGGGAGGTAGCGGAGGGCCTGTCCCTGGCAGAGTCCTGCAGGTCAAAATCTATTACTGTAGTAAGCTATAATTAAGAAAATGTTGGGATCAGTGTGAACCAGGCTGTTCTGCCCCCACTCAGCCCTGCTGGCTGCCCCATGCAAACGTTTATTGCTTTTGTTCTTACAGCCCTTCTTCTACCCCTCAGCAAGTTGTGGGCTCAAGTACAATGGCATATTTTGTACAAGCTGAGTGCACAGAGCAAAAAATGTCATTAGGGTAATGAACTGAACCCGTCTTGTGGAAAGGAGCTTTCCAGATGATGCACTTCCCACTGAAGGCAGCTATGCTCCACTGGTGCCCTTCCTCTGGGCCATTTCTGGAGTGTGTTGTTAAACAGAACCATTCCTTAGACTCCTATAAAATACTAAAACAGATCACTGATTTCGGGCAATTAATCACTAGGTTGATAAGCACTGAGTTGGTGATTTTTTTTTCTTTTCTTCTTATATTTAATTAATTACCATCCGTTAATTAGCATACTGAACTTGCCAATGTTTAAATGCCCCTAGATAACTCCTCTTACAGCATCCTTGTCTATGAGATACCAATGACACTTCCACAGCACAACCAGGCATCTGCAGCCCTGTTTAATACCTGAGCAGCTCAGAGCTGTGTTCTTCCTTGGTATATTCCCTGGTGGGAATTTCATGGCTTTGACCTCTAATGGGGGTGTCCTATAGTTTCATGTCTCCCAGTGGTGGCTGGATTCCTGGGGACACACTTCATTGATGAATAGCGTGCAAAATGCTTTCATAAAAAAAAAAAAGCCAAAGATGCCTTTAAAATATTTCGCTGCAAGGCGTCTGAAGATGGGGTAAAAAGAAAACCTCCCCATATTTAACCTCAAAGTCAGAAGTTTATTGCTGATGTTTACACAGATGCCATAGAGCTGGAGCCACTGCACATCTGGGGAGTAGGCGGCTAAATCTCCCTTTCAGTTTTTTACTGGAAACACAGGCAGAGGAGGTTGCCTGTCAGCATGGATAAATCAACATGTTGTCCACAGGAAACAAGGAGATAGCTGGAATGAGGCATAAATAATGTAATACTAACATGGAGAGATTATTTCTTACCTTTTTTCAGAGGACCATAGTGAATGGTTTGCTGGAAAAATTCTTAGAGATCTGCTCTAAGTGTACAGTTATGAATGATCTTTTCATGTCCCTGCAAAAGGCTGGATTAGCAGGATTCCACATGGCCACAGATAGACAGGCAGGGGAAGATGCAGGAGACAGAAGGCAACATGGAAAGATCTTTTGATATGTTTTGTCCTGTCTTTACTTAGGGGAGTGAAAGAACAAAGACTTTTTGGTTTCATCAACACGAAAAAAATTATTTTATCTTTTTCATAAAACTTTCCAGATTATAAGAACTGAAGAGGTAGGCCATTTTTTAATTAATCTGTTTTTCCCCATGAAAAGTGTTCCCATGTTCAGTCAGAACATTTAAAAACCTATTATTCTCAGCACTTTTCTTCTCTGAACAGAAGCTCTGTCTCCTCTCTACTCTCTTGCACTTGGACACCGAAGGAGAGCTACCAGCCCAAGGGCAGTGTTATCAGGAAAGCTGTATTGACACTGAAAACTCGGCTGTTGTCAGCAGAAGTAGCCAGAAGTGCTGCGGAGAGGGCGTCTCAGCAGTCACAGTGGTGGTTGGGTGCCTACTTCATGGTGTGGTTACACTGCTCACGACCTTAATGTTTGCAAAAGATCTTCTGGAAGCACTGACTTGGCACGTACATCAGAAAGACTCCCCAAAGCCCGGGAAGGTGGTGACTGGAGAGCACAAGCTCTCATTATTTCCTAAGAAGCTCCAGCAGGTCCCAGGAAATCAAACCATTCACATGATCTAATCTTGATCCTTGCTGAGCCGGAAGAACTCCCCGTGTCAGCACTTTGCAAATGCATTGCAAAGCAGCTGCGCAGAGTTGGAGAGCTGAATCACCCAGAAAGGCTATTGCAGGAAGTTACAGCTCAGATTTGAATTCCAATTACTTCCCTTTGGATTATGGGCATATTGTTAGGCTTCCTGGGCAAAATAATTACAGCAGAAAGAAGTGAGTTTTCTGAATTACTGGAGTTGCACAAGCTTATTAAAATACAAAGCGTACGTACAGACCAAGGGAGACTGCATGAAAGACCATGGGACAGGTTCAGCATTAATTAATGAGAACTGCTGCTGCTCTCAGAGTCTCTGTTTCCTGCTTTATGAGTTTAAGGCTATTTTCTGAAGTAGCCCACTCCAGCTAGAAAATACGAGAGGAGAAATTGGCAGGAGCAATTTCTAGTTCTACAAATAGCATCAAGGGAAGGCAGGACCATTTCTTCTCAAGCCCACCTCCTCCTTTGAGAAACGTATTGGTTCCTTTCCTCCTACAAAAGCACCTTCAGCTCCTACCAGCACTGTCTGACTGCTTGCTGCTGATGCCAAAGCTCTTGTGTGAATCTAAAATGACAGTGCTCCAGCTTTTCCAGGCAGGTTGCAAATTGTCCCTTAGTACTCCTGAAGACAAAGAACGCTAGCAAGGGAAGAGACTCTGTCCTGAACATAAGACTGCTATGGAAAAGCTGTGCCCAGGAGTAATTTTTACTCAGATGCTTCTCATGGGCGGCATAACTTTTTATCTGCGGGGTCCTAGGTTTTTTTGAACCAGTCCACCACTCTTTCATGGTTTTTTTTTGTGTTCTTGTGTCATAATGCTGCCCCCCAACCATATGTGGTAGTACCTGTGTCCAGTATTAGAGTTTTGAGATACAAGAAAGTGAAGACAGGAGTGGTTATGAGGGATTTTTTAAATTCCAGAGAAGTTTCAGTGCATTCAGGTGACCAAAGAAATGCTCTCCCATTTTAACTGTGTGCAGTTTTTCCAGGATCCTGTAAAAGCCCTGAGTGAACTTTCTGTCATGGCAGAGCACTACAAAGCTCTGCACATCTGTAAAGCTGGAAATCTGGCCAGTTCTGCACATTCTTATTTTGCTTTTACTTGTGGAAATTCCCTCCTTGCTGATTACGCTTCTCTGAATGTTGATTTTTTGTTTTCAATCAAGCAACAAATTTGAATTTAGATGCAGCAAAGAGAGGTCTGTCATGCAGTAACTGCTAGCTGTTCCAAAGTGATCTCTGTATTCTATAAGTTGCTGCGATCACAGTCTTTTCTATTGACTCAGACACTGTGCTATAGGTATTCTCCCGTTTTCTGGGTTCACTGGTCATTGCTTCCTTTTAAAATCCAGCATGTAAAAACAAGTGGGCCCACTACAGCACCCAGGGTAGCATCCGTGTGAGGTACAGGTTATGATTCCTTCCCAGTGACTTTGTCCACTTCTCAATGGCCAATCCTAGATGGTCTCTGATATCTTTGTCCTTCACCAAGTGATGGGCAAAGGCTCTTGAAACAATTTCTTATGCCCTGTAAGGTGGCTTTCCCCTTTGCAATTACTGAATAGTGAGGCAGTTTTTTACTTAGTCTCTTCCCTCTGCATCAGTCTTTGCTGGACCAATGCTATATGGTTGATAATACCTGAGATAAGGACAATTCCTAAACAAAAAGTATCTTCGAATTATGTTGAAGGCATTCATGTAAGATCTACTCCATGCTATACTGAGCCAAACTGAATCTAAACTCTGAATTCTTCTATCCTAGATTTTCCTTTCTTCTTTTGCCTTTAGTGTTTTTCAGAGTTGACATCTTCAAGATGGATACTATTTTCTGTTCGTCTTCCCAGCCGTTTATGTGGGCTGGATAACAAGCTGAGAGAAATAAGCCTTTTAGCAAATGGTCCCCTTAAACTAGCAGATGTTTTCCTTATTTGAGCTGAGACAATCTGATCTCTACTTCCTGGATCTCTGTAGGTTGCAAAAAAGTTGTGAAATTCCTGTCCTAGCAAAGTTGTCTGGTGGGTCCAATTCATTATGCAGGTGGTGACTTTTGATTGGGGTTTTTGAACGTTAGTTTCTTTATGGATCTAATACCTCCTGGCTCCATTAACTCATCAGCAGCTCACCTCATCAGTGGGTCTAGCATGTGTAAAGAGAAGCCCAGCAGACAGGCAGGCTGGGGTTGAGTTTGTGATGAAGACAGAAGCAGGGAGACCAGGAGAAGCATGATGAGCTCAGGGATAGAGCAAGGATGTTGCGGGCATTGAGCCTGAGGGTCAGGGTGTTAGCCCACAAGTTGCAGTTGTGGTGACAAGCATGAGCCATAGCAAAGGTTGAATAAAGCCTCATGCACAAAGGTGTTTGAGCTGAAGCACAAGGAGGGAAGGTCACAGCAAAGTGACAGGGTCTGAGTGGACAGAAAGGTCTAAAGAACATTCACGTGGTCATTGCTGGCTGTGAGCTGTTGTCTTGCAGAGGATTTCTTCTTGTGTTGAAGAGAGAGGAATGGCTGCCTGAGGAATCAGTCACTCCAGTGAGACTCAGGTTTGCAACTTCCATATTGACATAAAATCTCTTGGCCTCTTCTGTTTCTTGGAAAGTCTGTCCCTCAATAGTTAGGTTTCTATCATACCAGTGACTCGCCTCATTCCTCGAGTATGGAAAGCTGTAAATGCTACGTGCCTTACTGCTTTTTCTGGTGAAATATCCTTATTTTTAAAGAGCCTACAAAGCTCATTGGCTTGAACACAAGAGCAGTCCAACAAAATACGGTTATTTCTTCTCTTACAGTCCCAAACCATGTCTCCCAGCACCTATCCCAGAAAACTCTCTGGTGGGTTTCTCCCAAGGTCACACACAAGACACTCTGTGACTGTGCCTGCATTCTGGCTGCTGCCTTTCTCTCTCTTTGTGCTCCTTTGGCCAATGTAACACCAAGCCCCTAAGTGCACATACTTCAAATATTGGAGTAGCCCCTCCTGTGTCCTTACATGGCCAAGAGGACACCTGCTGAGGCTTCAAGTGGCCTCTATTGACTACTTTTTTCCAGAAAATGAAACAGTTCTTTCTGTCTTGATGACAAGAAGCTGTAACTGTCTTCAACTTCATGATAAGACACTGTCATGATATGAAGATAGGTGAGCACAGAATTATGTGGCAGCATCTCTCCATCTGCTTCAATGAGGGTTTTTATGGTTATGTGGCCATCCTCAGTTACATGTTTGGAGAGTGGTGGAAGAACACAACAGCCACACCTGATGAAACCAAGGCCAGTCTGGTCTCCCTCTAATCGTGCTCTGAGAGGTTGCCTAAGGAAAGGGAGCATGGAAGAGGAGTGATTCTTCTGTACACCCTCGCATCTGCTGGGATCTGCAAAGCAAGCTGTCCCAGGTGAGACAAGGCGTTGGGGAATCAGACCCTTTGGGCCCAAGAAAGGAAAAATCTAGTTAATGTCCTGCCCACCTTGGTATTTCCATATTACTGATTTTTCAACCACATTATGAACCGACATCCCCCAGGCTGTTCAGCAACCCCGGATTCATGTCATTACTGAGTTAAAGTCAGACTCTTAATTGTGTTCTGGGTTGAAAATAGTATTTGTGGTTTGGTATGGTTTATTTGAGATAGTGGCCATAATCCTGATGATGAATTGTCTTCTGGTGGTTTGTATGCTTGTGTTGACAGCACCGTTCTTTCCCAAGAAATGAGCAGTAATCATACTTTGTATTAATTTGCTTTGAGATATTAGGCCACAGCTAATAATTCTGCTCTCCCCAGGCTTTTGTTTTCTTTAGAAAACAGTTTAAGGATTGCTTGGTGCCCTTGTTCTGATTTGGCCAGACTCCAGCAAAACAAAGTCTAGAAGTTACACTCTAATTAAAGCAGTCCTTACTGAGACATATCAAGCTATGAAGCGTATCTGTTTTCAACTTTGAACTTCCTTCCCAAGGACTTTATATGTTTTGACGAAAAAGAACATGATTTCTTCAACATTTTTTTTTCTCTTCATGAACCACTAAGATAAGGTCTGTTGCATATGTTGTATATCAGAGAAGCACTCAAACAGTTAAGAGTAAACCAGAACTTCTCAGTCAGCCTGTTTCATTTTGATGATTTCTTTATTTCTTTGGCAAAGGGGGGGGGAAATAACTGACATTAGCTGCAGGCCCTGCCAAAACAGACATTTGTTTTCCATTAGCTGCACATATCCTTTCTTAAGGGCTTACTGTGAATTAAGACACAGCTCTGGGCATAGATCTGGTTTATGTAAGGCATTTTTGATAAGGATAAGTAAATTTCACACTCAAAAGTTTTCTGTCTCTTTCTCTAATTCTATATGGATTATCTCTCTATTTTACACCTAAGGGTTCTGAGTCTGTCCCACCTGGGAAGACGTGTCCCAGAATAGGAGGGTGTGATGGAGTTAGGTGGCACTAGGCTCTCAGAGGTCCTGCAACACTCAAATTTAAGAATAATATGCTATTTAAAACTTTGGTGTCATTCTCTAGGCTTAAAAAAATGCTCCATCTGGGCTCTGGTGGGTGCTATACAGAAAAGCATAATTCCTCATCTGATCTGCTTCGAAAATTACAGTGAGGGGAAGAAAAAGATATTGCAGATGTTTTTTATTTTTAGCTGAGGTGTGAACTGGAAGTAATCCTTTGGCCAGTCTGTTACCAGCAACCTAGTGTGTGCATGAGTAGAAACTTCTTTTGGAATCAGGTTTTCGCATGTCCCAGGTGCAAGAAGCCATTCATGGCCACATGGATGCCAGAGAGCTTCAAAGTAGCTATTAATTATACTTTTAGACTGAAAAAAAACCTTTGTAAAAAAAACTCACCACAAACTTCAGCAGCTACATATTCTATGCTGCTGAGCAACACAAGGGCTGTGAAAAGTCGCTGTCTCTGAAAAATTGGGTCATTGATTCCTTGGATAACATAAAAAACAATATAGAGAGTAAGAAGAGAAACACCGTAGTTCATCACTGCCACAACCCCTAAATGAAAGCGAACTGCTGGAAAACAGAAGCTTAGAAACACCTCGCTGGTCCACAGGCTCCCAGGGTATCCCCTGTTCCTCATCACAAAGGGGTGGAGGAAACAGGGTTTCCAGCCTGTTCTGGAGGTCAGTAGGCGTGGATGCTCTTTGACTTGTTAGGGACATGATTTAGTGTTACGCTTGGGTTATGGTTGGGATTGATGATCCCAAGGGTCCCTTCCAGCTGAAACGATTCTGTGATATGATTCTGTGACTGAAGAAGGTGGGAGCCTTGTGCAGCTGTGAGATCCATACGAGCTCTGCCCTGCCAGCAGATCCCTTCTAAGAAAGCCCGTGAGAGGCTCCTGCTGCTGGCTGGAAGGCAGGCAGGGGAAAGTGGACACGCAGGGTGGTAATACAGTTCGAAGTAGACAATGTGCTTAGCAAGGTGTGTGGCTTTAATCACATCCCCCAGCTGGAGGTTCGTACCTGAGGTTGGCTCTACCAGCCATGCCTAGCAGGGCAAGTGGAGGACCATGTGCCATTTCAGTCTGCAGGGTCTCTTTGCAGAGGTTTTGGTCTTGGCTTGGAAGGGTCAACATCCGAAAATCAGGTGTGAGACTGTGGCTGAAGGGAGGCAGGGCAGCGTTACAGAAGTGTACTGTGCAGAAAGAGTTGGAGGAGATGAGCATGACCAGAAATGTCCTGCTCACTTCGTATGTTGTTTCACTGGGAGCAAAGACACATTGGCTTGTGGGGCAGCCCTTGGGGTGCCCCTACAGAGAGTATGAAGAAAATGCATTGCTTGGAATAGGTGTTAATTGTTTTTGAGTGTTGCAGAAGAGGCACCAGGAAGACATCAATGACCTCTGTGATGAGAGAAGAGATCACATGGCAAAATCTGTACCCAGAAAAGTGAAAACTTCAGCAAACTGTAGCTCAGGCTGCATTTTGGCTGGTATAGTATGACATGGGCAAAGCTGGCCAGATCGGGTTCTTTACCATTTAAAATCTTGGTGAGGTTGATATTTGACATGCTCATGCTGCATGTGGTATAGAGAACGTGGTAAGTTAATGAAATCACAGGCATATAAGAGCAGCTCCCAAAGCAAGGGAGATTACACCCCAGATAGTATTTTGATGACTCCTCATTTTTTGGACTGTTTTTAATTGATTATTTTAAATTATCATTACAGTGTGCAAACAAACAAGGAAACCCTTCCCTCACCAATCTTACAACCTGGAGTCAAATGATACTATAGTTATAGTGGGTTTTGGTTTTGTTTCTTTTTTTTTTTTCTTTCTCTGTCGTAAGGTCCATTATACTCATCAGAAAAGATTCATACTGTGAGATAAATCAAGAGTCATCATATCTGAGGCACCTAACTAAAATGCAACAACTAAAACATGACAACTGGTTTTTTCTTCTGTAGGATGGCTGAGATTGAGAGTAGGAGATATTCTTGTTTATATTTGACTTTGGTTAAATCTGCTTTGGAAAAAAATAGGATATTGATCCCACTTAATGAGTGGCTTTAACCATCTAGATGGGCTGCACTTACTCCGATGCCCATCAAGGGCCTGTCTGCTGTGAGCTGTGCTGTTCCTCTGGTTTGGCTGGTCTGGCAATGGACTTCTTCTCAACCTCCTGTCCTCCAGGACAACACTTTTCCCTGCATGTGCTGGAGCAATCTCCAGCATGTCAGTACAGTGAATAGATTCTGGGAACATACAACCAAACCAACCTTTGTGTAGTGTCTAGTCCAATGAAAAAGTGTGGAGGACATGTAGGCAAATTGCAGTTAATCATGACTAAACGTATGGAGAGGGAAGGCATTTCAGAGACAAACTCAGACAAGTATAACTTGACATAAATGCCTCAGATAGCCCTAGTGTTCAAAAGCAGTCAAAAATATGTTTGCTAAATGATGGCAAATGCTTCTTTGGGGATCAAATTGGGAACAAATACCTTTTTTTTTTTCTTTTTTTCGGTAATTAAAAGGAGTATTTAAAGGAATATTCTGTTTTCTGTAGTGTTTGGTTAAACTGTGGTCAGTTATATAATTATTGCCTAATAGGCAATGGATACAAATTTTGTAGCATTTCAGTACTTTTGGCTTAAGGAGTTTTGTTTCATCTTTCAGTGGGATTTTTTGGCAAATTACGCTTTTCCCCTGTATTCAGTAGCAAAGTCTTTCTGCTTTCCAGGGCAGTAACTCACATAAGATGGTCCAAATGAGATCACGAAGTTTTTAATCTATTCCTTTTCTTTTTTTTTTTTTCCTAGGCACACATGTTCCCTTTCTTAAAACGTGTTCCGTCTGAATAACTCATGCCAACTTGTCTTCTGGCCAAAATGAAGATAGCAAAGCTTATTTCAAGAGCTTAACTTTTTTTTTTTTTTTTAAAACAACTTAAATCTTGCACTGAGGCTGTATAAAAATGTGTATTGTATCATTTAAATGCATGTGGAGTCTTCATTTCTACAAACTTAGGTTTAAATCAAGTGTTATTTTAACTCAGCCCTCAGTTGCACCTGTTTGTCCCTAAGGTGCAGTTTTACCAGTGTCCTAGTGCTTTGTCCTGAGAGCACCAGAGCAGGTATCTTAGAGGCCATGTCTGATGTTTGCTCTTTAAGCCACTTTCATGAGCATGTCTCAGGCTGCCAGTGCTGCGCACGGGGATTGTGCTGTGGCCAGCTCATCAGCCCCGTGGTGTCACCCTGCCACCATGGCCGGCGTGACACACGGTGAGGATTTTGTGGGTGATGTGCTCCTATCAACTGATGTTGCCAGGGGGGAGGCGTGGCACAACGAATGGTTTGTCTGAGTCTATGCTGGGATCCCCTAAACCTGAAGAAAGAGGTGCAACAGTTTTAGAGGGTCCCACTGGAGCACTGTCCTGTTCTTTGGCCACCCAAGCAGGATGGAGAAAAACCCAGGGCACACTGCTAGGACCAGGTCTTGTTCCCAGGCTCATACTAATCTCTTTTTCCAGCATAAAGCCTGTTGCTTAAAGACACAGCACTTGTAAGCTGTGCATGGGTCTCAGGCTGCATACAGAAAATACCTGTGCCTACCTGTAAGCCCACCTTGATGCTGTCAAGTCAGAGTGGATTATCTCTGTTGGACAACAAAGCTAGCTCTCTTCTCTGCTTTCCCCAAGGAAGAGGGCAGTAAGCTGTCCATTCTCTCCTGCACATGCCTGGGGAATGGGGCAGAGGAGCAGATGGCATATCTGCCATACCCAGGACCTTCCTTCTGCAGCAGAACGGAGTTGAGATGGTTGCTGTTTGGAAGGAAAACGGGAATGGGGAGCCTCAGGGGTGTGTGCAGAGCAGTTTGCCTGGCATGGGGTCAGTGTACTCAGCAGCTTGTGGGTGCAGTGGGGCTTCCAGCTACTGAGCACTGTGAAGCCTCCTGACAGTCCCTCTTTATCCCCCGGCTCTGCCAAGCAACCATCTGGGCACACTGGGCATTTTGCTGCCAGATTTCACCAGCTCCTGAGGGGTCCCGATATATGGATTTACCTTTAACATCTATGATGTTCTCAGCCTCTATGGAGGTCTGTCTCCACCCCAATAAAATCCCTTGGTAATGGTGCATCTGAGTAACAAGGAAGCTGCTAGATGTGGAAGCTGAGAGGGGCTCCTGACAGTGATTATTTTTTCCTTTGTTTTTGCCTTCATGGATGAGGCTGTTGCAGCCACAATGGTACATGTTGTGGTGATGGAGACTTTCAAAGAGGCACGCGATGAGCCCCAGGGGACTGGTGCTCGTTTTTGTGAGCTGTAAATTCTGCAGAGCATTTCAGGGCTGAGACACTGTGGAGTCACTTTTTGGTCCTCATTGGCTTTAAAGGTCAGATCACCACATAACCTGTTTTTCTCTGGATTATCTGCCTCAGAATTGTCTCCTATGGATGTCCTCAAAGCCTGACAGACTCAGAGGGATGCCAGGTGGCCCCACCAGTGTGGGAGAGGTCTGTCTAAATAAGTGTACGCCTGGGATGGGGCTGTCCCCCATTTCTCTTGGCCAGAAGAGAAAGTGCAGACTGCTGTGAGCTTATCTGCCCAGTCATACAGACATCACCTCAGTGTTTAAATTTGCATCTAATCTGAGCCGGCTCAATTGAATAATTGTTGCTCTAGCTAAGCACTCCATGCCTTGTGTCGTGGCTCCAGCATGCAGGCCTGGCCATTCACCACAGGCGCTGGACCTAGCAAGGGCTGGCCTGTGTCCTGCACTCCTTCGCTTCCCAGTCTCGGAGGCTGGCGGTCCCCACTGTGCCAGGAAGGGCGGGCTGACTGAGCTCGCGTCTTGCCAGCACTTGGAGCTTTCCAGCTGATGTGAGTAAAGACTGAAAGAGCTAAAATGTCAGTTCCACACCTAACGAGTCAAAGACCAAAGTAGAAATCCTCTGAATAGACATGGAATTTAGCCAGTTAAAGGACTGGGGTAAGACATGAAACTTTTATAAGTTTCCTACTCTATTTATAACCTCTGTTGCAGAGGGAAGAATTCAGATGGTTACAGCTCATAACTCCTTAACAGGTTTATTTAATGTCAGTGCTAGAGCTCCAACGAATGTGTAGGAGAATGGAGATTTTTTTTGAGCAATTAATGTGACTTGTAGAAGGAGCCCACAGGAGATCATGGCTTTGCAGGGGCAGAAACTTCCGGAACCTAAACTGGCTTTTGAGCTCACCGCTCCACGAGAGGCTGCCTGGGGGGGATCTCCCCGAATGGAAAGGCAGAGAAAAGTCTCAGGGACTCAGGGTGACTCCTTGTTCAGTCTGATTTCAGAAAAGTCATCGCAAACTTTTTTGTACGTTCTGAAACAACACCTTCTTTACGCAGGAAATTACCAAATTCTGAGTCTTTATTCCATTTAGGACGGCAAACTTAAAAGATTTTTTAAAATTTCTGACAAACTGGAAAATCTCATTCCTTATGCTGCAAGACTGCTCTTAAAGTACGAACCAAACTCCTGTTTTGAGCTTTAAAACTAATGGTTGCAATAGAACTGGAATTTTTCCTATTTTGTATTCCAGACATAGATGATTTTACTTGGTGGGCCATAGTTACTATGGCAGTCCTTTACCTACAGCAGTGAGCATCACAGCTGCCCATTATTCGCCTGTCACCGTTGAGGTAATCTTGTGAACTGCCATTCCTGCACAGGTGTATTCACATTTGCATCTTATGGAATTGTTTTGTCGTTAAGGATTTTTAAAAACATTTTTTCTGAAATGATGGGAAAAGAATATAATAATAAGTGTCAGCTGTGGTAGTTCTGGGAAGAAGTTCCTACAGCCAGTTTTCAACACCTGAGAGAACTGATGGTTGAAGGAGACATCCCACCTCCAAATGCTCTCTGTTATCAACCAGCCTCTTTTGCCTGAATTTTTCTAACAGTAAGCAGCATTGCAAAAATGGGGATTTTGATCCAGTAAACAGCTGAGCACCTTGGGAACTCACTCAGCCAGCAGCCATGCACCAGAGAGTCAATTAACAATAATGGGATTATAAAATGCAGCTGCCAGCGAGGGCATAAGGAAAGAGGAAGTGGCTGTAGCTTTGGTCTGTTGCTTACACCTTCTGGAGGAGAAGGAGCTTCTAGATCGGGAAGCTGTGAGATAAGGTATGCAAGTGAGCATGGATAACATNTGCTTACACCTTCTGGAGGAGAAGAAGCTTCTAGATTGGGAAGCTGTGAGATAACACGAGAAGAGGATTGCCTTGTTGGGAGTAAGTATGGTACTTAAACCCATTTCTAAGAGAGAAAAGGAATGTTTAGTCTGAGGTGGAGACTAGCCGAGTGCCCTAGGAGGTGAGGACTTGACGGCCTCCTGCTCTGGGACAGGAGGCCAGTCCCAGAACTGGTTGTGGATGTAAGTATCTGAGCAGTTCTCAGAACTCCAGATATTATTGTCCTGTGCTGTGTGAAGTGCTTGAAGAGACCTAAGGAGAGATATTACTAAGGGTGTTGCTGGTGAGTAGAGTGTAAAGAAGTGTTAGGGGCATCATGATATGAAGCTCTGGCCTGTTCACCTCTCCAGTGCTTGCAGTGATGGCAGCAATTTGGAGGCAAAGATGTATGGTCGCTCTGTCCTGTTCAGACCAGTGATAATAAATAACTGATACTGGCTTTCTCCATTGTGCTGCAACTGATATAGCACTTCAGTGGAGAAAAAAAAAGTGAACAATTTATTAGTCTTTAGGAATCACTGCAATTCCTAATTAAGCTGGAGAAAAGTGGATGTGAGCTGATTTTGCCTCATAGATTCAGTATAAGGCTAAAACAAAGCACCCAGACAACCCAAGTGTCGTGTGTGCCTTGGCATCCGGTTGGTCCTTTCCTGGCAGCTGAGATTGCTGTTGAGATGCAAGACCCAAAGGTGAGCAGCTCTGCTTGGGGGTGAACATAATGAGAAACTTGGAGGCATTATGTAACACAGAGGATTGCCCACATGCAGGAACTTTAATTGATTGCGAAGCCATGAATAGCGATGCAAAATAAGAACACCTGCTGAATGGTATGAATACAGCAGGCATGTGAACTTCAGATAACACCTATGCAGCAACTGGTCAGGAGTTGCTGATTTACAACTGGAGGACTGCACATATTTTTATCATGTCTAACTAACAATGGCAGTAAGACCTCTTGCGAAGGTGTGGTGTTGTGTGGTTTGTGTTTTTTGTTTTGTTGTGGTGTGCTTTTTGCTTTGTTGTTTTTAATCTCCTGAACTTTTTCCTGTCTGCTCAGGTTCTGGGACTTTCTCTTGCGTCCTTGGACTAATACCATCTCCTGCATCCTCTAATTATTTCTTCCTTTATGCTGGGCTCCTATAGAAATCCTGGTAATATGTGCAGAAGTGACCTTAAAGTTACAAGAATATGAAAATTTTCACTCTTGGATAGCAGAACTGAGTACTGGGAAGTACCTTTTGAATTGTGTTTAGGTTCTTGTTTTATGGTGCTAGCTGTTGCAGATGCAGAGTTGGAAATGACTTCTACAATAGTCTTTAGCTGCCTGGTAAAGGTTACTCACACCTAGAGAACTATTGTCCTAGGTGTTTTGTTTGGTGTACGTTATTTTATACTTTCCTGTTTTGGGGTTTCTGTGCAGCTGGTACCTATTTTATACCTAATAGAAGAGACAGAGGGAAGAAGGTATGCTCCCTGCTCCACCAAAGTCTCTAAAACCTTGGTAAAAATGGGCTGAAAGGATGTGTGTGCAAGTCAAGAATTGTTGGAAACTCTGGGAAGTGTCACTGCCTACACAGACCTTTGCTTGGAGGAACACTGACACCAGACAGGTCTTCTAGCGGTAGGGAGTGACACCTCCCATTTGCTGGCAGCAGCTTCTGTGGTTGGAAGCCGAGAAAATGAGGGAGATGAACTCACAGCATTGAGGTACAGGGTCCTACACAAGCGAGCTCTTCCGAAGCAACCTGCGCATCTCCTTACCAATTAGCCGGAAGTGAACTGGAGTGTGCAAGCTTGGATCAGATTTAGGTGGCACCCACATTATACTTAATATGAGTTAAATGTGCTTGTATACTGAAAACCACTTGAAATTGCTTAAGGACAGTTGACAAAATACCTGTCTTGGTGAGGTGTCTCTCTTAACACCCTTGAGTCCAAATGCAGTTAAGCCTCTTTCTGCCATCAATGAGCAGCTTTTTTTCCAGGATGGCAGCTCTTTATACTGCTATGGCTGTTTCTACTGTGAATTTCCCCAGGTGGGGGAAATACATCATCATTTAATGATCAGCAGTTTCTCTTGGCCCTGAGAGCAGGTAGCTCAGCCAGGTGCTTTGTCTGTACAGACTTGCAAAGGCTAACAGAGGAAATAGTACAAGAGCTTCTCTGTGTGCACAGCTTTTGGCCTATAGAGGCAGAAAACTCATACTAAGGGCAACTTCAGTATATGCTATAACATTCTGCTTTTCTAAAATACACATTTTTGGTAACACACTTCAGTGTTCTGAACCAAATGAATATTCACATTAAATTACTCCAGAGGATTTTTATATAATAGAAGTGGAAGATAAGGACTCAATGGTGTGGTGTTGTTTTTTTTTCCTCAAATTACTTTTCTGCTACATACTGTGTAATAGTATTGCAAGTTATTTAACTTGTCCTTACTGTTTTGTTGGGGGTTTTTTAGCCATGAACTGGGCAGGAAAGGAACTGTTTTAGGACCAACCTCATCAGGGCCTTATAGACCTCTAACTAATGCAAGAAATTAGGTATGTAGACACGCTGGGACAAATTCGTCCTCTTTCTATGACAGAATCAGTACTGGAGTATTGTGTAGACTTCTTCCGACGGCTGAATGAGACTTCTTTGACTATTCATGCTCTCAGAAAAGGCAAACAGGCCTGATAGTGCCCTGTTCACTTAGGGTCTGCCAGCTCTGAGATCATGAACAGGATGGTCTGACTTGCTCATGGGACCTTGGGGTACTCCTGCACTATTTGCAGTGTCTGTTGTAAGTCAAAATGGAAATATGGAGCCAGCTGACAAAATCTGATGCAGAATCTTTGATCCTCAGGAGGGTGTCTTGGAAGCTTGTGCATGCTGTGCACAGCTGTCTGTCTCTGCATTTATTTGGCTGAAAAGGAACATACAGGCTCTTGGCAAAACCTTAGCCCTTAAAGAAAATTTCAAATCAGTGAAAAGTACTTTTAAAAATGAAACTGAGTGTGCACACCTACGTTTTTTTGGAAATCACGAAAAAGCAGAAAACTCCAGGACCCTCTTGAAGCATCTGTTGTAATAATTTTTTTTTTTTTTTTTTTGGCACAGATCATATGGATTTCCATAGCATCTGGCATGCAGTTTTCTGTGGAAGAACAACTATAAAGGGCCTTATTTCCCTTAGGAACTCACATGCTAATTAAACCTGCACTACTACAGCTTATCTGAGCCAGATGCAATCAAAGCATTGAGTCCATACACCTTAACTTTGAATGGCTTCAATTCTCAGGGACTAGATCAATTTGAAGGCTTCAGAAACCATCTGTAGCTCCTTGAAAGCTATAAAAGGTGAGGGGAAAATATGATTTACACGTGCTGAACAAGCTATAAACAATTGCAGTTTGCCAGCTGTCATCCATTTTTGAAGCTGGCTTCAAAGTGCTGTATGGTACATTCATTCCCCTCTTTGCACCCTTCTAAGGGCTGTGTATTATGAGTTTATCCCCTTTACTATTTATTGTCAGTCGTGATACTATGTTATGATCACGATGCTCTTTAGGACTTATTGCTTCTTTAAGTTCTTATGCTTCTTAGAATTGCATACAATTGGCAGCAGAAATATTTCTGGGCACTGCTAAGCAAGACATTATGCTTTATCTAGTAGTGTTTGGCATCCTTCTTGCAAGCCTGAGGCTTTGAATTTTGAACTCTAGTGGATAAAGGCTGCATAACTCTCTGGAAAAAATAAAGCCTCTGAGTGAATTTGATCAGAAACTGTTCCTCAGTAGCCTCTAACAACACCTGGACACCATTTGGTCCCTGAATAGCAGATATGTTTGTGGCGCCACAGCTACAATCCAGCACTGGTGCAGAGTGACCAGCTGAACTAAGATCCAGGTTCATCACACCAAGATAAGAAGAATCAAATAGTTTGAATGAAATGTTCATGGTAGGGTTGTCCAAGCAAACTGTGGGGTGTTGTTGAGCTGAAAAAGCCTAAACGCTTCTCTGCCAGGATACTGCATAGTTTTACTCTTCCAGTGCATAGCTAGGGAAGATTTACATGATGTGCTCTGTAATTGCAGGTGACTTTGGGAAGCCTTAAGAAGAGAGACATTTGGAACACAGGCACATTGTATTTTCTCAATAGTGTCCCTTTTGAAAGGACAAGATAGGCAGAAATGTTAAGTTGTCATAGCATGCAACAGATACTGAGCTGTACTTGAATTTTATATTAAAGGATAAGAAGAAACAGTAAATGGCTTAAGGCATAAGGAGGATAGCTTACCATGTGTGTAGCAAAACACACTGAGATGCGGTGCTGCTTAGGGACATCTGTGAAACTGTGACTTCAGCACAATCTGCACGTAAACCAGGCTGGTAACAGACCCTGTCATCTCAATCATTTTCTGCATGAAAGTGCATCACAGCATGGTGCTTTTGAATTACTTTTAAGAAATGGCTAGAACCAAGGCTTCAAAATTAACTTCAGTTCACTGTTCTCCTCATTATTTGCATGAAGCTAATATTCTTTCACTTCCACACATTAGTTTTCTTATCTGTAAAACTATAATTATGAATACCTCTACATTGTACAGATGTTGTGGTATGTAGAAAATCAAAGTAGTCCTGAGCTAGTGATACCAGAAGTTGGTATTATTCAATGTCTTGTCCCTGGATGTAGCCAGTACAAATGATTCATGGGAAGATGTATGAAATACTGATGTGTTTTATTAAATCCCATTTTGTTTTTTAGGTTTAGCTTAGATCTTGAAATGAAGAACTTAACAGTGTAAAATATGCAATGTCTGTAACTAAATATCTAACTAAAAGAAGTTCTAGGTATTCATGGAAATATCTAGCTTCTTGAATCTTGCTCATTTCTTGGCCACAAGTTCTGCAGCTGAATTATGTAATGTATTTAGAAGGCTTTTTTTTTTTTTAAACAAACAAAGAAAATAAGCTCACATCCTTTAACTTGACTGAGATGCCCTCTTATGCTTTTATGCACATATGTTCTTTTGCAACCCTCAGTTAAGTGATCTAAAAGTGTACAAGAACACTTTTGGTGCTATATCCAAAGCAATATGCTGGACTGCACAATGCAAACCTGTGAAGATATTATGCTTGGTGTTGCTCTTTTCTGAGGATACAGAGAAAAGAGGATGTGATGGGGATGTAGGAAAGAGGAGAGGAGGGTTTGAGACATAGCTGGTGCCAGAGCTTGTCTTAGATGGATACAGCTGGACTATATACTGAACCTGTTTTAATACTGGTCTGTAACTACTGTGCTGCCTCTGCTTCCTGAGGGTCAGTCACACTTTGAGATGACAGAAAATATCTCATGGGGATTTGCTGGCAAGCAAAGTTTAATCTTGTGGTTTTTCTCTTTCATCTTAGCAGACTGTCAAAAACAAGAGGTGGTCACAACCTGCTAGTCTTGACAAGGCTGTCTCTCTGTACAGCCAATGACATTCAGATGGGATGTCAAACTGCATGTAGGTCCCATGACTAATGGTGCTAATAAGCATGCCATGCAAATTGAATTTGAAACAGCCTTCTCAACTACTCATTACTGCTTAATAGTGCTGAAGCGATTATATTCTGTGATTCTATAAAATAGTTGATCTTCTGACTGTATGGCTTTTGCTACATTTTCCTGTGTTAATTCTGAGGCTATTCTTGGCTTTGCAAGAGACAGGGTAATATTTCTTAAGCTGCAAGTGTCTGTAAGTGGGCTCTATTTCCCTGGGGACTGGTTTTCTTCAAGCTGTCTGCCTGGGTTTCCCTCCCTTGGAAAAGGCAGATATCTGCTTAGTCCCTTTCCATTCCTGCCTTCCCTGTGGCTTCTGCCTTGGGCCTGGTTCTGATACCTGTGAAGAGCTGTTGGATCTCATTGTAGGACATTGCTTTTGTAAGCAAATGAGGGGCACTTTCATTTTGAGTATTTGGAAGGGTAAATTGTAATGTGACTAGCTAAATAGAAAAGTTAAGTCCGACACAGAGTTCTCTTAGACTCCTGCAAACATCTTGTACAAATCTCATCAAAAGCTGGAATTAATTGATTGAATGCACATATCCTTTGTACTTAGAAATTATTTCTGGAAGTTCCCAACCCTAGTCATGGCATATGGCAGCTTAAGCATCGTGTGTCTGGGATCTAAACATAGTGAGCCACAATGTTTGCTGCTAGATCAGTATCCAGTGATCAAAAATGACGAAGGACCTGCTGTGCATGAGGATCCTCCTTTCTGCCTCTGCTTTCTGGCCAGTGCCATTACTTATTTAATGACAATCACTAAATAACTTGGTTGTTTGGAAGTCTGTTTATATTGATAATTACAGCTACCTTTATATCTAGCTAACCCATAAACTTGTCTGGGTTTCAGTTGCAGTTTAAGTGTTAACGTGTGATTGCCCTGCATGAGGAGTCACTGAAACTCTTGTCTGTGAAATGACACTGTCGGTCAAGGACTGTGCATTTTTGCTCTGCATGAAGAAAAGTTCTCTGGAGCAAACTGGTGATTTTCCAACAGACTCCTCACTGCCATGGAGATGCAGGGGCACAGATCCTTCTGGGAACCCCTCTGTTTCAGGTGTGCTTTTGTGATAGGCCCCAGAGTCTCTAATATGATTCGTTCCAGGAGCAGCTGGTTAAGTCAGACTACCAAACTGATTTTAGGTGTATAGGGTGTTCTCAGACATAACTGTTGCCCTGTGTAAGGGCAGGTAGGCAGAAGCTATTCAGCTGCGAGTTTGATGGCCTTGCAATAAGAGCACTGAGGGATAATTTCCAAATTGGGTCACAGGCTTCTTACCACTAGAAAGGTGACAAATAGGGAACCTTAGTATCCTCATCTAATACAAACCACAGAGAAGGAATTTTTAGATTTTTCTCTGGAGGAACCTATTTGTGACTAAGCCAAAGCAAGAGGTTTTATACGGTATCTCAGTGTGCAAGTGATGGATCATCTAGGCTCCCCCATGGCTTAGAGGTTTATGGACAAATTGCAAGCACAGCTAAAGTGCCACAGGCCAGTTGGTAGCTCTCTAAGACAAGATGTTGGGAGGTACTTATGACTGGATACAATATGCTATAGTTAATATGCAATGAAGGAAAAAAAAAAAATCCCTTTATGCACTGAATGTGTGGCCTCTTGGGGTATAAAACTAAAGAGATACTAGACTCTACTCTTGCTTATTATTTCTCTGGGCAATAAGTATTTAAATAGTTCTGCTTTCCACTTTGGCCAAAGGAGTAGAAGCACTTTCTACTAAAGCAGCTCTAGAAGCTGCCGAGTCTCTGCCTGAAGTAGGAGAACTTCCAATGAAGTACAACCTCTGTTTTCAGTCTTCAGTCACTGCAAGTCTTACTTATGTAGATTTTCTTCTGAAAAAAAATACTATATATAAAACTCATTCTCATGCAAGCAACACTGCTGAGTAACTAGACAATTAACATTTTTTCTGGGATCTTTCAGTCAGGCAAAGACTGAGACATATGAAATTCAAGAAGGATGAAAATCAAGGAATAACTTTGGGAAGCAATAAGCCCTTGCAACAATACAGGCTGGGGAGCAATCTGGGCATGGGCAGTAGCCTGCCCTCGCAGCGAAGAAAGGCAACAGCATCCTGGGCTGCATTAACAGGAGTGTAGCCTGATCCAGAGGGGTGATTATCTCTCTCCATGCCAACAGAACAAAGATGGTAATAAGCTGGAACTAGCCTGGAGGAGAATCACCAATCTGGTCATGCAGGAGCACTTGCCATGTGAGAAGAGGCTGACAGCTTATGGCTTGTTCGGTTTGGAGAAGAGATGGCTTTGGGGATAGCAAACAACAGCCCCCCAGTATCTCTGTTAAGGTTGTCCAACAGGATATAAGGAACTCCATGAGGACAGTTAAGAATTAGAGCAGGTAGCCAGAGAGGTTGAGCAGACCTCTGTCCTTGAAGCTTTTGAAGACTGAACTGGATCAAGCACTGAGCAGCCTGGTCTAATCTTGCCGGTCATGCTGGAGGAGGAGGCTGGGCTAGAGAGCTCCTGTGGTCCCTTCCAACTAGAGTTACTACCCAAAAGATGGTTGTAGCAAGGAGGGTGTTGGTCTCTTTTCCCAATAGCAAATGATAGGATGAGAGGAAATGGCCTTGAGTTGCATCAGGGAGGCTTAGATTGGATATTATGAAATACTTATTCACTGAAATAGTTGTGAGGCATTGGAACAGGCTGCCAAGGGAAGTGGTTGGGTCGCCATCCCTGGTGGTCTTTAAAAGATGTGTAGATGAGGTTCCTGGGGACATGGTTTAGAGGTAGACTTGGTAGTGCTGGGTTAATGGTTGGACTCTATGATCTTAAAGGTCTTTTCCAACCAAATGATTCAGTGACCTACCCCTTGATCCCATGATCATGGTATGTTGATATTAGTAGCACCTATGAGTCAGTTGCATCTGGTTATTTTGCCAGGTCTTTGAACGATGGACCTAAGTGCTTGAGCTGTAGTATATGCTCATGCTTGGGTTGATGGCAATGCTGTCTCAGGTAACAGATGAAGCCCAGCTAGCCAGATCCTAAGAAGAACTCAGAATTCTTGCAGTTAAACAGCTGTGAGAATCTTCTTGCAGACTATATATATGAAAAAAAATCCCCCTCAATTGGAGGCATGTCTATCATGAATGGGAAGCAGCTAGAGTATAGTCTTGGCAGAAAGGACTACATTTTCTCCCTTTGATGTGAAAAGCTCTATATAATCAAAGAAAGTCATACTGTTGAAATAGTTAAAATGTGCAATAAAAGAAACCCTTAACTTGGAGAAGCAGGAACTTCAGTTCTCTGAAAGGCAAAACCTGCTGTTGAATTATCTGCATTGACAGCAATCATGTTGTTTGTCAAGAATTACAATACGGTCAAGAAGGAAGAAACTTTACGCTACACTGAGGTTATTAATATGGCTTAGCATGGCTTTCTTATCTGACATATGACTGTTTTGTTCAAGTACCTCATAGCAAGGTTTTCTGGAAAAAGAGAGAGAGTCAAGAGTAAAGATTAGATGTTTAGGCTGTAATGTTTACAGTCCCAACAAGAACAGAGACTGATGCCTTTGTGGATGTATCCAACTGTATTTAACACTGTGGACTCTGTAGGTGCATCCTACACATAGTTACCCCCACTTAAAAAAACCCCATAAGCGATAAACCATCATAAAGCACTGATGACTTTGGCTCTGAGTGCATTATCAATTTGATGAAGGTACTTGGAGAATGCACACTATCTCTCTCCCAAAATGGTAATGTAGCAAAATGTTGGGAAATAAGATATGTAAAAGCAGCTGATGTCTTGGTGGCAACTCTCTTCTTACCTTCTTAATTTACCTGGCTTTGTTATCTTGGAATGTAACATAGCATAGTAAGTGTTCAGCAGCTTTCTAGAGCGTGTGTATTTTTTTTTTTTTCATCTCTTTTTGTGGGACTTGTTTCGAACTCAGTTCAATATCGTTAAGTTGAATTCATGTGCTTCATCTGAAAGCACTAATTTCTGTGCTGTCTATGCTGTCTATGGGCTTTTAGGCTGTCATCAAATATACAGTGAATGCTTTCCCAAGGTTTATAAATACTTTTTTTTTTTTCTGGATTATACTAGCATCAATACAATGGACATAATAAATTTTATTCACTGCATTTACTTGCCAGAGACAATAAGAGTTGTTTGCAGAACAATTGCCTCTGTCTTACGTATGAAGTGTCTTTCATCTGGTTTTCTTCTCTGTATAACAAGTTTGCCTTTGCAACTTGTTTTTCCTTCACTTGAAGGGTTTGTTTAAAAACAGAACACAAACACACGTTTCCAACCTCCAGCCAATTCATGTATGTACTTCACATACTTTAATTCAGTTCCCTGACATCTCATCTGTGTCTGGGACATGGCTGTGAACAAATTCCTGACTTGTACCAGCACACTGCTCTTGCTCCAAGCAGGGTAGGTTCCCCTGAATTTCATTTGATCTCATGCATATTTTCTATCAAGTGCTGCTCTACCACTAACTAGTTTTTGTTCAGGAATAACAATTGTGTGTGTAGTGACCTTGCACGGTTTGGACAAGTAGCAAGATCTGTCAGTGTGACCTCGTTTACAGTTCCTGATACTGTCAGTGGGCTGAGATCACTCCTGGAACGTTCCTGAGTGTTGCCAGCCCCGTGCTTACAGACCAGCTGCTGTGCTCGTCGTTGTCCATGGCAGCCAATACTGCATTCTGTTCACCTGATGCTCTTGCAACTTAGTAATTTTCACATATCCATTGGAAAGAAAGTTAGTTGTTGAATATATATTAACATTTCCCCCTCTCCATTTGTCTGGGGACAGGGATTTGATTTTTCTACTCTTCTTTCTTCATCTTTGATTTATTGCTTCTCCACTACTCTGACTTTCTAACTTCACTTACCTGCAGGAAGCTGTTCTCTTCTGCCATCCTGCTCAAGATCCAGGGGCTAAAAGGGAAGAGGCGACACAAGGTATTCATATTGTATTCCTTTCTCACCATATACTTTCTCAAGGCCTTCCTTCGAGTGCTGATATGTAGTCCCAGGTCCACAGCTACTCCAACACCCAGAAAAGTGGTAGGGGAGTCCAAGGCTTTGGCAGGTGCAGGTAAGTCTGCCCTGGGATTGCTCATCCAAATTTTGAGTATTGCTTGTATCTGCTTAACCGAGCTGCTAGCAGGCATTTGAAGTTGTCTTGGGCTGAGCAAAGGCAATGCAATGTTTGATAGATGGAAATAGCTGACTACAGCTGGCTTGCTGTTCCTCCCCCAAAAGCCATGCAGAGTGGCTTGTGCAGGAATGGGACCGAGTCAATCCCCCCTCCTGTCTCTTGTGTGGGTAGAAGGGCGGATCCTTCAAGTCAAGGATAGGAGACAGTAGTTTTGTAGTATGAAGATATTCCTTCCCCAAGGAATAATGATTGACCCTTGGCCTTAATTTGCAGTTCCTACTGTAAAGCAGTTACTCAAATCAGTGCTGGAAAACTCTCAAGCCTGGGGCAAACTACAGGCTAATAAACAGGACAGAGTACATGGAAAGGAAAGGACCAGTGTGTTACAACTACAGACTTTGTTTCACCCTTCTCTCTGCTCTTCCCTCTTGCTGCCAGGCTACTCAGTGCCAGTGAGGTTGAAATAACAATAAAAAGGATGCTGTTTGTTTCAAACCTTGCTTAGAGCAGTAAACGAGGAAATGGAGGGAATCTGATCTGCCCAGCTTTGGTCCTTAACATTTGCACTAATTCATCAGCTTTAGCTGCTTGGGCTGAAGGTGGGGACAGGAACCAGGGCACCGCTTCCTCTCATCTCGTGGGGAAGCCTTTACTCAAACACATTGCATCTCCTGGTGCTGATCTACAGAGGTACCTGCCTCCTTCTCCCCTGGCAGCATGTGGGCCTGATATGCCTCCTGATGATGTCCTTGTTCTTCTGAGGAAGAGATTTAGCTCTCAGCTTACAATGTAGGGACTTGTAAAATATCGCATGTCTGTTCTGACAGGAGACAGTCCATGTGATGGTGAGGCTACTGCTTGTCTCTGTACTGTTCCATTGGTTACAGTGTTGGTTTCCAGCTTTGGCTGACCCCAAAGTGAAATAAATCTGTTTCCTGTCCCAGCTGGGTGCGCTGATCACCAGGACAGAGTGAAGTGCTGCTTGGTGTCTGTCTGCCTTAGACTGGTTTGCAAGGAGTTTTGGGCAGAAGACAAATGTGTCTTTCTCCAAGTCAGACAGCTAATGAGTTTATCACCTCCATAATTGTGCAGTGATCTTTAGACAGACCAGACTATCATTTAGGATGTCAACAGATGTAGCTAAAATCTGTCCTGTCATGAATGTTATTCAGTTGTCCTGAATCCTTCCCCATATGCTTCAAATGGTGGCTACTACTGCTATTTTTGGCAGTGATTCATCTAGCATTTAATTTTGTCAGTTGTATTGTGAGTTTGAGATACTTGTTAGGTTGCTACTGCTTACTCTGGACTGGCGAATCTAATTTATAGGCAGCATTGACAGCTTAACTGTGAAGACAAAGGATGAATCCTGTGCTTAAACAAAGAGAAAATAGGACTGAACACAGTCTGTTAGTAGTTACTAAAGTCCAGGTCAGATGTCAGTCATAAGACCCGCGTTGAATCCTGTATGTATAAACCTTGATTTGAAACTTTACCAGCTTCACCATTATTAGAGAAAGTTAAATACAAATTCTTAAATCTAATCTTGCCAGTGAAAGATGTGGTCTTCCTTCCAGAGAGTGGTATCAAATGATAAACTGCATAACACTCCCTTCTCCCATGTCCCTGCTGTGACCAGATGGTTAATGATAACTATCTAATTCTATGGAAGGCGATTTAGATGTCATCAACCAATTCTGTGTATGTTGTCAAGGCCAGAAATTTAAAACACAAATGTAGGGCTAACTCATCTATTTCTCTTTGTCTGTCCCACAAACCTCTAACTCCACGGAGCAAGTTTGCATGAACAGAAACCAAACAAGAGCCTTGGCATTTGCCCCATTGCAATAAAAATCTAGATAACCCTCCTTTGATGCTTATTCTAGTCTACCACAGTTGTTTTTCCTATCCGTTCTGCTGTGGCAAGCGGGAGCTCCAAATGCTTAGAACTAAAGCTTGTTTTTGTAAATTTGCAGGTGATAGTGTGTCATTCATGTAAGTCTTTATGTGGCTTTGCATTACAGAATTGGCTGGCTTAGACCTACCTGGTCCACTTTCATCTCCCTGCGCAGCACAGCCGAGTGCCTGGCTTGATTTCTGCTGCTGCTCCTTGTTTCTGTGCTGTCCTTGAGTATGAGTAGGAGCTCTTCAATATATGTATTTTTTTTTTTCTTTTTCCTTCCCATTTACAGTTGACTTCACCTGCATTTATACTGCCTCAGAGCTGCAAGCATGCTTTGCTTTTGTGTTGCATTCAGAGCACTTGTATCACCCTGGATCCTTCAGTGACAGCCGCTACCTCTTGGTCTGTGTTACTGCTTGGGGGAATTCCTTTAGTAAATATAATAAAAGGCATCAGTCAGTCCCATTGTTTGCTAGAGTCCTACACATTGGAGCTTTAGCAGTGGTCCAGATGGCAGTAAAATATTTGCTTCCAAAATGGCCTGCTGACAGTTCCCCAAGTAGTGTGCACAGGGGCAGTGGCAGCCTGAGGGAAATATTTAAGAGGCTAAGCCTGTTTCTGGGTCTGAACTCGGGACCAGGAGCTCCTGATAGCAAGTTGTTGCTGATGAGACTGTGTATGTAAGACTCCACATACATTTGTGGTCAGTTTATGGACCTGAAACTAACTTTGTCAGGCTGTTCTTTTGGGCTGTGGTCTGGGTCGTTGTACAGCCTGAGGATTTCTCTCAGCAGCAAGGTATTGAGGTACATATTTCATCATAAACTTCTCTGCTGAGATCTTTAGTGATACTTACTGATTTCCCTCTGACAAATAAGTATCTGAAATTAGAAAACATAAATATTTCTAACAGTGTCTCCCTACCATTAGAAAACCTAAATGGCCAAGCTGCTGTTTTCTTGTTTAAAACCATTTACAAGTTAACCTAACCACACTTACCAATAGAATTGCTAAGACAGATGCTTGCTCAGCAGTTTGCTAAGTAAGATACAACCTGCATGTAGCATGTGAATTTTTCATTTTGTTAGATTTCTAATCACTTTCACATCTTTCTCTGAGCTTTCTGCACAAATGTGTGCTGTACCCAGTGGAACTCTTGGCTGGGTTGCTGCAGGAGACTGTGACAGTTCCCTGAAACGAACTATTAATGTATTGCTTCCAATATAAACTGCAATTTGTGGTAACTTATTTCTGGCTTGACTAGTAGGATTTGTGGTGCCAAGCTTCCTTTTTAATGATGCAAACAATTCAGACTGTGGACTGAGTTCTAAATAATTTGAAGCAAATTAAATGATTATTAGAATAAAATCTTCAGATAGAAGAAGCCTGTGAAAGAAAACAGATTATTCTGTTTGTACTCTCTTCAAATTGCCACCAGATGACAGTGTTCCATCAGATTTTAAAACTATGACTTCAGTTTTCGTTGCTGCTGAGAGGCTGTATGGCTGCGTTTTATTCCTCACTATGCTGTCAATCATTTGGTAGCAGACATTTTAGTGAAGATTCTGTTCAAATTTCCAGTATAACCCCTTTTACCACACTTTTTTTTTTAATTATCAAACTAAGGATATTTTGAAAGCAAGGTTGAACCAAGAATGATTGCCTTGAAGGTCTGCAGATGTTAAAAAGGAATACTCTCTGTCCAGACAAAAACCAACTCAGGTTTTAAAGGCTGGGAAGATGGTCCATGAAAACACTACCATGAATTGAATGCTGCAGTCATGGTCAGCTGTTATAGAGATGCAGACTTGAGAGCGGTGTTAAAATATTTATATTAACTGCATTTGTAATCTTATTTGTAGGAATATAAACATGACTCTATAAAATAGCCCATTAGTGTTAGTTACGCAATTATGTCTCCTGATGGACGTTAAGGAATAACACATTTCCATCAATTTAATTTGTTTCCCCCCAACCCAAAAGGACAGTCAGTTCCCTTAAAAAAATGCGCAATGTCTTACATGACCTCTAGAATTTTCTTCCATCTTTTTTGTTTGCCGTTATGACAATTGATTGAGCAGCAAACAAGTATGAAGTTACACAGTAACAGCAAGAATTAGCAGAAAGCCAAGATACTAGGAATTCAAGGTAAGTGCACACATATGAATATTCCTACTAACCTGATGAAATGCTGTTATTACGCTTCTTGCACTCTGTGGAGCACACATGCTTTTATTTTCCTGACCATCAGACTAAAATATCATACTGAAAACCTAGAGTAAGCCCATCATGAAGCAGCTAAAAATTCTTAATTGTAAATTGTAGTGCAATCCTTTAGTACTTTAAGTGCTGCTTACCTTTCTGTTCTGAAGGAGTAAATTACTGGTTTTAATTTTTTGTTTCTTCTGTACTGAGCTATCAGCTGATGTCTGCTGAAATTCAAAGAGACAGGCTTGATATGTCTGGGCAGCTATAGAATGAAACATTCAATTCCCTTGGCATCTTCCTTCTTTCTTTGAGACCTAATTTATGGAAGGTTCCTGTTGCAGCTGAGAAGGCAATGGATATTTTTGAATGTTTTCCAGAGAATTAAATAGCTTAGGGTCAACCATAAATGAGCCAAAAAAGGCTAACACGAAGGGTGCGTATAAAGTATGTTTTTATTAACAGAGCTCTCTACCCGTTAGAGTACAAACTATCTAATGATGCCTGCAAGATCAATTCACAGTGTCAAGGAAAAGTGGTCGGAATGGCACTGAGGCATCCATTTACCTCTTATAATCCCATCTTTAACAACTACCTAAACTAAAAATACTTCGGTCCAGTAAATGAGTCATGAACATTAGAGGAAATGGATGACTTTTCCAGAGCGAAAGTAAGCTCCCCAGTGAAGGCATCTTTACTTTTCTCCAAGCATCTTTTCCCCTTTATTTTACCTACAGCAAATTCTCCAATGACTAGCTTACAGATGGTTGAAGCTCTCCAGGGGTAAACCAGCCTGAAGCAGTAAAGACAAACTCTCTGAGAACGAATGGCTGAAAAATACCAGGAGGTCTAGGAGGAATGCTTTGTCTCAGCTGGCCAGAGCTGTCTAGCTAGGGTTCAGCTCTCAGAGCTGTGCACATGGTAGCAGTGGACACAGTCTCTTGATGCCCTCTGCTTTGGTTTCAATCCAAGGTAAACTGTTTTAAACCAGTGCAGAAAAGATTTAGCAGCCATATCAGCAGCCCTCTGCACCCTTCCCTTCCAGGTTTTCTCCCTCATAGGCTTTCACGTTCTGTTGTAAGAAGCTGGGAAAAATTCATTGTTTGCCTGCTGTTTTTCCCTGCACCTGTCCTGGTTGCTGCTTGGGTGTCCTATGTTTTTAGCTAACCTAATCCTGCTGCTCTTTTTGTCCTCTTTAAGCCCTTTTATAACATTCAGGTGTCCCTTGCTGTTACAAACAGCTTTCATTTGATAAAAGGAAAGAATCTGATGACATCTGTATCCATGTCCAGAAACTTCAGTAACAAAATTCGAGGAGGAGTTTTAGAGCTAACCCATCTAATTTTGAACAGCAGAAGTCAAAAAGTCATCATTGTTGGGTGAAGAAGGCAAACAAAACACATATTTCTGTTGTCATGACAAATCAGTTGTTCCTACCTGCCTTGCTCTGCTTTGAGCTGCCACCACCACTTGCTGGGATGGAAAGGGTGGGCAGCTTCCTCTGGCTTGCCCAGAAAGAAGACTCACCAGCCTGATGGGAGCTGACCTCAAGCAGCAGGAGAGCTTATAGTTAAAGTGCTGCAATAATTTACATTGGGGTTTCCAAAATGAACTCTTCAGGCATACAAAAGACAGTTGAAGGCACTAATTCATGTCTGATTGGGAATAATTAAAGCATCTTTCTCGCTTTCTAGTCTGTTTTTCTTCATGGGCAGTGTTTATGCCATGTCTCAGCCGACGGATCTTACATATCCTTTGCCACGCTTGAATTAATTTTGGTAGGTGTGCGTTCCTCTAGGCACAAAAAAACCTCTTCACTTTCCTGTTTATCTATGGTTCTCACCGTTTAGAAATCAGGATTGAAATTAAAACCTTTATAGGATGACTGGTGACTGCTATCCTGCTGCTGCATGAAGTCAGTCCCCTGGAATACAGCCAGCTGATATTTTGGCAGTTTTCCTGGAGCAGCAAGAGGACTTGCTGACCCTGACATCTGGTGCACCGTACGAAATCCAAGCAATTAATTGTGATCCAAGGTAGAATCTCTCTAGACTGGCTAAGTAAGTCTGTTTAGCAGAAACCTTGTGGTATTCATTAGGACTCTTCCAGATAATCTCCAGCAGGTAATTCTCCTAGCCTTGAACAGCATTACCTAATATGTTATCCAGACCCCATTCTAACATTCATCTGTGTTTCTTGGAAGGTAAACAGGGATTATTTACCAGGGGATATGATTGACTGAAAACAAGACTGAGCATAGAAAACAATCTTCATACTGTTGTCCAAGATCCTCTTTAAGAGGAACAAGGTGGATCTTAGTAGGGTTGCCTTGCTGAAAAAGGGGTTTTGGCCCTTATTGTTAGCTAGTCACACTGGGTATGTGGTGATTGTTACACTAGAAGTGGGTCATGGGCATCTTTTTAGCAAAGTTATTTCTTAAGCCCTGCTGGTACCAGGTCTTGTTCTTGCTACAGATGAGCAAGTGCAAGTTTTACATCCCTGAGAGTGAATCTGCTTCTGTGCTCTATTGGGGAAGGGCAACAAGCCATTCAGGTAGATGTGCAATGCTCCGACAAGACACGTGTTTTGAATGAATACGGCATGTTTTGAGTCACTCTCCACTTTTCTTTCCATTGACAGGGTTGCACAGGGGGCAGAGACAAATATTTTAAAAGCCAGGAGATTCCTGTTTCCACTCATGAGAATTGTGACCTGGTTTCACTGGTAGAAACTAGCTAATACTCACTGATGCTGCTTTTGATACCCTTCTCTCCCACACATCATGGTATTTAGTAACAAGATTTTCTGTATGCTCATAAATATGTTAGTTATATTATGAATGCAACATTGAGTGTCTTTGTCAATCTGGCTTACTGTGTTGCCTATACATAAAGGGGAACCCACACGGCAAAATAAGCCCCAGTGGAAGCAGATATAACCCAGGTGAACTTAAAGTTGTTTCTTATTTATACCACAACTGAATTATACTGCACTGGGGCAGACCCAATACAAACTATTCACTTTGCAAGATAAGGTACAAAATTATAAACTTGTAATATCATTTAAATTACTTTACAGGGTTAATTTTTTGTTGTTTGTTCAGTGTTTACATAAATTTTCTAAAAGATATAACTGGATGATTTTGGATCAGATCATATAAGTCTTTCAACTCCCAAATAACAGTTCCCTAAGGTCTAGATGGTGTAAATACAAATAGTATCCGGGTTCTTAAAAAAACGGACCAGGACTGAGTGGAATTGGTTATTCCACAGTATATGCTTCAACTAAGTGTCAATACCCAACAAATAAGCACAACTTGCTCTGGTCAGGTTTGGAGATCTTGCACTGCAGGTGCTTGCTTAGCCCAATTGCTATGTTGGGAATCATGAAATCTCAGCTAATATGTGCAAAAGCAACTAATCATGCAAAGAAAATTCTCAGTTTGTAATAAAGCATGGATTTTCCAGCATCTGAGGTTAAATTGTTCCCAATAGGATACTAAAGAAAAAAAGTGCTTGGAAAAAGTGTTTAAATTTCCTGTTCATTTCAAATAAGTGTCATTTCACAGTCCCAAAGTAAATGGAAGGCGTATTTCTTGGCACTGTGGTTTTTAGCAGTCAGGTGGGCTTTCAACTTCCACTCTCCTGCAGAGAGTGAGCTGATGTTTTAGGGAAGGGCCATGCACAGAAACCTGAACACAGTCAGGTCCCATTCAGCCAAATAAGAGCTTAGGGTACCCAGCTCTTGGAAGAACCTTGCCTTGTACTCTTGGATACGTTGTTTAGAAAAAACCAAAACAAACTGGTTTCCTTTTCACCCATGCTCTCTTTATATGGATGAACATGCATTAGGTTTCTCTCCTATTACTGTTTCCAGGCTGTGGTGATAACTTATTGATCTATTTACAAGTGACTTGGTTGGGTGTAATACTAGTACACTCGTATACAACCACAGAAATAGTCAATATTGCTTTGAAAATGGGGAAAAGATAGTTCTTACTTTCCTGTTTGTGTGTAAGGTCCTTTGGCCATGCTTCATACATAAAGTAATTGCTTGCTGTCAAGAATTGGGGTAATAGCACTGGCTAGAGAAGAATTTTATAATTGTCCATGGAGATGTTCAAGCCAAAGTGATAACTGTGACTCTCACTGAAAGGGAGTTGGACTGGGGGCAGTTAATGCTTTTTGCTTTTGAAGAAAAGTGTTGTGGCTCTGATTTTGAAAATGTCTCTTTGACACCAAAGACTTCAGGGGATGAGTCCTGCCCGATACAAATGAAAAATAAAACAGGATGTTCACTCCATTATAACTGCAGGACTCATTATATGTTCTGTATTTAAGTGGTGTTGCAGACATTCATGCGATACAGACAATACATCTTTGTCAAGGTGACAGGTGTCTTCTGGAAGGAAGATTTCTTCCTCTACTCACTATGAAGTACTGTATGTTCTGTATTTAATGTGCACAGCGCTGTCTGAATTCGTAAGCTTTGTAATTCCCTCTGCGGCATCTGTACATCTTGTTGGATGATGGGATGCTGATGAGAACTCTCCTGTGCTTTGCACATGCCAAAATGGAGCTTTTAAATCATCACCTCTTTACAAAGAAGGTGATTCTTGGTGCTCTGTTCTGTTGCAAGACTCACATCAGCATTGTTCCTCTGAAAAATCTTTCTAAATACACTTGGGAGTTTGTCAGGCACTCCACAGTTGCATATGGGTGGAAAATTTTCTCAGATTATAAAACAATTGTAATGGAAACAGAATATTGTCTTAGGGAAAACAAACAAACCCAAACCCTAATATGTATTTGTCATATATTTGTGCGCTAAGACAAAGAAAACTAAAAACAATGTTAGCTATATGCGAAACTATGAGCCAGCATGAGAAACAGATGAAATTAAGGATGAAATTAAAAGACAAGTCTTTATTTCTACCTTTGTGTCTTGTAAGCATTTTGCATTAACAATTCTATTGACTGGGGGGTGGGTGGGGGGTGCTTATAAGTAAGAAAACCAGAATCTGTCTTTTCTGCCTAAAAAGACTCAGTCGTGAGTAGCATTAATAACTGATGAGTAATAGAGGAGAAAATTGCTTCTTCATTTAATTTTGTAAAGGAAGCTCAGTAGGGTGAAGCTGGTAAAAATGGCAGGGCGAGATGAATGGGTGCTAGAGAGGCAGAGACCTGTCCTTGTCAAGGTCACTGAGGAGTACAGGACAGAGGCACATGGAGACATAAGTGTGTGTAAAGCTGGGCTATGGTTTCCCTATGGTTAGCTCAGGGAATTCAAAGTCACCATTTATCTTGCTACTTGGCAATCATGTGCATAATGAGGGCCGTCTTTCTGGGACTGTTCAGTCTCACAGTCACTCTTGTCTTTCAATCTCTTTTTATCCACATTGCTTGCTCTCCCCCCCCCGCCGCCTTCTGATGGAAAAGATAAATTGGCTATATCTGTTTCTGCTGGAAAACTACAGCTTCAGTCTGACATTTTCTTTTTTAATTCATAGAATTTAAAGCATTTTACAGAGCAGGTTGATACAGAGGCAGAAGCACAAGCATGTGGATGAGATGGCTGTGCAGCTGCTAGGACCTTGTGTGACCACAGGCACGCAGGCAACACAGAGCAGCACAGCTGGCTCAGCCTCCTGGCATGTTATAAGCAGATGAGTGATGTTTAGGGAAGAAAAGTGCTCATGCATGAAGCTAAACTAAAATACATCTACATTACTGTTTTAGCCTCAGAGTATGCAAACTGCATCCCTCTGGGAGAAGGAACGGGAAGGTGTGCACCAAGGGAGTACTTCTTGTGCTGCTGGTGGATGTCCTGTCCATGCAGCTGGACTGCTAGAGCTTCTCTGAGGTGGTCCTCCCCCTTGAACTGGGGGTTGTGTGGATGTCGTATCCTCAGCACCAGTTATTTTGCTTTATAGACCTGCTGTTGTAGTGCAGCATTACTTAATCATGCATGCATAGCCGCAGTGAAGTCACTGGGTCCAAACTATGAGATATGTGTGGAATACAGGATGCTAAGTCCTAAAGATGAAAAATTTCTTCGTGGTTATTTCCACATTCCCCATGCAACTTTTGTCGATACAGTGAATTAATCCAAGAACTTCAAGTGGGCTGCATTTCAATAGCTCGTTTTTTAAAATGTCTGGGCATTTACTGAGCTTTAAGAACCCAAGGGAAAATTAATTATACTCTTTTAAAGTGACCAGATGCTGCTTTAAGATGTGCTTCCAGCAGAAAGGAAAATCTACTTGACTTCTTTGCAACACTTGCACTTCACTAGGAAGGCCTAGAACTCACATGGAGCCAGTTCTGGGAAGGATTTGTGTTTTCCTCTTAACCATCCAGCAACAGCTGAGGAAGGGTCCTCCAGAGCAATAGTACAGCTTTTCAAGCAAGGTGCTTGCAGTGACTTGCTGTGGGTGCTCTTAAAGGTGTGAGGAGAGGCCAGCAAGCCATCTTAGAGCTTGCATTTGGAAAGAAGGCATTCATAAAGCCTGTAGAATGACCCCCTGCATATTCTGGATTAGGAGCTGTACCCCATGGGTCTTCAATACGTGTTGCAACAGATCCATTCTTCAGGTGAGCACCTGGGGGCTCACAAGGCTTCTCATATAATCTGCTTTTTTTGAAGGCCTCACCCTGCCAAAAATTCCTGGGAGGAAGTAATTTGATTCTAAACATGCTGTAAGTCATGAAGGAAAAAACCCCACAGTTACGTGCCACTAGATGTCAGAAAAGCTATGTGGTTCAGCTGGAGAGGAAGATCTAGCTGTGGGGTTTTGTTGGCTGTTTACGCACTTGCATAACACTTTGGGCAGGGCCCAAGGAAAACAATTAGACATTTGAGTTTATTTTTGTTCGCATGAAATAGTAAATATGCTGTTGGGTCAGACTCTCCTCTCATTTCCCCCAAAGGGAAATGGAAATAAACTTTTTTTCAGGAGTTATGCCACCTTGGAAAACAGTAATTGCTTTTAGTCTCATCATAAATCCTTCTCATCTAGAGAGCTGTGGTTTTGTATTCTTTGGATAAAGCTAGACTCCGAGTTATAAGCAACTCTAGTGGAAATTCTGTGGATGGCGAGGGAGTTTGTTCTGCTTCAGTAGAAATGAAAGCTGTTGTGGTTGTGATGTTTGTGCGTGTGCAGTAAATGTCAGATACGATGTTCTTCTACATAGGAATACCCACAATTCTTAGTTCACTAGGATGAAGTTGGTGCAAATTTGAAGTATTTATTATGAAGAATAATGCCTAAAACCTCCTACAGTGAAGAATGGACTCACAATCTCCGTAGCACAGTTCGGACTTAACAGTAGAATTTGCCCTTTTTGGCTACTGTTCTATCAATTCACTGGTGCAGCTGCGGAGTTTGGTTTGTATAGATGACTGCAATTCAGTACATAAACAAGCTGTCAAAATTATATTTACGTGTTGTGTATAATGTGAATAGGCAGGTGGTTGTTTTGTGCATGAATGTATATGTATCTGAATACAGGCTAGAATCCCTTTTGGAAACAGCACAGAAGTTCATATTCGATGTAATGATTTTATATGCTAATGTATGCACCTCCCTCTGGGAGAAAAGCATATCCCGAAGGAAAAAAGTGTATGGCTTGTCAAACATGAAGATTTCTGAAGCAGTTCCATGTTTCTAAACTCTTGCTTCTTACTAGAGACATGTGTGGTATTCAGTATTTAAAGATCAGACTGTGACCTTTTACAGGAATATTGCCAGGAAAACTGGAGGAACCGTAGGCCAGAAAGAAAGAGTCTGAGGAATGAGTATAGCGACATCCAATTTACTCAGTGTCTTGAATTTCTGTCTAAATGGTTGTGCTTCCTTGTAATCTATGATTTACTGCATACATGTTCCAGTAGCAATATTAAAAAGCACACCATGAATTGAATACAGGCTGTTCTTTAAAAAGCAATTCTATATTTCCTCTCTCTATTGATAATTGTTAATAAAAGTAATATTATTTACGTTTGACTTTCCTGTGTTATTCTTAAAACAATTTTAACATCTTAAGCAGTTTCAGATATATTGTAGGCATGAGACATTAGAAGACTGATTGAAAATTACTTTTGGAAGGTTTTCATAATTTGCTTTCTATGTCTGAACTTTTGAAAACTCTACATGATGGGGTTTAGAGATTTAAATTTTGTAACGAAATCTGAGATTCCTAGATGCTACATGACTCCAGAGTTAGGAAAATCTTTAGATCTGGTAGACTTGTGATGTAATTGTGAGTCAGTGAGAGCACATATCAGGGGCCCTTATCCTTCAGATGGAGGGTGTAATTTTGAGGTAGCCCTATAAAACTGACAAGTTGGCATCATAAACTGCCTTCCCACTCAGCAATAGAGTGGTGGGTGCTGGGAGAGGAGCGAAGGCAGAGAAGGTTGTCTTGCACCTTCCCTGCTGTGGCTACAGGCCGGCAGGAGGGATGTGCATCTCTGACACCTCTGCAAGGACCCTCCTTCCCCCAGGAGCCTGGAGACAGCTGCTGACTGCCTGTAATTTAGCACGGGAGAACAAATTGCACCTCAAAAGCATGGCCTGGGACTGGTGATGCTCGCTAGGTCTGAATTTCAGGTAATCACAGACTAAATCTGAAGTGCATCAAAACCTTCTTGGAGCTAATTCCACAGTGGCTTCTCCTTGGGTTTTCTTTTCATCAGAGAAGAGCTGAGGTCAGGGCACAGCCAAGCTCAGGATAGTCTTGCGTTTAATCCCTCCTTTAAAACTCTGTATGTGAGGCACTGTGTGGTATTTGCACTGAAATATTGACTCATACAGAGACATTCGTAGTAGTGTTTTAGGGCAGATGAGTTGTCTTTAAGCTTCTGTCCCTCACTTTGTTTGCTTTTAGTTCTCTTGTGTATTCTGCTCCTCTGAGTCATGCATAAAAAGAGCTGGGAAATACCATCTTTTCCTCTTCCTTATGTGTTTGCAGTGCACAGCTTTTCAGTAGTTAGTTTCCTCTTTTACTACATAGAAGTGAAAGACACTATTAAGCTGTGCATCACATTCAAGTGAAAGTGGAGTTGCTTGGTGTCAGTGTCACTCTAAGTTACATCTTATTTTTAAAAATAAAATTTTGTTCTGATCTGTTGAAGAAAAGCAATTTATTCAGGTGTAGATGTCTACGTTGCTAAGCTGTTAGAGAAAGTTGGGGACTGTTAGAGAAAGTTCTCAAGTTGTAAGCATGTTGTGCGTGGGGTGAGATTTTTCAGTACAGAATATATTTGCTATCTGATTAGCAATTGTATGTGATAATAATACAGTATAGAAAGTGCAGTCTTCTGACTTCCGTGATCTCCAGACAGGCTCAGTCTTTTCTTCCTAAAGGTGCTGTATGAAAAGAAACCTCACGGATGATTTACAGTGACTGCTTGATTCATTAATTTCTTCTTTTTTATGTCTTGCCTACATTATTACTTTCTTAATATAACTTTAATAAAAATGTCATTGTGGCCCCTCCGTTATAACATTTTGCTGTAAGATTTCTTCCCACTGTTGTATGGATTTTTTTTTTTCGATGAGAAACCGGTAGTAGTTTTGCAACAGTGTTTAGAAATGCAGTTTTACACAGGGGCTTTTGGGGAGGGAATTTGCAATCAATATTAAGGGTCTAATCAAGGTGCTCAGAAATGCCCCCTGGAGATACCTCTCATTTTCCATTCAGGCATTCACACCTTATGCATTTTGAGTTTTGCCCAGTTTAGGTAGTTAAAACCTGCAATGTGTATGCCTCCTTTTCAGAACCACAAATGCAGTATATGGTGAATATATAGGGAAATGTTCTATATGATTTAAATGAGAAAGCTTCAAAACCTGAAGGTTTTTTGCTTTATACATGGAAAAATAAAACAATTCAGGCACAACCTGTGTAACTGTAGCTTTGTCGACAGGGTGGAATTACTTCTGTTCCTACACTCCCTGATTTGCCTCTGAAGATTTTTACTGTTTCATGGTGGTGTGGGAAACAAAGATGACTGTCTTCTGTTGTGCCAGAATACCCATTAAATCCTAACCAGCAGCAGTGCTCTGGGTAGGGGATAAACTGTTGCATTTGGACTTTCTTTGCAGTGAAACAGATGTTTCTTCTTGGGAGTTTTTAGTCTGTGAGGACAGTGCTCTATGAACCTTTTATTAGGATCTAGATCCAGTTGATTATGTGAGGTCTCGTTGTGCAAACCACCTTGTAGAAGTTAAATGACACACTTCTAGAGTGTGAGTGTATGCATACTTGCATATAGACGTGTGCATACATATGTGCCTATTTTTTTTAATTTGTACATAAGTCTCCTCTTTCTCTTATCTAGCTCTTAACTGTGCAAAGCTAGTGTGACTAAACTAGAAATGAACTGTTTCATGTATTACTATCCATAAGAAAGTTTTGGAAGTTAGAGGAAGCTTTTGGTTGATATTTTTAGTTGTTAAGAAGGTCTGCTGAGGATATCTAGAACACACTCCAGCTCTTGAGTTGCAAATCGGATTCTTGCCATGATTTGTTGTCTTAAGGACAGTGTGGATGAAGAACAGTGAAAATGTATTTTGAGTCCTTAAGCCACCAGAATGGAATTTGAAGGCATCAAGTAAGCACTACTGATTAAAAGATGTCAGTAAGGTGGTGATATCTTCCATGATGAGAGATACGCTTCACATATTGTGCATCTTTTTCCAAAGCAACTCAAAGACCCCAAGTCCCAGAGGCAGAAGACAATCACAGCAACCTGTAATTTTCAGGAAAGGGTTGCTGGAATAACAAGCGTGCCTAAACCTAAAATTCAGTGACTGAATACAGACTCCTTCTTGCTAAGTGTAAACATGAAAAATGAGAAACAGTGCAAAGCTCTGAGATCCGTGCCCCAACCTCCTCTGGAGACGCTAATTAAAAGGATGTCAGATTTAAGAAAAAAAAAAAAAAGGAAAAAGGCATTCGAAATCAGTCCAGGGTGATAATGCTGCCAGTAGCTGTTCCCATGTTGAAATTCTAGACAGTATCTGGAGATAGCAGAGAAAAAAAATTCTGCTGTGATTGAAAAAATGAACAGTAGCTCACTAAAACCAAAATTCTGCCTTGAACATGAATGTCGCTTTCTTTCTCCAGCTTTTTTTTTTGTACCTGAGTCAAAAATCTAAATCTCACCTTTATATCTTGGTGTATAGAAGAACACTTCTCATTAATCTGTCTTGGCAGATATTTAATTTTTATTCATATGATGTTCAACACATAAAATGTAATTATATCTTGCAATATTTGTGCTTGATGTAAACTCCATTATGTAGAACATGCACTAAACAATCTACTGATAGGATTTAACTATGTTGGCTATTACTAAATTGTGGAATGGGAAAGGTATGCATAAAGATTTCGTGCATGCCATCAAGGAGGCCAGTGATGACAATGCTGCAAATTTTGCCTCTGCAATGTCTTTATGTTACATTGTGATCTAATGGTGTTATTAACTCTTGATAATGTTCAGAACATTTTTTTCCTCAAACCTGACAACGCTACAGCTGCAGGGAGGATCAGGCAAACCTTTTGTGAATGAAGAAAACCTAAGAGAAGTGAAGGCTTTAAATACACTCATGTATTCTGCATGTGCTAAGAGGACCTTATGTAAATATCCCAGTTGTGACCTGAATCCCTATCCAGAGAGTACATCAACCACTGCTTTTAAGAAGGGAGGGGAAAAGAAAAAACCCCACATATATATGCATATAATTGTGGCTGAAAATGATACAGAGAAGGCAAAGATGTTGGCTGAGCAATAGGAATGCATCAAAGAACTAACCATGTCTATCACATTCCCTGGAGAGGCCACACTACAAGTGTTCTTGGATACCTCTGTGTGAACGTGACTTCATGGGTGCTCTCAGATACCATGTCTGGAAATAACTCCATTGGGCAACTCTTCCAGCCTGCCAGGAGAATGAACGAAAAGTTTCCTGCTACCACAGGCAGACAAGGTTTGCTGTCTTCCTGCGATACTGTTATAGATGCCATGCATGTCTATTCATTATCCTTGACATATGTCTCTCCTTGGCAGCTGCTTCTATTGACTGTCAGATGCATTCAGGTTTAGTTTATGTGGCTGTTACAATCCGCTGGGATTAGGAATGAAACTGCCTGCCTAAGTAGAAAAGTAAATGCAACTTCTGCAGCTGGTTCAGAAGAAACCTCTTGCTAACAGTCTAGGGCGCCTCTTCAGCACTTGTTGGAGATGAGTGTCCAACAACATTAATTTGCTATACCCAGCATGAAACGAACTCCATACTGAAATTAATTCCAGGTTGAAACTAACTTCATGCTAAAAAAAATCCCAACAAAAAACAGTGGGGGA
>VWYH01003089.1:1335806-1482860 GCA_013399365.1 Pampusana beccarii | reverse complement strand
TAAAAAAAAAAAAAAAAAAAAAAAAAAAAAAAAAGAAAAAAAAAAAAAAAAAAAAAAAAAAAAAAAAGAAAAGAAAAAAAAGAAAAAAAGAAAAAATTAGAGATTTATAAAGTATGTACCTGAAAGAGAGAAACACAGATGAAAAGTCAGGTAAAAAGGTAGATGTAAGTAGGAATTCAGCAGATCACTAACTTGTAAAAAGCATCTGGGATGCAAAGCGAAACACCATAATAGAGAACAAATGATTATAAATATTATGTTTCTTCCCCTCTTTGCCAGGATAAGTAAACATGAACAGATATGCCAACTTGTTGCCTCCATATGTTTTCGCAAGTGCATTTTTGTTTGATATGGAACAGATATTTTTATGTGATCTGATTTTTATAATACTGTATGTGACTTTAAGATCTGATTATTTCTGGGAAAAGGAAAATGCATGTACTTAGCCTTATCCTTTGTGGAAACAGAGAGGACAGTATTGCTGGGTCCTCCTATTACTCCTGTGAAGAGTTTTGCTAATTCTTTGAGGTCTACACCTTCTCTTTGCCACCTCTTAGAACTGGCCTGATCTTTGTTGATCCTTTTAAATGGTGGAAGTGGTCTTTTGGCTCACATGAAAGCTTGTTCTACGTAGAACACATATTTCTGCCAGGCCTGTTTAGCTCATTGTAATAATAAACCATAAACGGGCTCCAAAAAGAAGTGCCTCTGCATTTCAGTTTGTTTTCTTTTAGCATAACTTCAGAGATCAGAATGTAAGATGAAACACAAATCTGCTTTTGTTGGCCTGTATCCTTGGTGTATTATGACAAGTGAATTATTGCAGGTTTTGTGGGAATGCATTATGGGGTGTATTATGGCCCTGAGAGTCTGCAGAGATCTGGAGGAAGAGAGAGATTTAGTTATTTAGTCTGAGTCGTGTCGGGACGCACTGCTTGTGGCCTGGAGTGTCTTCTACGGGGAAGTGCAGGGACCTTGTTGACACACAAGCTCCTTCTTGGACTCTTGCTGCTGGCTTGAAATATTAGATTCATGGTCATGAAACCCATCAGTCAAGCCCTGGTGACACCGGTGTGTGCTGCGCTGCTGTGGGTCACAGTCACCTCGCAAACCAATGTCCACTGAACTCTCATGTCCCCACTGGTCTGGCTGGTGGTGGCCTGGGAGAGGGACCTGCATACACAAGGCCCTGCTCATGTGTTCACAGGAGCCTGTGGTTTTGGGTGCAGGGATAGCAGGAGCCCAGGGCAGGGAGAGGTGCAGCTGTTCCCACCACTGGGGAACTGGTTACCTCGTGGCTTTAGGTGGCCTGGCAGCCCTGCTAGCCAGGCTGCTCATTATTTCCCACAGTAAAACTCTGGTCTTCATTTTCCACAACTTTTCTAAAACTTCATTTAGGCAAATTTTCCATGCCTTGGGCAGGTTTTTATTTCTGAAAGTATCAGTCAAAGTAGTTCTGTTGTTTACGAGAACAAGGCGAGGGCTAAACAATATGTTAGTTTCCAAGCCTAAAAAAGGTTAGGTGACTTTTTCTTTGGGAAGTTCGAGTGCCTTGGAGCTTTGCAGTAGGGGCTCTTGGTTTGGCACAAGAGCTGCTTTTATGTCAGGGATGTGCTTTTTGGTCCTTTAGGGAAAATTCACTCATGCTTTGCCAAGTTATAAAGAGTTTAAACATTACAGGTTTTTTTGTACTCAGAAGAAACTTGTTAGAATTTAGCAATTAAAATCTCTGTGGTGTGTTGGAGCCTCGAGAGCTTCCTGTGCTGGTCAGAGTTGGCACTACCTGCTCCAGGCTCAGGCTGTGGGGTTGGTGCTAGAAGGACTTGTGATGGCCACTTCCCAGTGCTTGGTCTGTAGCGTGGTCAGAGGTGATGCATACCTGTCTGTCTTGTGACTCTCTTCTCCTTTGCACCCAGACAAGCTGGAAGAGGAACAACAGTGTAGACAAAGAGACTGTGAAATCAGATGAGGAGGCTGACCTGCCAGGGTGTAGGATGAGAAAAGGACAAACTGGACACGGAGATTAGGATGAAATGCTGGAGAAGTTATGATACTGAAGAGGTGCTGGGTCTTGAAGTCAAGTTCTAGGGTGTGTACCTGTGGGAGATGTCTATTTTTAATACCATGCAGATATATTTCTTCAGCAGAGCCAATTGTACTCATTTATACTCCTTCCAGAAGCACCTTCACATTGCTGTTTGATGTCAGGTTGAAAAATAATATCTAGATATTTATTATTGTTGTTGTTATTTATTATTTTTATCCTAATACTACTGGTGTTTTGGAAGTATTCACGAAGATGCAGTAGCCAAGTTATTTTTATTGCTACCTCTGTCACTAGCATACATATGACTTATATGACAGACGTAACAGCCTCTTACTTGTTTTGGCCCCTTTTGTGTAGTGGGAGATTACATTCACACTTGGCTTACAGTTAACCACTGATTATCATATTCACTGCTACAAGAGCATCACCAAAGAGCAAAAGTTTAATAAGCAGAGCGTACAGGATCTGTATGTATATGGTTTTCACAGGCACATGTTGCAGGCTTGGTAGAATGGACAAGACATTGCACGAGTTTTGCAAATTCTTTTGTGAATTTATAGCAATGTTGATTCCCCTCCTGCCTCCACATTTACTCAGTACACCTGCACATTGCTGTGTTTATTTTGCATAGGTGCTGCTACCCAACGTTGTGTTTCACAGGGCTGTGCTAGCAACCTGCCAGACCTTGGTCTTTGGAGTGGACTCTTGCCTCTGGTCTCTTCTCCTTTGCCATCATGAGCATTTAGTAGCTCTTAACGTCTGTTCCTCAGCCTTCTCTTGGCTACCAGTAGTCTGTGGTCCCAGTTTCGGGCAATGCTTTGCTGGTTTGGCAGAGCTAAAACACTGACCGGCGCTGGTGAGCAGGACCAGACTCCAGTGTGTGGCGCTGGTGCCAGCGGCACTGAGGGAAGGTTCCTGAGGGCAAACAGAGCCCGCACATCTCTTAAAAGTCCGTGGGGCCTTGTTCAGTCAAAACAGAGCTGCTGCCAAACCTCTAATTGTAGCTCTATTTTTTTCCCTCCTGCCTTCACAGGTGAAGAATGGAAATCCACCCCTTTACGGAGCACCCTGCCTTCCCATAGCTCTGGAGGGACTCCAACCCACTACCACCTCCTGTGGTGCATGGCTCGCTGTCTGACAGTCTTCAGCATCACTTCTTAAGACATTTTTCTTTTTTTTCAAATGTTTTCCTTACCTTGGCCTGACATATGGTTTTGCTTTAAGAGCAAAATGGTTTTCCATAGGCAGCTGGTGAAGTCCCTGAACACATGTTCCTCCAAAACACAAAACCCTAGAAGACATCAATTCCCGGCAGAAAGGTTACTTACACACAGCTGCAGAGCTCTGCTTTTAAGTTTTGGAAAATAATATTGCAGTCAGCTGACATCATTTAGTCACTTTGATTAGTTTCTTGTGCCTGATTGCCAAATGTCCTGAATAACGACAAACGAGGCTCCTTCGAAGATCACATCTATATGCACTTAAGTAACAACCAGAAAATAAGTCATCATTTGTTTCAGAGCTAAAACCAGGGAAAATGGGCACAAGACATAACCAGCTTAGCTGGACAGGATTCAAAACAAATGCAATTACAAAATACATGGATTGTAGCCAAGAGTATTGTTTGAAAAGAGGGTTCTTCCATGCTTCTAGTCTTTAATAAGGTGGGGAAAATGTTCTTTCTGAAAAGGAAACAAGGGAATTAAAGAGACAAAGGCAAGCTTAAGAAACAAAACCACATCCATTCACCCATAAGTTCTCTCTTTTTTGAATGTGTGTTTAAGAATGGGCAGGTTGTAAAGTCAGAAGAAAAGAATGTGTTTCTTCCCAAGAATAGGCACTGGATTTGGGTAAGCTGATCCCGTTTCTGTGTCCATAGACAGGAACTTGCTCTTTTCTCCAGGAGCTCTGTCTCTGCCACTTGCATCCTACCCTGCTGTGGAGTCCATCAGCTCTAGCAGCACATGCTGCTCCGTGCCAGTTACTGAGCTGAGCTTGAGTAAAGGCTGGAGAGGCAGCACTGGCTCCGCACGGGTGTTTGGCATCTCAGGAGCATGCTGTGGGATCTTTTTTGTAAGTGAATGTCTGACCTGGCTATTTCAGAAATCTCTATTTTCGGTTCTTCCCCTGCATTAAATAGAGCCATTCATGACAGTCTGCTCACATACTGTGCCTTTCCTGTCTCAATTGTATTTTTAAGCGGCTGCTTGAGCCAGCCAGCACTGTTCCTTTTCAAGTGTAGAACTCTTGGTTTTCCTGTATGGTTTCTTGCGGTCTTTAATGTCTGCACTCATAGTATATGGCTGAGTTCCTAAGTAGAGGCATTGAAAAAGAAGAGAAAAAGAGAAGTGTTCCACGGATGGAAGCCCTACCTGAGGGAGCACCCCAAAGGGCAGGAGGTCACTCTACGGGTACCCACTCTTCCTGCAGGCAAGTTGGATGTACCCTGTAATAACCTAAATTTCCACACTGGTGAAGCAGCTCAGATGGACGACAGTCACAGAGCCTGTGAGAAGGCTCCATGACAGCATAGTTTGCTCCTTTCCTTTCTCCTGCACTCTGGGGTGCAGGAGACTGCGGGAGGTACATGGCTGTGCCTTCATGGCAGGTCGTGGCCGGTGCTGCGGCAGCTGTGCTGGCCCATCACAGGAAATCTTGGCACAGCCACTCATGGTTTCCTCAATTCTTTTCCTCTTTTCCTGGGCTACCCTGAATGGAGAACAGTAGTCATTCAAAGTTCATGTGTGTGAATTTCTGCCACACTCTCTCCAGGGTCTTCTCAGCTGGGCAAGTTACTATCAAAGCAACAGCAATGCTATGTCTGCTTTTTTTTTTTTTTTTTTTTTTTTTTTTTTTTTTTTTTTTTTTTTTTTTTTTTTTTTTTTTTTTTTTTTTTTTTTTTTTGTGATAGGTTTTTCCATCTTCTTTTTTTCATCAGGTTGCTGCTGGTGAGAAGGCTGAGAGCAGCCATAGCTCAGGTCAGAATTGCAATGGGAAGATGTTTTCAGGCTGTGACTAAATTGTAATCTGAAGGCCAATGCACCCAACAATGAGAGCTCATAAATGCTGGCTCGTACCATTGGGACAGTAGCTTAAGCTTGGAGCCGGGGGCTTTGCTCAAGAGACCGTGCACACTGATAAAAACAAGTGGTTAGTAGTATCTATAAGTTTGTAATCACATTTTTTTCTAATTGTGGTAAGGCTGATTTGAATTTAAAAAGAAGCTATGAGAAAGCAGGTTAGTATTTTTCTTAGCTTTCCACTACTGAGCTTCATTTGCTTTAAAGCACTCCTTTGAGATGAACCAAATGTTGTTTGGTTTTAGCTGAAGAAAATTTAGAAGTATTAGTAGAGGCTTACTTGTTATTTTGGTATTAGCAATTTGGTGTTAAACTGTATGAGGCCATTTTTCTTTTAAAGCCAAAGGTTCATGTATTTATCTCTATTTTATCTATATGTTGGACAGTGATTTTTGCAATGGGCACATGGAACATGTCAACAACCCAATGATACATTTCAGAGAAATAGATTTTCTGCCTTTATTTTTAACAAGAATACAGAAATGCTCAGCTTCTTCTATTAAACAGAAGCCTTCTTTTTCCTGAAATGCCTCGACCTTATTGTTGAAAATTGTGGAGGAAATAGCTAGCAGTTTAGCATTTTAAAATATTAGATTATACTAATCCAATGTCAGTTTATCTTCAAACAGGAACAGATCACAACAGATCCTTTTTATAAAATGTCAGATACTGATTAATTCTAGAGCAATATTTCTTTTTAATGTTATCAGACTCTAAAGACTAAGCCTCTTCTTGTCGAAAGCATTGAGTTATATAAGGAAAAATAACAGGAAAAATGTACCGTGATTTCTCAAAGTGAAAATCTCCAAAGAATGGCTCAATGGATTTTCAAACCTCTGTAAGAAAAAAGAGCCAGCCACACCAGACTGAATGCTTGTGTTTTAAACTTATAAATGGGATTTCAAGGTGATAAAATCCGCAGGATGGTTTTTAGACAGGAAGCTGAAACTGCTTGCATCTGAGGTGCTAAAATGTGACAACCATTGCCAATATTCTTAACATGGCCGTGAAAAATCACAGCTATCTGCTTTCAATAAAGAAAGAGCAGGAAATTCACAATAAAACAATAAAACCATAAACCTTAAAATGTGGGCATGCAACAGGTGCTGATATGTACAACAATATTAGAACGCAATAAAATGTCTCAGTATTGTCCAAGAAAAAATGCAGCCAGGAGACGGCATTTGGCTATGTTCTGCCCTTGACATGAATTAGTTCAGATATCCAAAGCTAACATGTGTTAGATAAATAGAGGCAATTTTCTTTGGGAAAGAGAATAGAAAGCACGTTCTGGTTCAAATCACTTGCTTTGCTCTGTTGAGAGGTCTCTATTGTTTGGGGGTTTTTAGCTCTTCTTTCCTAATAAATGATTCACCCGGAGTGTGGGTTTATCACCCTTTCATTACCTAAATTTCTGTGACTATGATTAATTCCCAGAGATGCAGGTGAGGTGAGTACTGTACACATCTGGCCCACCATACAAAGCAGTAGAAGCAAACAGACTTGGGTTTCCTTGTCTGCGAGAGCTCTGCCCTGCTGCACTGCTCCTGTTGGAGCCGATTTGCCTTCCTGGCATCAACTGCAACTCCAAGCAAAGTTTGGCACCTCTTGTGGCCTCCTTTTTGAGGACAGAGCGTGAGTGGTGTGAGAGTGCAGAGAAGGTCTGCTTAGTCACCATCCAGGTAATAGAATCACTTCAGCTGGAAGAGACCCTCAGGAGCCAAATCCAGTTGGCAGTTGATCACGACTGGTGTTCCCCAGGGCTCGACATTGGGGACGGTTCTGTTTAATCTCTTTATCAATGATCTGGATGAGGGGATTGAGTGCACCCTTAGTAAGTTTGCAGATGAGACCAAATTGGGTGGGAATGTTGATCTGTTAGAGGGTAGGATGGCCGTACAGAGGGATCTGGACCGGCTGGATTGTTGGGCTGAGGCCAGTTGTATAAGGTTTAACAAGGCCAAGTGCAGGGTCCTACACTTGGGTCACAACAACCCCAGGCAGCGCTACAGGCTCGGGAAAGAGTGGCTGGAAAGCCGCCTGGCAGAGAGGGATCTGGGGGTGTTGATTGACAGCCAGCTGAATACGAGCCAGCAGTGTGCCCAGGTGGCCAAAAAAGCCAACAGCATCCTGGCGTGTATCATGAGCAGTGAGGCCAGCAAGACTAGGGAAGTGATCGTGCCACTGTACTTGGCACTGGCGAGGCCCCATCTTGAATCCTGTGTTCAGTTTTGGGACCCTCATCATAAGAAGGACATTGAAGTACTAGAGAGAGTGCAGAGGGGGGTGATGAAGGTCAGTGACTATACAGCTGCTGACAGCTGGGCTTGGAGGGCTGGAGATCTGAATCCCTGCTTGCCTCACTCTCTGGATTTGGTTTAGTATGTAGTTGAGTAGATGTGGACACAGAGTGACACCCAAAGGAAGACTGGAAAAGGAAATCAGTTGTGCAGCCTCTTCCTATCCATGCTGATTAATCATCCCAGAAGCACTGTCAGAAGTGTGACTGCACTCTCCAAGCTGTCCTTGATCCTTCATCTTCATGGCATTGCTCACTGAAAAAACAAGTTCTCAGCCCAAATCCTCATTTTCAAGGCTGACTGTGAATGTCTATGTAAATGTCTTTGGTTTCAGAAATTATGCTGGTCTCACCAGATGTTCTCTGAGATATGTGTGATCTAGACTGCTCTGTTTCTCAGATTTATCAGCTGGTGCAAGGTTACAGTTTAGGAGAATAGCAGCCTAGAATCAGATTCGTTTTTGGTGCAATGTGAAGATGTACATATGTGGTGGACGCCATTGGAAAGCTGCTGCTTTTTTTTTCTTTTTGCGGATTTATATGTATTTACTTTCAGAAAACCTCAGTTATGTTTCCGGCTGAGGGATCACTTAGATTCCCCAGACATAGAGTGGAAGCTATGGATCCAATCCCTTTCTCTGTAACTTATTCTAGACTTGCTTTCTGGTCTATTCTGGAAAGAGATACCCTCACCTCAAATATAACCAGAAACCATATACTAATCAGCCTTTTATAGCCCCTCCATCTTAGGTGAAGCAACAGCTCCTTTCTGAACATTGTGTTTTCTAGTGCTCACGGCCAAGATGTTATAAAGCAGTTATGAAGCGAAGTTAATGCTGTATACTTAAACAGATCCAATACTGTAGCAAATGGAAGCCTAGAAAATGAAAACTGCTTCCAAAATTGTGTCTGTAAGTCTTCACGTTTACACTATACACCCATTTCCAGAAGTTAAAAAACAACAACAACAACAACATTTTATCAGAGTTATTAGAAGAAAATACAACAGCTGGGTCCTCTTCCTTGACAGATGTCCACAGTTTCGGGTCCTACGCCTGAGAATTAGGTTTCATATTAGAGATATACTTTTAATTACAGCTGAAATGGTCATAATTGTGGCATATATTTTTTCACTTTGAAATTGGAGACTGTATGTGTTTGTAAGTATTTATGAAATATACTGTGCATGTTCACCTGAGATGAGGGTGAGTGATGTCCAAAGGTGTCAATGATAAAAAAAGTGCAGCATTAAACTCATAGTGACTGATCCACTGTTCAGTGAGTTTGTGGAACAGCTCTCATGTCAGCAGACACTAACTATTCACGGAGAGAAAGAAGAGGCTTGGTTGATACAAAACATTCGCAAGCAAAATAAATATCAGAAGATGAGGGATGAGAGGTTTCGCCTTTTCAAGATCCTTTTTTAACTGTTTGATTCAGCCTTTGGATTACTATCAGAAACTACTGAACTGGTCGAAAATGGTGGGTTTAAATTTTAAATGTTTTTCTTTATCTGAACTACCTACTCATTATTACCTATATAATTTCAAGATGGAGGCAGTGCAGAAGTGTGCACGTGAGTACTTCAGTATGTGTCCCACAGGCAAATGAAACTTCTCCACTCCATTTTTCTCCCTGTACCCGCACCCTTGGTCTTCCTTGACCCTAATGAAGCAAGGCTTTCAGACCGTTTTACACTGAATTCTTTCAGTGGCAGCTTGTACAAATGCAGCTATAAAAGCTCTTGTCCCTTCTCACAGTTTTTGGTGGGATGCCGTGCTCATCTGAGCACTAGTACTGTGATAAAACAGCATCTACACTGGCAACTTATGGCAGCGTAATTATGCAAGGCAACAAGGCCTCTCTGGTGCACACTGTCAATAAGACCCGACAAGTATTCTATATTATAAACAGATTGAGGACCACCATAGACTTTTCTCCCCCATGGGTTTGTTCATTGTTTCTCTGTTACAATTGCCAAACCACTGGCTGTGAAACTTCCTTCAGTCCCTGCTTCACTTTCGTGGTGGGTGCCACAGCATTATCAATATGTGCCATGCACAATGGCAGTCACGGCTGTTTTCTTTGCCTTACCACACTCTTCCGCTGCTGAAGCACAGCAGCATTACCCTCTGTATGGGAGCAGATCTGCATTATTTTTTTTTTCCTGATCGGCAAAAAGCAAGGATTTTTCATGTGAAAGTCTGTGTGAGAAATAGGGGAAGGGATGTGACACCTTATCTAAAATAGCTAGAGCTGAGGAGAAGAGTCTCAAATTTCTGTTATTCCTTAAATACATCCAGACTTGTCTGTGCTAGCCTTTGTTGGCAGCGAAACATAACATCACTCATTGCTTTGGACTGTGCTCCGAAGGCTGCAAATTTGTTTGCCTTTTACTTTAAAATGTTAATGTAACTGATACTTTATTTTACAAGTGTTGGAGTGGCATTGCAGAGGCTCTCTCTTTTGGAGCAACAAGCTGGGGAGTGCATCAGTGGGAAAAAAAAACAGTCAGTGCTGCCGCCGTGGGGTGAGTTTCGGTGAGCGAGTGTGGTGCACATCTGGCCTGCAGTTCCCTTCTCTGGGAACGGGTCTCAGCCACAGTTTTTACACTTGGCCTGTGTTGACTTAGAAGCTCATTTGACATGCACATTTGAATGGCAAAACTGATGGAAAGGGCAGGGCATACTTGAAATAGAAAAAGGAGGAGGAAGATTTTTTGACTTTTTTTTTTTCCCCAGTATATTGCAAAAGAACATATATGTTGGCTAACCAATTTGAAATTTTTGCATCAGAAAAGCTGATACAGTACAAATCAATTGAGGCAATAACAGAAGATAATATTCATAGCTTTCTGAAACTGGCAAGAGGAGGTGATACACTATCAGAAACAGATATATAACATTAATCTGTTATATTGCGTATTTTCTTCATCTTCCCATCATTCCTTGGGATGTTAGTTTTGACACCTATTTAATTTCTTCCCACAAACATCTGATGACTTCTATTCTATTTTTGTTGCAAATTTCTTACATGTATAGGTCTTGCAAAGTGAAAGTTAACTCCTTGGTATAGGGGAGCAAGCTTCCTTCTCTTGGTTACAAGCCACAGTGTCCTCACTTCAACAGGGACTGCCAAAGTACTCCTGGTCTCTAATGTTAGAGCTTGGGAGAAGTATGCCCAGCTAAATAACACCAATGAGTGTGTAAAACTGTAATCTTTTATATAAGCTTTATGTAAGCTTCATGTTATTCTCTCTCTTTTTCTAACCAAATTGCAGATTTGGCAGTCAGTTCAGGAAATCTGGATCGCATCATTTGTTGTTGTATTTGTCTCTTAAAGAAGACGACAAACATCAAGAATCACACCCAGAAACATCACATTATCTTTTAATCTGGACACTCAGACAAAATCCTAGACATTCTCATTATGTATAATTATTGAAAAGCTGAACTTCACAATCAGCTTGTCAGCCTTCATACAGGATAGTGAGTTTGAAGATCTGTTCACCAAATCATCTTTCTGACCTTGCTGAATGGCCACTCTGGGTAGAGGGTATTTGCTACAGAGCCACTGAATTGGTAGCATTTATTTTACAAAGTATAAGAACTGCTGAGTTACATGCAGTATTCTTTTAGATGACACCATCTTTTCATCCAGTTAATTTTGCCTGTCAGTGATGTGTAGCATTGCAAGAATGGCTGTATAATGGAAATATGAGGATGGTTTCTGACTTCACACATTTAGAGAATCTGACATTTTAAAGCTTCTTAGAGTGGGGGTTTTTTGTTACTTGGGGTTTTTTTTTGTTGTTTGTGTTGTTGTGGTTTTTTTTTTTTTTTTTTTTTTTATTTTTTTTTTTTTTTTTTTTTTTCCCCCCCCTGAGAAATAATTTGCTGTTGTGGACTGTTTTAGATAAAAATGCTGAAGGAATCTGGTAGACAAGTCCAGATTTTTTTTTCTCCCTGTACTATTCTTAGGCCTTGCTTTCCCAGTGGTCTCTTGGACATATTTCCCTGTGAACACTTGTGCTGAATACTGATAGGATGAAAACTAACCTGGAGTTTTGTCTGCTGGTTCAATTTCTGGCAAAATTCCTCTTTCTACCTCATTTGCCTTGTTCAGTTTCCTATGTCATGTCCAGTCCTCTCTCCTCTCCTGCATATGGAGGCTGTTGTTGAAGCTTGCTCATTCTCCGTCTGGTGTATGTGGCATGTTTCCTTCAAAGCCCATCTCTGTGATGGGATTTGTCTCACCTAACTTTTTTAAAGTTGGATATTCAGACTCTTCTCTCTCTAATCAGCAGTCATCCTTCCAAAACATCATTCTCCCCATCCTAGCGTAAGAATGATGGAGCAGGCATTGCAGATAGCCATGTGAATCCTGTTTCACATGCCTCTGCTCTCACTTTGGCTTGGAATATCATGTGCTGGCAACCAATGCCCTTTGGCTGGTGCAGTACTCCCCCTTGCTGCCTCTTGCTCCATTGTGTCTCCAGTCCTCTTAGGTCCAGCTCTGGCTCTTGGTTACATTGTCCATCAGGTTCAGTCTTGCACTGAGCACCTCTTCTCCTGCTTCCGTCTTGGACCTTCTCTGTTCATCTTCACCCAGCACTGTCTTTGCTCTCACCCACATCTGATGCCAGGCCCTGCCCAAACACAGAATCATCCCGTCTTCTGCACAGTCCCAAATACAAAGTGGCTTCTGTGCTGGGGTGTCCATCTCTTTTGCTGCATATTATTCCCAACAAATACTTCTTGCTGGCAGGTGTGGTATCATTACCATAAATGAGTGGTTTGGGCATATGCTGTATCTAAGCGAATCTGATTTCTAGTGGATTTGAACTTCCTCATCGATCATGATTTCAGTGGGATTATGCTAAGACTGTTGCAGGGACACGCCTTAGTGTGCTCCTATGGATCAAGACTTGGTGAACACTGTAACACCTTGGAAAAGCTTCAGTCTGGCTTTTTGGACACCAGCAAATCTTTACCAACAGGTGAGAAACCTGAAGAACTGTTCTCTCTGGTAATTTCCAAGAGTGGTTCTTTAGTAATTCATAAAATGTGGAGTCTGACTGAAGATGTTACTGAAGCCAGGGTGGTCGTAACCATCCTTTTTTTGTGGGGATGCTCTGTGTTATATTGTATGTTGCCCTCACAGCATTTTTCTATTCATGCGAGGTCAGAGAGGGACTTTGTCCTCTGGGTGGTTTCCACCTCTCACCAGCTACCAACAGTTTCGTTCTTGTATTGGATAACGGGGTCAAATCTATTGGGATGAGATGAGGTGAAAGGGTCACATTATAAACAGTCACACAAGCAAACAGAACAGGATTCCTTAGGAAACCAGGCTGAAAAAATAAGAATGACCTAGAATGGCAATGAAGTGAACTAGCTCCAGCACTTTGGTTTGTGTACAATATGTTCTGTGCTGCCTTCTTACTGTAAACTTATTGGAACAGAAATGTCCACTTATAATTCCACAGAACACAGCAGAGACTTTGCATTCATTAAACAAACAGAAATATAACAAAATGAATTAACTGGCCACTTTAAAGTATGAGTATTTCTAGCTTAAACGAGAGGGATACCAAATATTTTAAGGCCAAAACCAGTAAGCAATTTTTCTATAATACATAAAACTGACTTCTTAAAATAATTATTCATAGTTCATAAGTACATTCTAATTGAATGCCAACTTCTAACTTGGTGGAAGTTTTCTCTGCTCCAGATCTTGGACTTTTGGGCAACTCACTTTGATTAATCACCAATGCTACTTTGAAATATACTTTGTCCACTTTCATCTTCTGTCAGTTTTATCAAATCTTTACAGCTGATAAATGCTGGGCTTGATATCTTAAAATTGAAAACATGTAAAATGCCTGGTAGAGCAGCAAAAATGCACAGCCATTTACCAGCTATGGTGCCATACTGAAACTCAAAGTGCAACTTTCAAAGTTTTTAATAATCTAAAAATATCTGCTTGGTTGAAATGATTGATGGTGCTTGTCTTAGAAAGTATATCATATCTCACTCCCACTGAGTTCAAAACTTCACAGCCAGCTACCTCTCAGCTGGAGAAGGCCTTGAACAATAGTGGAATAAATCATGGGAAAAGCAGAGCTTTTTTGGAGGATTTTTGTGTTGTTTTGTTTAAGCACTTTTTCCTTGTGGTGTGGAATTAAGCAGCAGCTGTGGGACCAGGACATACTCGACTGGGTGCCAGGAGGGCATCCTTCAGGCCAGTTGAACTTCTTATTGAACAGGTTCATTCTCGTTCAAACTTGGTTCTTTGTGGGTTTCAAATGCATGATGCTGCTGGTGGCAGTGTTTTGCTTTGTAAAATGTTTCTTACTGAGGAATATTGGAAAAGAGGGAAAGCAGTTTCCTAATGGCTGTTTTAAGCCAAATAAAACCTGTGAACAGCATGGATCCTGCTGGAATGAAATTGCAAATTAGTCATCCAAACTAATGGTCTTTTTTAGGAATCTACTGAAAAGAAAAGCCTTAAAAATTGTGTGTCGTAATAGTCATAGTACATACAAACTTACCAGAAGTTATTGCATATGATGGACAGAAAACCAGTCAAATCCTGTTTGTGTTGCAAACAGTTTGTACTGCTTGGATAGAATCTAACAGCAGAATGGGGAGAAAATGCCACGTACCATAATTCATGTCTTAAAATTATAGTTGGGGGATTTTGTCTTTGAGGAAAAAAAGGACAAAATTGTTTTCTTTCACTTAAGAGGAATCCTTTACTTCCAGTAAATCAGGAAGACAATTTATACAGAATTGCGGTATGTTCCTGCCTCCTACTTCTGATATAAATAGGGAGTAGCTGCACTTATTTCAGGCTTGCACCTAGGTGAATGAGAACAGCGTAATATCGTTCTTCTGTTTGGTCATGATTAGATATACAGCCATCTTTTTGTGTTAATTTTGTAATACATCCTCATATGCAACACTAGTGCTGGCCTGAATCTGAGAGTCTGGATCCTTCTTTCAGGCTTAAAGTATTGTCGTGCTAATCTTAATTTACTACATCTATTCGCCTGGTTTTAAGTCTTAGGTTACTTCAACTTTTTATGATCATTTTAATTTTAAGAAAATCCATTGATAAAATAATTGCTGCTGATTACACAATTGTAAATGAAAACTATGTAATGAAAAGTAAGCATTTCAGACTGAATCCTGTAGCTTTTTGACATGCAAATGGTCCCTTTTTTGTGTACTTTATCTTACCAAAAATACTGATGTAAAATTATGAATCTCGAATTAGAAAACTGTGCACCTTCTACAATCGAGTCTTTTTGGTATTATCACAATACATCAAACTACCTAAAACTAGCAATAAAAAGCTATACCACATGTAAACTATACCAGTATAAACTACCACTACAGAGATGTGTGAGTCTGCTGTCCACAACAATCCAAGGGAAATGGTATGTGGCAGGTCAGAAAGGTACGTGAATGAAATTATTGTTAAGTTAGGTGATTAATACTTTTATTATTACCTTTACTTGCTCGTTGTATCTCTGCTTGTCAAATCTGGTCTTTGAGTTCTGATCTGCAGGCATGAAATGGATACTTCCTCTCCCAGTAAATCCTTTTGTATTCAAACAAAACAGGCTCTGAATGGGGAGACACAATCATGGCTCTTTCAAGAATAAAACCGTTAACCCTGCCATATTTCTGCTGGCTCAACAAACAGCTGAGTGGGTTTTATTTGCTGGCAGATGGAGAAGACTAATGATGTAAGCAGAACTTCTTTGTGTGGGTGACCTCCAAATGTTTAGCTAAATGATACCTAGCAGGAAAGGCAACAAGCGTCATATCCATTTTTAAAAAGGAGTGTTCTTTCACATTTAGTACTTCGCTCGGCAATATTTCATTTTACAACTTTTTTTGTGACTTTTTTTTTTTTTTAAATATACTTGGACCTAGACATCTCCCTTTAGGCAATGTGTCTGCTTAATACAGATTCGGTGGCACGTATCCATCTCCAGTTATAGCTGCATGCAGCTACTCCTTTTGAGAACAAAAGGGAGAGTGTTCTCATGAAATAGATCTGATCGCTTGGCTGAAAGATCCAGAATACATTACAGAGACCACCAGGTTTTATTGACTGTACTAATCCTCCTTAATTAAACCCCTTGTGTAAGGCTGGTGTCTCCAAATTTGTGGATGTGTCAATCAGAATAAAATGAGGTTTCCTGTGGCAATCAGACATCTCCACCCAGGACCTGAACCCACTAAAATGAACCAGTCTCCAGAAACTGTGCTGTCTTAAGCCATTTTGAAGACCTTGTCCTATATTGGATGCTGAGACTTGAGCTGGCTCTGCTTTATAATTAGCTTTGGAGACTCTGGAAGCTTTTAGTCTTTTATCCAGAAACCTTATACTTTCTATCAGCAGCACTTTCCTTGGGGTTGTCCTATTTTCTCCCATATTGAAACCACCTTCCGTAGGTTCTTCTGGAGAAGCCTATTCACCTAAGATGGCATACAGGTCCTCTGGAAGAGCACATGCTGTTCTTCCAAGGCACTGTTGGCTTGTTGCAGTTCAAAGACCACCTCACTGAAATAAATCCCAGGGTTGCAGGACACCCCTCAGCACTGAGGAGGCCACCCCACCCCTGCCTGGGTGCGTCTATGGCACTGGGACATCAACAATGAAAGCACCTGAACTCCAGCCCTATAGCAGAGTTTTGGCTCATCATTTTCTGGTTGTGAGCAGCCACCCTGCTCTGTACCTTAACCAGTGTAAGAACCTAGAAATAGTTAAGGATTTTTTGGAAACAGAAGAATGAAGTGTTTCAAACCTGAGATGCAACTGTGTATTGTGGACTTGCTTACTGTGGTGATCAGAACTGCAGTTCTGCAGATCGGTGGTGCGCATATACGTTATTTCTACCCTGACTTCTTGAATGCTAGCACAATGTCCTCTATTGAGGCTCCACAGACAGTTCAAAATCATTGTTTTCCTCAGTTCTGACCTTCTCTTTCACTGGTTTTGATCTCTCCTTTTATGAGGCTTGAAACAGCCCTAATCAGTTTGATGAACATGCTGAAAGCATTCATGCTGCAGTGAGTTTTGCTTTGTTGCTCAACGCTTGTGTGTCCTGAACTCGTTTTTGTGTGTTACTAATGAGTAACTCAGTAATTGCTGCTCTGTGTGACCGTCCTGTATTTGCAGCACTTCTGCATGCAGTTGAAGCCAGCTCTACCTATGCTTCAATATTCTTGGATATTGTGCACTATTTTCTTGATTAGGAGATTAGGGAACATAAGCCTACTGGTATATTTGTATTTTTATTATGTCTTTATGGGGAAATAAATCCTCCCTGCACAGCATGGTGATGGATTTTTGAATATCCCTCTGTTGTTCATCCTCCCACTGTTTATCAGAATGCCTGTAATCTCGAAGTCTCTGTCATCATTAGATATTTTATTATCTAAATGTTAGCTTATGATTTGGATGTTATTTGATGGATAATTCAGCAGATTATTTTTAACTGTTTCTGTTCATATTGCATTTTGAGCTGGTATTTAAATCAATCTATTTTTCTGTGCCGAAATCCCACCAAAGTTTACTCAAGTACTTCCCTCCCTAAAGTCTCCTTGGCAAATTGCTTGTAGTGATGCTTAATTGCTGGCTAAATTGGTTTAGTCAAGATGAAACAGCATTACTTTTTTGCAATATACTTTTCTCTCATCAAGTAGCCTCTCTTCAAGTTCAGCAGTAAGTTCTGTCCCAAAATGACTGAAGAACTTTGTTCAATTGTACAAATTTGCATCCGTATCTAGAAAAAATACACAGGCTTATAATAAAGTCTATTGAATTTGATGGATATCTTTCCATTTCCATTGCATTTTTAAATTAGTCTCTGGAAGACAGATGAGAATCTTTCAGTTCAGTTCCCCAAGTATTTGCTTTTTCTCTTTAGGATTATAAGTCTATACTCTTCCTTAGAGAAATAAGGTCCTGTTTGGTGTATTTTTTGTTTGCAGAAAATATTTGGAGACCTTTGACTTATTTATAGCTCTCCTTCACGGACTCACCCTGTTGTGTGTCAGCTGAAAGAGAACTTCCACCCAAGCAAATCCCTCCAGTGATGACTTTGGAGAAATAAACATGTGGCAACAAAGACCATTTCGTGAATTGGATTTACCCAAGAACGCAAGTTCCTGATGAGTCAGAAACTGCCTTCCCAATTTGTTTATTTGGACATTTGTGGTATTCCTAGAATGGCACTGGATGATAAACTGTTTAACTTTCTTGCTCAAAGCCAGATGAATGGATTTAAATTAAAGCAAAGTCCAGCCTATTTGTAAATGAACACAGTCGGCAGACAAGTCACACACCAGCCCTGTAGCATAGCCCCAGGCTGTTACCTCATTAGCTCTGGCTGTGATTAGAGGAGAGCCCATCAGTCCCATACTGTGCTGTCTCAGGAAGGATTTCTTACTGATGAGGTAGAGGGCAACACACAGGTGCTGCTGTCCTGGGGGAAAGAATATTTCTGAGCTACACGAGGAGATAAAATACCCTGCTGCTGTTGGAAGTGATGTTTGGCAGCGGTACTAATACAGTGGCTACCTTCCATACCTGATACGAGTGTGATATTTTCTACTTTTGTTTCAAAGAAAGTGGAAAAAATCACTGGGCAAGTGTGCCTAGCTTGTGTAGTATGCTAATAATACTCTCATTTAACTTTTATGTGAAGTCTTGAGTCTGGTGCCAATGACATCATTGGCCCAAGCCCCAAATTTTACATAAAAATTAAATGCAGAGAGAACAATTTAAGCCTCTGCTCTACCATTGCACAGTTTCAAGTATCCCAAAGCTCCTGAGAGCAGCAGGAATAATTCAGTGATGTAAAGAAAGACTGGGGGCACCCTCAGCATGCTGGCAGCCCTGATGTGGCTGGGGTAGAATTGCATGGCTCCAGCCAGATAATGAAATGAAAATGTGCATTGGCGTATAGAGACAAACCTAAATCTCTGCTGTGCCCTCACGCTGTGCTTAATCCATGTTTCTCATGCTTGTATGAAATAACTAAGTCTGAAGGTACAGAAATACTTCAGGGGGTTCATGATATGTGTCTACTGCTTGTTTACAAATGCACATGGGACCAGTACAACAGAGTTGTTTGTGCTCGTTGCTCATCTAGTGGGAGCTCCCTCACCAGAGCAGGGGAACAGAGGTTCTGTACAGCCCTGAAACTCAAAACTGTAAATCAGACCACTTGCTTTTTCCTCAGAGAGAAGAGTGACTCAGAGCCATGTCCTCACCTGGGGATAGATGGTGAGATCCATGTGTTTGCAGGCAAGTGGAGTGATCCTTGCTGCCAGCGAGGCTTCCTGGCCCAAATGGCACATGTCCAGCTCTGATGGTGCTTCCAGCCACAGGGAGCAGCTTTGGTGAGTGCCATGGGCACCAAAGTAATTTGCTTTGGTCCTACATTGCTTTGAGACAGAGATATCTCACACCCATTTAGTCCCACAAAAAGTTTACTAAGAGCAGCTCCTGTCATCTGCTGTAGGTGTATAAAAGTGGGTTTAAGTGCATGAAGGTGGGACACTATTTTGCCATTTCCTTCACTCCTCTCAGTGCATATCACAATAAACAATATATTGAGAGGTTTACTCTTAAAATACTGTTTAATATGAAAAACGAAATTGGCACATAATCAACCATGTCTGTCAGCTGTCTAACAAAAAAGCCCAGCCAGTTCCAGAGCTGAGGCTAGCTGAGCTCCGTACATAAGGGGAAAATTAATGAGCCAGAATATATTGATGAACAAAATAATGATAAAATTTGTCTGGCTTTGGGCCACAAGTAAAACATTTTATGACCCAAGGGCCCAAATAATAAAAACAGACTTTTAGATATAGGTGTGCATGAGGATTCAGATCTTTAGAAGACATCCCTGACAACAACAGAGAAAATAAATGCTTGTTCAGTAGATACTGGCAAAACAAAAGGAACTGTTCCCTAGTTTGTATTGATTTTTTTTTACTTCTCTTCCATGGTAGATTGTGGCTACAGGTGATGCCTTTCCTCTATCATATATAATCAGTGTTCAGATGTGCTTGGTACTTATGATTGCTGCCACAGTCACTGTATCACCAGGAATTTCTGCATTTTTTTTGGTTTGGATACTGTGTTCAGTTTTGGGCACCTCACTATGAGACAGACATTGAGGTGCTGGAGAGAGTTTAGAGAAGGGCAATGAAGCTGGTGCAGGCTCTAGAAAAGAAGTCTTACAAGGAGCAGTTGAGGGAATGGGGCTGTTTAGCCTGGAGAGAAGGAGGCTGAAGGGAGATCTTCTTGCTCTCTATGACTACCTGAAAGGAGGTTGTGGTGAGGTAGATGTTGGTCTCTTCTCCCAAGTAGCAAGTGATAGGACAAGAGGAAATGGCCTCAACTTGTGCCAAGGGAGGTTCAGATTGGATATTAAGAAGAATTTCTTCATGGAAAGGGTTGTCAGGCATTGGAGCAGGCTGCCCAGGGAAGTGGTGGAGTCACCATCCCTGGAGGTGTTTAGAAGACGTTGCACTAAGGGACATGGTTTAGTGGTGGACTTGGCAGTGTTAGGTTAACAGTTAGACTTGATGATCTTAAAGGTCTTTTCCAATGAAAATGATTCCATGATCTTACGTTTTGCAGCTTGAGGAGCTGATACACACATATGGGATTTAAGAGACCTCTGTTTAAAATTTTAGCTGTAATTTAAACAAATGTCTTTTAAAGAAATAGAGGTAGAATTGATGTAGATGTTATGAGAATAACCCAACAAAAAGCTTCTCATCATGGAGTATGTTAGAGGTCCCAAACCATCTTCATTTGGAGCATTCACAGTATCGCTGGAAGATAATTAGGAAAAAAACAAACAAACAAACACAACAAAATGAAATGGTGAACTTCAGTGCTTAAGGCATATAAACCATAGTAAGACTGTGGGTCTGCCTTATAAAATGGTTACGACCTCCTGCAGTAGGAGCTGAATATTTGAAATCTTTGAATTGACAGAAGGGGGTCACATTGTTTTCTGGATGACTTTAGGCTCATGCTCCACGTTTGTGAAAAAAGGAATACTTTGAGCGGGTATCTCAAAGTGTCCTACAGAAAGGTCAGTATTTCCCCTTCACAGCTGCTGGAAGTGGGGATGTGGAGGAGTTGAGTCACTTGGCTGGGATCTCAGAGGTCAATAGCATTGCTAGGAACAGAAACAAGATCTTCTGGTTCTGCTCATTTTTATGGATTTCTATGTTGCTGTTTTAGAAGAGGTTTAGCAATGTTTTCATTGCTCTTATAGCAGTAGAATGTGCTAAGAGAGCAGCCAGGACAACTTTATTACACAGTGTCTCTTAGCTGTGGTGCACCTGTGTTTAAGCCAATATAACCCCCAAAATAATAAAACCTAAATTTTGGGTGCTTGATCTGAGACACTTCTGGGTTTTTTTTGGTTTTTTTTTTAGTCTTTCTGAGCCTTGAAGTGTCTCAGCTTGCACACCCAAAGGGATAACTAAAAAGAGGTGAGGAAATGATGCAGAATAAAGTCCCACCACCTGCAGTAAGAGCTTTCACAAGCCAAATTCCGTGACTGTGTTTTCCCATTCAATGAACTGGAGCACTAGTGAATAGGATAAGAGGAGTGGATTGCAAGGTACTGTGGTAAGAAAGTTCTTCTGAGGTAGGGAGATGAAAGCAATATATATATCAGCCTTAACAGTCAAGGTTTACTAGTATCAATTTTTTCGTGCTAATCAGAGTTAGGTGGTAGAATCTGTCATGTTTGGTTACATGTGGCGAGCTGTAGCAGAGCTGAAGATCTCAGAACACTGTTCAAAAGAATAATTGATATTTTGCTCAAAAAAAAACAAAAAAAAAAGAAAGGTCCAAGCCTGAACCCCTTGGGAATCCAACATCTGTTTTGAAAAGGGGCTGAAGAGGTTAACCCTCAACCCTGTCCCCTGCAGGTTGAGATAGGAGAGGAAAACAGGAAGTTTTATTCATCTTACTTTCTCAGTTTTCCATGTTACAGTCTCCAGCTGTTTCCATCAAATTTGTTTTCTGAAAAAAAATTTTAAAAATGACCTGTATAGAGCTCTTTAGCTTTCTTTAAAGCGGCTCTTTGTTGAAACATGCATTGCAGGGTTGTTTTTTTTTTTAACAATTCCAGAGTAGTCTTCTTTCTTCTTTTCCCAGAACAAACATCTCTTACCCAGCTTCTCCTCAGCCTGAAAGAAAAGAAACAAAAGCAAAACAAAAATGCTGGGCTTGGGGCGAAGGGAGGGGAATGGTGTCTACAGCAAGCAATGTGGCTGTGCAATATCAGACCTGGAGTCTCCATCACAAGTGACAGGTGGAAGCCTACCAGCAGGCAGACAGCAAGGGTGCCTGCCACTTTGCCTCAATTCGGCAACATTTTACAGGACGTTTCCAGATGAAGACTGACCATAGCACTTAGGGACTGCCAGGCTGGTATTTTGAGTTGCATTCATCACATATTCTCTAACCCATTTGCAAGGCAAGTTATCTCAAGTATCTCCCTTGCCAGAAATGCATTAGAAACTGGCTGCTTTCCTTCCTTGCCTCCCCTGCAAATGCTGGGGATCGATTAGTCGTCTTTGATGAGGTAGTTGAAATAGCTGTCACTGCTGTTTCTACCTATCTTCATAGCTCAAGGAAGTGAGATTTTTGGTTATTTTTCATAAAGCATCTGGAAGCAACTATCTGAAGTGGATACTCTATAGAGATGCCTTTTTGTTTTGCAAGTCCAGTGCAGGTTTGGGGCTGTGTGGCAGGAGGTAAGGCAGCAAATGATATTTATAGGCAACTAATACTTCAGTGTTAAGGCCAAGGTATGAATACCCTTAGGTGAGAATTTGAATACAGTCTCTAATGCTTTCTCTTTTTTTTTTTTCTTTTAATGCCTCATATTAGTATAACTATCATCAGTACAGTACAGTGTGTTTAAACAGTTGGAGAAATAATGCAAGGTCTTATACAATGAACTTTTATTCATATTGGAGACAGACATCTTCTTGTCTCCTGAAAGATTTTCTGGTTTTCAGTCACTTATAATTTTGTGAAAAACTTACCATTCCATTGTTAAGGGTCTGCTTTGGACTGATTTCTTTTGTCTCGGAAATTTTCTGTAAAGTTGTTGCTAAGAATGAAGCAATGAGAAAAAAAAATATATTATTTTGTTGACTAAAGGTTTACTAAAGGAGAAGCAAGGAGCTTCAAATCAAAGCAAACAACTGAAACTTGAGAGGAGAAACTATGGCCGGGTGAGTAGCTGTAGATCTGCCAAGGATACCATACCTAGAGAAGCAGAAATGGGACTGGCTGAGGGAAAGTATGAGGATAAGGACCCAGCATGGCTGAGAGAATTAAGAGGCTGGTGGAAAAATGAGCCAGGCAGTCAAGGTGCATGTCCCAGCAACCTGGGGGTGCTCTCAGACACCTACTACCATTTTCTGTCCTGCCTTTAGCCAAACAGCAGTGATCTATCCAGTGAATTTAAAGGCCCCATTTATCTCCCGGTAGCCCTTGTGAATGGTAGCACAATGTCACACAAGGGATTTGTTCCTCTTTTTGAAAATCAAGAAGAATACATGCCAACTGAAGAAATCACTAAGGCTGAAAACTTTGGTACTTGTGTTTATTCAGGTTGTCGTTTATGACAGCATTCATTATACAAGCAGTACAGAAAGTTCTGGGAACTGATCATGGTTATACAGTTAAAGACACTATGAGACCCCTTCTCCACTTCATTGGTCCCAGAAACAGGAAAAATGGGAAGCAGTGTAGACAATGAGGCAGAATTTCAGAAGAGACCATATGGCAAGACAACAAAGTTCTACCGTGGAGACTTGGATACTGTCCCTCTTTCTGTCATACAGCTCCCGTGTGATGATAGCTGAGTCACTTGAGCAAATCTTTTCAGAGCTGTCAATAATTTCACACTGTTTTTATTCTTGGTGCAGAACATTTAGGTGTGCTGAACTTTCACAGCTGCAGCTCAAGTCAGTGGGAACCATGCTCCAAACATGATATAGTCTTCAAAAAAACTGTTTTGGGGAATTTAAAATCATGTCCAATATGGTTTTGTTTGGGCTTAATCTTCCTGGGACCCACCAGTTTTCTGCATGAAGGGATACTGCCAAGCCCCCTCACTTCCAAGTGATACTGTGCAGGAAGTTTGCTGTGGAGTTCCTTGTTAAGAGGGAATAGTTTGCTCACAAATAACCCCATATGGAAACAGAGGATATTGTTTTCAGAGCAGGTTTTGAACAGCACACAGGAAATAAGGCAAGTGCAAACCATGTTGAAATGCAAGAACAAAACAATGTGGTATAACCTGCTTATCTTGTTAGAGCGTCATCTTTTCTGTGCAGTGTGGGTACACTAAAGACATGTATGAATATGTCATGCCATCTACAAATTCCTCCAAATTCTCATCTTGCTAGTTGTATTCTGTGGACTTTTAGTAGAGGAGAAGGTGTGTAAGCGAGGGAACAGGCGTTTTCTCCAGTTTAGTCCATTTCCCAAAGAGGAAGCACCTTTCTCACTTTGATTGCAAAAAGTCAGACTGTCAGCATTACGGCAAGAGGGCTCGGCCCTTTTCCGGGTCTGATGGTGCCAGCATTTCCGCAGGGCTCACTCTGACAGAAACGAGTACAAGATGAGAAAGAAGCCACTCAAAAGCATCCCCACCAGCGCTCTGTCCTGCATTGCCAATTCCTGCACCATTATCTTTTACCAGCTTGTGTGAATCCTTCCTGAACTGCAGCTCTTCCAGTGTTACAGCAATAGGCACTTTAGAAACAAAATTGACTGACTGCTGAGCTGACTGCTCTACTTTAGGGGTAAGTAGATCTATACTACCACATTCCTAGGTGAAACTTATATGGACTGGATACATACCTAAATAAAAATCCTGGGCCGTAAGGATTATTCCAGCTAGGAAGAGAAATAGATGTCTTCTTAGATGAGGTTTTTCTGATGCAATCCCGTTTAATTGCAAAGAAAAGACAAAGCCATTTTTCTCTTCACACAGCAAGAATTGCAGAAGAGTCATGGCCTCTGTTTATAGCTGAAGTCTATTTTCCATTAAACACTTAGTATAAAAGTTCTTTTTCCCTTTTCTCTTAGCTGTTCTTGGAGGCATATTCCTGGCCCTTGTTATGTCTGTGTTGTTGGCTTTTCCCCTGCCACCATCTGTCTCTTCCTTTGATCTTTTTGTCTCTCTGTTATAGACATCCAACTGCCCACAAAACAATGGCCATTAAAACCTTTCCACCCATGTGTCTTGCAAGTGCCCTTGTTTTGGACAGTGACGTGTGCTGGTGTTTGGAAGGAAAGCTACGGTAGTTTAAGCTCTCTGCTCTCGTAATGATGTTAACTGTTTCTTACAGCTGAGGGTTATAAAGGCAATGTTCACCCTGATTTAGAGAGATTTTACCCCAAGGTCTAACAAAACTGTTGGTGAGAAATTGGTCTGTTTCTTAGCAGCATTGAGAAACACTGAAAGCATAGCACTTGAGGCTGTACCAGAGAACAAAGGTCTTTTCATCTTCCTCTGGTTACAGTGTTTGTGCTTCATCTAGCCACAAACTTGATGCTGTTCCTCAAAGCTGTTGTGATTTAGAAGTTTGAAGAAATATATTTCATGCATTTGAGCATTACTATACTTCTTTTTAATTCATTGCAAAGTTGTATTTAATTGCCTAAGTATGAGTTGTCTGAGAAAATAATATCTAGGTCTAATATATTTCTTTTCATCAGCACCGCTTCTCATAGGTGGCCCTTGAAGTTTATCCTGTGGATTATGATAATGGCAGTGCTGGCTGGAATATCTCCTGAAGGTTTCCAGTCCAACCTCCTACCCATAGTAAGGCGGTTGTCCAAGTTAAAGCAGGTCAGCCATGGATTTGTCTACTGAGCCTTGAAAACTGTCATGGGTGGAGAATCCTCAGCCTCCCTGGGCAGTGTTCTCCAGTCCTGCACATGCTGCACTGCCCTTCTCCTGGTGAAGCTTGTCCTAAGTTCCAGCCTGAACCTCCTAAGGTGCAGTATATCCCTCTTCTCACACCATCTGCCACTACGAAGAATTTGACTCTCTTATTTTTGCCGCTCTGCCTCACGTAATTGTGTGCTGCTGTTAGCTTCCCTTTTAGTTTCCCAGGCTGAACAAGCAAGATTTCCTGACCTGTCCTTGTATAACCTGCAGTCTTGCCCCCTGACCATCTTGGTCAGCCTTCTGCTGGTTTCTCTCCAGTTTTGCAGTATCGCTTTTGAACAGGGAGTCCCTGGACTGGGCACAGTATGTACCAAGTGCAGCCTGAGAAGCACTGGGTAGGGAAAGGAATAATATTTTACCTCCACCTGTTTGCCATCCTTTTCCTCACATAGCCCAGTATGAAGCTTGCTTTACACTATTATTCAATATGGTGTCCACCACAGTGCCCAGGTTGTTTTCAGCAGAGCTTCTCCTCAGCCACTTGGTTCACAGCCTGTGTTGATGTGAAGGACTATCCTGACCCAGGTGCAGAACTTTTTTTTTTTTTTTTAATTTCTTAGTCCCCAGGTTTCTCAACATCCTTCTGGACTGGAACTCTGTTCCTCTTAATGTTAAATTTAGTATTGTCTGGAAATGTACTGTGTGTGGATTCAGTCATCAAGGTTGTTGAAGGAGCCACTCGATATCAGCCCCAGTGCTGACCTCAGGGAGACTCTGCTTATTCCAAACTGCCAACCAGCCACTATGCCGTTGATCACTACCCTCAAGCCTGGCAGTTCAGCTGATTTCCAGCCCAGCTGACAGTCTATTTGTCAATGCCAGAAGCATATTCTATAGCTGATTACTCTTTTCCTGGTTTACTTGAGTAATGCTTTAGACCGTGCATTATTTATATTTATTCCAGTTGTGAATTAAGTCATGTGACTGTTGTGTATAGGTAGTTTTTGTGAAGTTCCTCGCTGGGCTAAGCACGGAGTAACATGCGCATGGCACTGTTAACTTCTAAAATACAGATATAAAATAGATCACTGTATCAATGGCCATGAGTGAAGACACATAAATAATGAAGGGAACTTCCGTCTAAAGCTCACTGTAGTCTTTAGTTGACACTAAAGTGTTGAATTTTAAGTTTTATATAGTAAAAAAATAAGCAAAATGTGAGATCCTTTCAAAGACAAGATATACAAAAAGTGTTCTGTTGCAGCACCGAGACAAATTAGCAATCTGAAAAGAAAGTCTGTGTTCCATGTACAAAGAGCATATAGCTATCACAAAAATTAGGACTTCTTCACTTCCTCAAAATAGAAGTAATTCTGTTAATAATCAGATTTTTCTTTGGACTAGCCTATTATTCAAGACTTTCTTCTGAGTAGATCTAGCTGACTCTCTCTCTTCGTTTAAGTTTGCAAGTTTCCAAAGGCTTAGGTTTCTTACTTGAGACCACAGCACTCCTGGCATTCATTTGTTTATATGTGAATCTCATCTTTGATTGCAAAAAGCAACGCAAAACATAGGGATGATGAGAATTTCAAAACATTGCTTTTTGAATAAGAGCTTTAATCCCACCATGAGCTGATTCCTCATGAACAAACAGAGTGACAGAGTTAAGACTGGACTCCAGCACCTTCCTACAAGTTCAGTGCTTAGGAACGTGCTGGATATTTGGCTTCTAGGCCAAACTCAGGGTATTTTAGGACACAATTGGTCTTACTGTTTTTCTGGTTTAGCAACTTTGAGTAGTTCTGCTTTTCAAAAGGAACATTGACATATTGGAAGCTTTTTGGAAGAAAAGTACAGGAACGATTCAATTTGGAAAATTTCCTTCCAGTGAGAGATCGAAAAAAAAAAAAAGTTAATAAATCTCTGTCTTGGTCTCAAAATACTTCTGTAAGGATATTATTTTTTTCTGAGAATAGGTGACTCAAAATTTATAACAGCAGAAGGAGATTTTAGCTCTAGAATCCAATCCCAGACAAAATTTTGCTGGAAATATGGTGGATGTTTCTAACAGCAACATTCACATGATGAATCCTTATTACTGGGTGTCTAGAAGTCAAGAATGAAATGTCTTTCCAATTATTGCACATTAGCAGCAGTGGGTAGGGCCAGGTGTAGGAGTGACCAGCAGAGAAACTGGCCTGGCCCACGCATAAAATCAAACTAAAAAGGTAGTTGCCAACAGCTTTTTCAGCCTGACATTGCTGCTGCTGCCTTCTCTTGTCCTTTCTCTTGCTTCCCACTGCCTATAGTCTTTCCTGCCAGCTGCAGCTTGCTGCCTCTGGTCCTTCTTGCATTGCTTCCTCACCAGTGCCTCCTCATCTCCCACATCCCCAACAGCCCCACAGTTGATCTGGGCAATGCTGGTGGCTTTTATCAGCACTCGTAGCTCTTTTCTGCCATCAGTTTCAGACAGCATCCGATCTATGTGCGGAAAATTGGTGAGTTAGATACAAACAGAAAGATTACAGGCACATGTGGACTTGACCCATAGATAGCAGTGATATCTGTGGCTAAAGATCAAGGAATGTGGTTTGGGTTTATTGCTGTTTTTTCCATCTGTTCGTGGCCATTTAGAAAACTCTACAACATTTCCTTTCAGAAATGTTTGTGGAGAAGAGGAGTATCCAGGCACAGAAACACGACGTTCTGATATATCTAGTGTAAACTAAGGAGTTTTTTCTCTTTTATTTTAAACAATAGCATTGACAACAAATGGATACATGAAAAGAAACAGTACCCTCCGTAGAGGTTTCAGCTTTGATAAACCACATTATGAAATCCAGGTCCTCCACCATATGGTGAGACCTGACACATCTTCAATGTTTCCAGTGTCTTTCTGGACAAAAATCAAGAGTTAAGGACCTGGCAAAACAAATACATGACTGAAAATGTGTGTGTTGTTAGCACGAGAGTGCTTTTGGCAGACATATTTTGGTATGCCTGCACTGGTGTTTTACTGGCTCTCTGCTGCTGTAAACAGATCTGAAAGGGGAGGAAGATTTGGAAGCTAACTAATGAGTGTGAGCACTACAGAAAGGAAATGAAGACGAATGGCTACTGACCCTGCTCTCGCTTATTAGGCAACAATTAATTTTTCAACTGATAAAACCCCTTCATCCTATCAGATCCCCCTGGTGGAATTACACAGCAAATACTTGGGGGCCTTCATTTCCCAGTATCACCCGAAGGGCAAGGCTTTTCCAGCCATCTGTGAGTCTTGTCTGGCTTTCTCCATCCTGGATGCCTTTGCGGTGGCCTTAGGATAAGCCTTCCCCTTAATTGCCCATCTGGGTGATGCTGAAGGATGTTGGCGCTTTTGTTGGCTCTGCTTGATTTTGAAATGGGGAAAGTGGAAGGATGGGACTTGGAGCCAAAACTCTATGAAAAGTAGATTTTCACCTCCAGAACAGCATTACAACTGATTTCCATTATATAATGCATGGCAATTATAACATTGTGTATGCTTGTCTGGAGTTGTTTCTCCAGCTGTTGAAACAGTATATTTTTATGTTAAACTAAACCAAACTACAGCCAGCATCAACATCCATCTCCAAAAATGTAATGACTTAAATCTTTCAGGCCAGATGCTGATTTCTGAAACACTGGTGTGAATCTAGAGAAATTCCAGTTTTATGCTTACACATGTGAGATGGAGGAGCTGATTTTGGGCCAGTGATCTGCTTTCACAGGTGTGCCTTACTTTAAGGTGCCATCAAACTAGCTTCTCCTCTTCACTCTAAAGCTATTGAAGATGAAATATGAACATTACTGGTAAACAAAGAAACAAAAAATGGCGGAAAAAGGAGACATATTTCATTTATTTCTCAGTTAAATTCTAGTTAAGGAAAAAGCATTTCTGGGACATTTTCTTTTTATCAGCCACAGCGAAACTCAAACTAAGCTGGCAGAGTACAATTACAAATCGCTGTTTCTTAAGCACCAAAAGATTCATTCAGTCTTTTGTATCGGAAACTTTAAAAAACTGTGTTTGGTTCACTCTCTTTTTGTCATTATGTATAAATCTCCGTGTTTTTATTAAAGACAACCGGTATAAAGATTGTTCCATTGCACTCTCTATTATCTTAGTCTGGCTGTGCTATGATAAATCCTTGGGGATCTTGGTGAGAAACTTGTTTTGGTGGTGGCGTTGGGTTTGTTTTTTGTGGTTGTTGTTGTTTTTGTTTGTTTGTTTGGTTGTTTTTTTCCTTCAGTGCTAGATGCCCAAAAACTCAGGGGAGGGGAATAGAATTAAAATAAAATTCCTTGAACTGAAAAAAAGTGTATATGTGGATGGGAGCTGGGTGGGGTGAGGGTGCTCTGTTTCACACTGCTGTACCTCAAAAATAGCTGAAGAAAATTTTCCAAGAGCTTCCACATACTGTGCACAGTTCATCCCTGGACTGGGACCAAACATGGAAAGGATCACTCCCCAAAGTGGAATTTAGGAGGGTTTTAAATAATATGTGAAAACTGACGGTGATAATGGAAAGCTGCCTGTAAACAGAACTTTTCTAGCCTATGTTGAATGAAATACTACCTTCAGGAAGATCTTTTTTCATTACATAATAATACTTAAAGTGAAGTACCCAGGTAACATTGTATCTCCCTCACATCCCCTGTGTTTGCACCCAGCCTGGAGCGCCCCAGCCGCAGGTTTGGTATGTTTGCAGGCAGAGCTGGACAAGCCCAGTTGCAATTCCCAGGTGTGCGCTGGCTGCCAGGGCCGTCCCGGGGAGACCTGTGTGAAGCACGATACAGTACCACGGACAAATCGCCTGTTACAGCCTTGGCTTGTGTTCACCACCCAACCTGGAGTTCCCTGATCAAGAGCCTTGTTCCTTTCTTGCTGTCCAATATAATACTTGGGCATTGCATATGGGGGTGATGTCGCTCCTAGAGATCATCGCCTTCTGCAATGGGCGATCAGAGCTTCACTGCTGGTTTACCCAGGTGTGGTGAAAGGAGCACAAATCCCGTGCACAAAAAGTTCATCTGTCCCTAACCTTAAACTAAACTGATCCACCTCAGTTGTGGGGGCAAAAAAGAAAAATGCCTTTTTGTTTTTGTTTTTTTTTTGTTACTATGTTCCTTATAGAAGATGATCTCCCATTTTTCTACTAGGATGAGGCTTTTGTCAGTACAGTCTATGTAATACGATTATGTATTTATGCATCAGCTTTTCCATTTTCTTTCATTTTAATTAAAAAAACAACCAAACAAACAATGGGATAACTTAAGCCTTTAGTATTTGTATTTCAGCAAATCCTCCAAACAAGCTCTAGCATGTTGCAAGACAGATTCAAGTGTTGCCTCAACGATTTGCTTTGTTTCTTAAATGGTGAGATACTTATCTTTTTCATAACATAAAAAAGAGGAATTTATCCCCCCTCCTCATTCCATTCCACCTCAAAATATTTTCTTATCCTTTAATTTAGCACTGTGATATGTAATACATGAGGCTTGAATCCACAAGCATGGTCTCATTGATTTCAGCATGAATTATGCTTTGCAGGTTTGTATGTATAAATAGCAACACTAAAACTAAAATGATATCTGGGCCAAAACCCCTTAAGCAGTATATTGGATATGGTGGTCGTAAAGCAGCCCAGGATGACGTTGTATGAGAAACGTGAGCTGAAGCGCCCTTCCATGTGCATTTAAAAATTTACGTGTTAAAATAAATGACCCACTAAATCATCTATATTCTGTTTTATTATCCTTCAAGCAATGCCATACATAGATACCTTGGCTAGCCTCATTCTTATTTTGTGAAGGTGCACATGTCAAGAACAGCTGGCCAAGAGTAAATTCTGCAGAGGAGCTTACTCTCATTCACAGGGAATACCCAGCCAGCTGGTGATCCAAATGATTCCTATGTGAGTGTGAGTGACTCTGCCCAGGACTCTACAATATTCTTTTGCAAATGCTCAGCTGTTGCATATTTTCATGTATGGCCTCTCTTGCCTGGGATAAACAAACGTGACAGCAAACTCCAGAAGAAATACGAAACTCAGACTGAAGAATTAGACCACATATAAAATAAACTCTAAGTAATGTGTCAAGGTAATACCTATTCTTCAAATGTTCCTTATTTATTTGTATTATAACAATGCTTAAATGCCAGGGCTACTTTATTATAACCGTTATGCAGAATAAATAAAAACCTAAGCTCCAAGGGCAGGCCTGTCTGCCTCTATGTTTATATTTGCTGGTGTTATATCACTCATTTGACTTTGGAATATCAAAACTTTAGAGGAAATCTTATCCACTTCCCTTCCTTTCAGACCTGAAATCCCAAGAGCTCCAATTTAAATCTTCTTCTGTATATTCATTGCTTACTAAATGAGATACAGGAAAGGATTATAATTCAGGCTGCAAATTCTGCCTTCAAAAGCTAGGAAATGCCAGATTAAATATGTAAGAGCAATTCAGTCCTCTTAGGTACTATATACATTATGATATAAGACATAATTTTTCCTTTCCCCTGGCAACATTGCCTCATTCAGCGCTGGCAAACAAATCAATGAGCCTCAATATTCCCTTTTATTCAAGTGGCTGAATGTGCCTTATATGCCTCCTTCAATGGACGCTAGTCGAAGTCCTGGGGAAAACTGAACGTTTCGTTTCTTCGTTTTTCTGTGGTGCTCCTTGTTGGTGTATTTGAGGGCTTCATGAACATTTATACGCTTTTCTTCAGAAAAACCTTGGGGGCGATTCTGTTTTTACACTGCAAGCAAAAAACCAAAGGTTGGGGAGGGGGCGGGAGGCAGGAGGCAGGCTGGAACTCCTACCAGATGTTGTCATGGGTGTTCTCTCATTTTAGAGAAATAAAGATGTTAGGGAAACTGAGGTAGCTTTCTGGGGTCTGGAGGCAACTGTGTCCTCAGAGCACAGCCTTCTTGCTGCTCCCTGAAGCTTTTTCTCCAATCACAGTTCATCTCATATTCTTCCTTGCTTCCCCAGGCTTCCTCCCTTGGGCATTTCATCGTAGTCCAAGCTCCTTCAGTTTTCCTCTCTGAGCTCACAGCCCAAGTGGCAAACCACCATCCTCATCACCCAGTCTCTCCCTCTCCCATTGTAATGGATGCACTTGACATCTGCAGGAAAAAAAGGTGACTGAGATTTTGACAGGAGGGCTCCAGCGCCTGAGGGGCTAGACCAGGTTTCCTGTAGTGCTTTTAAAACCAAGGACTGGAAGTGTATTTCATCGGCATCCAGCTAACATTCCAGGACAAGAATGTTTCTTGCAGATATTCTTTCCTCCTTGTAAAATTCCCACCATTTCTGAGGGGTGTCTGAGAACAAACTGCTGAAGTATCTTTTTTTACTCTTCACTGTTGTAAAAAAATATAAAAATTCCTTGCCTTAAACTGCTCCATGTAATTTGCAGTGCCTACTCCAAATTCTGGAAGACAAAAAGACACATTGGAAAAAAAGTGACAGCTTCCTAGCTTATTGCATAAGAACTGAAGATTCATCATCTGTGCTTGAAAGTGCTTTAGGTATTCGGTGATTTGTGGGTGTTGCTGTAAGACTCATTTCCTAATGCCATTTCCATAGTAAGAAACACTGAATGGAGGCAGGACATGTGATAGAGGAAAGAGAGTGGGAATTCTGTCAGGGAGAGTCTTAAACATCTCTTGGGCATGCTGTAACTCTGATTACAGTCCAGTTTGGTTGGTGGTGCGTTGTTTTTTTTTGTTTGTTTGGGTTTTTTTTTTAATCTAGGAAAACCTCAATGCAATCAAGTTGCAGATGAAAATAATGTTGCATTAGAGTTGCGTTTGCACCAAGATTTTCAGTGTTACCTCTGCCTTCTGCAGGACAGGTTGTCTAAACAGTGCTTTGTAATACATGTAACAAAATGTATCAAAGTGAGCCTTTAAAGAAACCTAAATCTTGTTGTGGAGTATCCCAGCTCTTCGTGCAAGCCTTTGTTAAAGGAGCAGCAAGAGCAAGTGGTGCCTGAAGCAAAGGTGAGGGCATGAAGCAACAGCAGGTGCTGGTTATGATTGCCCTGAGGTGGCCTGCTCTGTATCTCAGTGCCTGGTGAGTGCTGCTGAACATCTTGGTGGTGCAGCTCCAGGCGGTACCCTGCGTCAGCTGGAGCTGCAAGAGAGCCCAACATTGAGTCCGTAGGTGTTCTACAGATAGTCTCTGAGTTCACTCAAGCATTTGGAAAGCGTTTGAGAAATATCCCTGAAGCCTCAGCTCTGCTCAGCATAGATGTTTTGCTGCTGTAAAAGGGGCGTTTTCGAAAAGAGGTGCCTGACCCAAGAAATTCAGCGTGATGAGTTAATGCAGTTGTCAGTTTGCCTTTGGTTACCATTGTTAAAGGTGAAAGTAACATGGCTTGAACTTGTTGGATTCACTTATATTTCTTGGACTAATTTATGTGCTAAAAACCTTTGAAACCATTGCAGTTGTGACCTGGGATTTTATACAGGCTACCAAGAGCCTACAGGCCCCTTGACTCCCGTGTGCTCTTCCCTTTCAGGTGGCCACACAGGACCAAGCCAATGCATTGCTTTGCTTACACATGGCATCCAGCATTAGATGTCCCATATGGACAAAGCACGAATAAATTCCCACGTGGGAGAAGCTTCAGAGCTGTTTCAGAGTGACTTGGCTTTCAGACCCTATGGCTGGCTTCTCCCATCTGTGTGCCTGGACTTCACCTGTTGTTATTCTTTCCCCAGGGGCAGATTTTCATGCCTCAGGGTAACCAGCCTTGCTGTGGCTCCTGGCCGTATGCGGCTCCTCCAGCCCTGCGGCTCTGCCGCTTGCAGCGCTCTCGGAGCTTCCAGAGTTTGTGACAGCAGAGGGCAGCAAGAGACAACGAAGATAATTTCATAAATTGGGTCAAGTTCCACTTTCTGACATTTGCGCTCTGGATACAGTAGCTGCAAAACCTGCCTGCATTCCCTCTGCCTGCCCCAGGCTGCTGGGCAGCGCGCTGGCAGGGGGCTCAGGGCCGGAGTGATGCCCGTCACGGGGCCATAGCCAGCAGGAAGGCACGGCTGTGCCTCACCAAGTGGGTCAGAAAGGGAATCATACTGGTTTTGAAGACTTTGCCCAGTTACAAGAGCACCATATGGCGTTTTACCATGCTCGTGTTGAAAAGCTATAAAAATCCGAAATTAGCTATGGTTAGCTTTCAACACACAGCTAAATGTATCACTTACTTTAACTATGAATAAATAATTTCTTATATAATGATGAGAGCTACTGCGCTGCATTGCTTTTCTCCTCTGCTCTGCAAACAGCTGAAGGGAGATGTATGTTTGCAAAACATGCTGAGGGACAAAGCAAAAGGGTCACTGCTACTATGTGATTTTAAACAAATGGTATTTTTTCTTCTACAGACTCATGGAAAGGGACCTTATTGCTTGCTTAGCTAGTGGTTAGATAAACAAAATGTGGGGTAATGCAACTTTCCCTTCACTCTCCTGCCAGCCTGTACCCTAAATGGGTCGTGTTGATGCAGGGTGGAAACCCAGCTGCTGGTGTCCTCTCAGGTGGCAGCACTAACAGAAGTGGCAGCTGCATCTCCTGCAGGGTTGAGAGTAGCTGCCCACAAACGTAGGGACTGAAACTGCTGTCACAGTTTGTCTTCATGCCTGCCTGTAACACACCAAATTGGTAACATGTGAGCAATAACATGTATGACTCCAGGCAGGTACAAATCAGCTCTGTGATCTGGCATGAAACAAGTCCAGTGGGGTGGCTCCTCTTCTTGCTTGCCCCTACAGCGACCACAGCAATGTTCAGCTTTTTACGTGGTCTTTAGAAATGGTGCCATTATCTGAAAGGTGAATGGTCTTAAGCTCTTCACATCATTAACCTTATCTCGTCAGATAAATTATTTCCATGCTGAACAAACATTTGCAAAATTCAGCAAAATCTTCATGTTAGAAAGACTTCTTACACAAACAGGTTCTCTGCTATATGATTGAAAAAGCGGTCAGGCTTGTGATCTTCCAAAAGCCTCTGTTTCTCAAGTGTAGGGACAGAGATGATTAAAGATACACAGCAAGTGGTTCAGCTGGATTTGAGAGCTGTTCATGGAGGGCGGTAGAGGAGAAGGTAGAACACAAGAAACAATACGAAGGGGCCTTCACTTTTAATGAAAATATTTAATGGAAGAGTACTTTTCACTGGTTTGTGGTTTTAATTTCTTTGTAATATTGTAAGCTGAGACAGAGCATCGTCATGTAAGCAGGTAATAGGGTGAAGCTGGCTGGTCTAGTTTCATTGAAACTCAAGAAGTTCATCTTAGCTCGGATTCTCATTAATCAGTTACTGCTAAACACTGTTTCTTCTAAGTAATCACAAGCATGCTATAGTTCACGGTTTATTTTTTACAGCTGCTGTAGAGCAACATACCCCTCTGCAGAGCATGGGGCCAAACCCTGGCATTTCTTCCTGCTATCACTGGCTGGCAAAGTGATAAGATAGTGCTCAGCATGACAGAGCACATTTTGATGGCGTGCAGCAGAGACAGACCTCCAGTTTGATCCAGTGAAACTATTCTTATGTTCTTATGTAATGTAATCCTAACTTTTTTGTTTGTTTCGACACCTTCAGTTTGGACCATCTTCCACATTAATTCTGTATTTCAATGTTAAATTAAGTTATTTGATAAAATTAATTCTATTCAGTGCTGCTATCTATAACCTGCTGTAGAATGTAGAGTTACTGTCTAAAAGGTCCTCTGATTTTTTTTTTTTTCTTCCCGTTCTGTAGGGGCAGGATTTGGCTCTAAAGTCCAGGGAATTTAGACTCTATATTGAAGTTAAACTAACCACAACCTTTTCATAAACAGGCTGCTGTTGGAGACTATGGTTGCTTATATTCCACGGTAATGAGCACAGCACAAAAATCTCAGATGGACACGTCTTAACTTCAAGAGAAAAAGGTAAAAAAATGCTGGGTGAAAAATTCCTCTGTTTAGCGTAGGTCTGCTTTCGGTGCTGTTGAGTGCCATGGACCAGACAAGCACCTTCTCAACCAGAGCTGCCACTGCTGAGACAGCTGTACAGAGCAACCTGTGATCCCTCTCAGGGGCTATTCTTAGAAATTTTTACCTAATGGTCTGCTATCAAATGCCAAGTGTGCTGACATTTTTTTCAAGTTCAATAATACTCTCAACTGAGAACTTTTCAGGTGGATTTTAGAAACACTTCATCTTCCAAGGAGAAAAAAAAACCAAACCAACCATATTTTTTATTGACCAAAACCCCCCATCATGGAACCACATTCCACTTTATATTATCCGTTGTAGTTGTGATTTTCTGAAGACTTCTGGGATCTAAAATAAATAGTGGAAAGGAAATGTAGTTTTAAATCAGAAGAGAATTGATATCTTTGAAAGGTTCTAACATAAAACAGGTAGTGGACTGAAATTTTTGTTCCTGTGCTTCTCATAAATTTGGAAATAAATTTGTGGGTTAAATTACATCTGAGGAAAAAAAAAAGCATGAAAAGAGTCTAAGGATGGAAATTTCACTCTGTGTCTTAGTCCTGCCACTGTACAGAAATCTAGCCCTAGATGAATTTTCACAGAATTTAATCCATTTTAATATTTTGTAGAAATCCATGAAAAATACCACAGAATGGATTTTGTCAACCGCATTGTTTCTCCGGTTTTTATATTTTCCTTAATTATTTTAATCTCTGTTTCCTCCCCGGAGTATTGCTGCACAGTAAAAGCACCTTGCTTGTTAATGAGTTGCAAGAAGTGCAGCGTACCCTTGCCTTTAGGCATAACACAGTAACATCATCCCATACAATTAACTGCTTATAAAATGTTTCTTTCTCTCACTCTTCATGGCACATATTATGGATTACCTGCTGAAATTTGTTTTCTCACCTAAGGCAGGAATATGCTGCTTGGTAAATTTCCAGTACCTGTCACCCATGCGTCAAGATAGGCTTACACCTCTTAGAATGAAAAATACTTTTTCCCACCTGGAATTTCACAGTGCTTGATTTCCTACAAAGCACTTCACTCCAACATGAACTAAAGACTGGACTCACCTTCTTCCTACCTCAGGACCCAGGGGTGTTTTAATAGCCAAATCCTGGCTTGTATCTGACATAGTGTGGGCAGCAGGACTAGGAAAGTGATCGTTCCACTGTACTCGGCACTGGTGAGGCTTCACCTTGAATCCTGTGTTCAGTTTTGGGCCCCTTACTACAAGAAAGACAGTGAGGTGCTGGAGCATGTTCAAACAAGGGCAATGAAGCTGATGAAGGGTCTGGAGAACAAGTCATGTAAGGAATCATTTAGGGACCTGGGGCTGTTTAGCCTGGAGAAAAGGAGGCTGAGGGGAGACTTTTATCGTTGTTTACAACTACCTGAAAGGAGGTTGTAGCACGGAGGGTGTTGGTCTCTTCTCCCAAGTAACACATTATAGGATGAGAGGAAATGGCCTCAAGTTGTGCCAGGGGAGGTTTAGATTGGACACTAAGAAAAATTTATTTACTGAAAGAGCTGTCAAGCACTGGAAAAGGCTGCCCATGGAAGTGGTTGAGTCACCATCCCTGGAGATGTTTAAAAGACATGTAGATATGGTGCTTAGGGACATGGTTTAGAGGTGGACTTGGCAGTGCCAGGTTTACGGTTGGACTTGATGATCTTAAAGATCCTTTCCAACCTAAATTATTCTATGATTCTGCGGAACTATTTGGGGCAATGTTTTTAAGCATTCCCTCATTCTGGCATTCCCCACCATTGACATTTATGTAGTAATCCCTTTTTTTCTTTCCTCCTGCCTCCCTGTGCAGGGCTGTTTTCAGAAGAAGTGACCAGTGAATCTCATAGGTGTCAATCAACAGTTCTGAAAACCAGGTCATAATTCACTGTTAATCCCTCTACTTCTAAGCAAGGCTAAAAGGCTCTTTCCTTATGTTAGCCTATCTGGCCCAATCAGTGTTTTTTTTCCAAAGCTATAATCTGTCTCCTAGTGAGCTAAGTTGATTTCTACAATAAAACTACCCCAGTGGGTTTTCTTTTCTGCAATCTGTTAACATCAGGAGAACAGAAATTTCCAAACATTTGTGAGAGAAGCACATTCTCCTTATAACTATTTACCTAAGAAAAAGGAATTAACTCTCCTAGATTTATTTTGTTAATGGTGCCTAGAAACAGTGCTGTCGGGTACATTGGAAATTATCCTAAATAGAACTGTCCTGGAGAATTCATTTGGAAAATAACTGAATCCTACTAAAAAGGTTTAGAGATGAAGATGCAACTTCACAAATGCTTCTTAATGGGCTCTATTTCAAATACAGAGGATTTTGCAATTGGGCTAATGCCTTTATGCTATGTTTCATTCTGATTTTGTTTAAAAGCAGACAGAAAATGCTTGAATAAAGCTTTACAACTGTTCAATTATTTAATACATTTTTAAATGTTGACAGGTAAATGGAATTTGAAACCTAAGAACATACAGGCAGACTGCAAAGGGAGGGGCAATTAGTATTTCAGTCTTGGCATGTGGGGTAGACATGCAGTACTCGAAAAGCATTCCCAAAACGTCAGTATTATAAAATTTGGCATTGTTTGTTGGCTCATGTGTCTAACCAATAATAAGAGTCCCATAAGATGTTCTTCTTGGGATGAGAAGACAATATGGGATCTAGACCTTCTTTGATGCAAAACCTAAAAACTGAACATGGGACAAATCAAATAGGGGAGTATTTCTTTAGCCAGAAAAGTTCCTGGTCTCTTCAACTAGTGATGAAAACTCACCTGGGCTGCTGTGTTTGGGGTCTGAACTGTGGACCTACCCTTTTCTATGTTACCTTTCTTTGTCCCAGCAGACACCAATATGGACTTTTTCTTGGGCCCAGGTCTCTCCCAGGTCATTCCTGTGTGCTTATTTTCATGTCCATGCATGTTTATGGTTTACAACATTCGTGACACAAGTGTTTCTAAAGCAGCTTTTTGTTTCAACAGCTTGAGATCAGTAAGGGTCCAAACAAAATAGTAGATTACCTGTATGTGCTACCCCATTTTTCTCAAAACGTGAGGTAGCTTTTTGGGGTAAAGCTGTCCCCCTTAGCCATGGAAATCAGCTTCAGCAAAGGACATGTCTGGGTGATCTGGCAGCTAGTCACCATCTTACCGTGGCACAATTTTTTCCTTTCTGCCCTCCCTCTTGGTCCATTCTGTGGGAGCAGGAAATTATCAGAGTTTCCTTGAGTCTCCATTACTTAGTACAGGGTTGTGCAATTTTTCTTGGCATTTTTTGGGTGTTATAGAACAGCCTGGAGCTATTTCACAATCATCATGATCTAAAAAAACTTGACTGTAGAAATACTTTGACATTCACAAATCAATCACAGCTATCCCTTAATCCTAAAGCTCTCTATCATTGTTTGTACCAGATGACATGCTGCGTCTGTTTTTGTCTGGTGTGTCTTTGCTGCCTTTGTTCTCTGGTATTTCTGACTCTTTTCATGGACACCTGAAACTCCTCCTCAGAAGAGCCATGAGAATTCCTCAGGCGACCCATGCCTGTCTTGTATTTTTTGGGGAATGCTGACACGTGCCTCATTTTGGCAAAATCCTGTTGATGCAGCTTCCCAATTTTGAAGCGGAATTTCATGGCTCCTAGAAATTCTTGCAGTTTTCATAATTTTAGCAGTAATCCCTCCTATAATGAGATGTCTTTCCCTGTTTTCAAATCCCACCTACTCTTATATGAGCAGATTTGAATAAAGTGGCTGAGTGCTGAGGCTTACAAGCATTGCTTTGTGTATTTTACAGGCAGCAGCACACAGTTCAGTGCTGAGGCAGTCGTTTTTGGATAACCCCTCAACTGGATTGTTTAATCACTGCAGTGTGCCCTGTATTCCACTGACACAAAACGAGACTGCAAGGTTTGCCATCTGTTGCTCAGTCAGCATCTCAAAGAAGCCAGAAACTAGAAACAGAAAACTATTAGGAAAATATACTTTTCCTGCATTAAAACAGATGCAATTCAGGTTGCATGTTGAGATAAAAATAAAATTTTTATGAATGTTTTGAAAAATCTGAAGATTAGGTATTAAATATTGAAATTTCTCCTTATTCCCTTCCTCTCAAAATACTGAAAAGGCCACAAAGGTGGGGCTTGGGTCAGTGTACTGTTTTGGGGAATAAAATGCCAGGGCAATTCACAGGGCATTTAAGCGAAGCTTTTTGGCTCCCACATTGCATTCCACTGAAGGCAGTGAGCTGTGAGGAGCATACCAGGTAATTCATACTCGAAAGAATTCAGAAGTGAGGCAGAAGAGCAGATATTCTAATCCTAAAATAAAAGAAGGATTGTGGTGATCAGGTTTCTATGAATATCAGTGGTTTTGAATTAAGCACCTCATGGTCGATATTAAAACGTACTCAAAGAGATGGAAATATTTGTTTTAAAATCTGAGATGGTTATGCTGCAAGAGTATTTCTCTTACAAGCCTCTGTGTTTATGCATTTCTGAATGCGTGAAGGAAAGTTCTCCTTTCAGATCTGAACTTTACAAGCTTAACACTTGTGCTGATGAAATTTTGACTTCACATTTGCAGGTAGCGCTACTGCAATGAGTGGATCCGCTTCTGGGCATGGAGATATATTGCATTGGACCTTGTCAAAAGACCTATAGTAGATGACACTCCAGATGTACCAGAATTGTCTTCATCTGTCCTTTTCACATCCAGTGTCCTCTCTGCTGAAAATCGAAAAATATGTATCTATTAATTTATTTGCTTTGCACCCTGGGTGGGCACAAGGGTGATATTATCTTCATAGTTTTAAATTGTGAATCACATTTTACATCTTCTGTCTTTCTCCTATCTCAACTCACATTCTGGGAAATTACTCATTCCATTGAGATTAAGGTCAAGAAGAAAAAGTAGCTCAATAGTACATGACTCTATATAAGGAACTTCAAAATTTTCACCAATCTGTTCTCATATTAATCCAAAAACTTTAGAATGAAGCTTTTCAGACCATAAAGATTGACTTTTATGGCCCTGGGGTGAGAGCAGATGAGATCTCTGATCCCTGTTAGTATAAGCTGAAGAAAATTTCTTTCTGATCCCAAATCTAGCACAACTGCATTTTGAGCAGATTAGTAAGATGTACTGCAGGGTTTACATGCCAGTGCTGCTTTATCCCTTGGAGTGAGGGGAGAAAATCTGACACACCAAGCCATGTTCATGGCATTTTCGCTCCATGTTGTACAGTGCTCAGTGTCATGGATACTGGACCACGTCTGGGCCTCTTTAACAAGTGTCTCAGGCATTGTGCACCACAAAAATGCCTTCCTGAGCCCCACAGGAGGCCAGCAGAGGCCCTGGACCTTGAGCTCTGATTTCAACCACTGTTTTCGTGTAGCACCGGGAATGCCAGGAACAGGCTAAGCATGTCCGAACTGGGCACAGGGAGGGGGTCTGTAACAGAGGGAGCCTGGCCACATGGAGAAGAGGCTATGGGTGAGCACCCTGGCCCTTCAGCCCTCATCGCCCTTCACAGAGCAGATTAGCCTCCTCCTCTGGAGCAGTGTCTGATCTCATGTTCAACCCTACCAGGGCGAAATCCCACTGGAGGTGCCCTTGGGCATCTGGAACAGGCAGAAGGCTGGCCCATCTCTGGTCACTGGCGCTGCAGGACACCAATATCCTCCATACCAGCATCTGGGGATGCCCTGGGGCGTCTCAAAATACCACATGCTACCTGTGTTTGGAGATCTGATTTGTGCACTTGGCAATAAGTCCCTTGTTTCCCTTATAGGCTGTTTCAAAGTATAAATAGTCTCATATATCTAAGCTAAATTCTCAGACCTTAAGCCTTTTCCAGCGTGAGTAAACCTGTGCTTTCTTTCTCCTCAGACTATCGTAAATCTTTTATATGGTGTGTCAAGTCTCTTTGAGAAGCTGGATAAGTTCAAAACATTTTTGTGACCTTCTGCTCCCTCTTGTATTCCCACATACTTCCAAATGTACAAACATAGAGAAAGAAAGAATTTCTTTGTAGCAGCTTTACTGGGACTATGCACCAGAGCAGGTTCACTTTGCTACCTCTCTTCATTATTTCTTTTCATATTTAGCAAAGGGTAACAGTAGCCTTTAGTAGCAGTATTGGCAGTTACTTTCAAGAATACATGAGTCACAGCTGGTACCACAAGTGTGAGTCTCCCAGCCCATGGCTATCATCTGCATCCCTGAATCCTAGGTGGAGGTTGGATGGTCACCATCTGACCTTGCAATTCAGATCACTCTGTCTCCACAGTCTGCTATTCTATTTCTGTTTCTACAGTGAATATCACCAGCAAATGTTTCGTGTTTCTAAATGATTGATAAACTATTAGTGTTGGTTCAGGGACTGGTCCCTATGGACCAGGCTGAATGGCCTCAGTGGCAGATACAACTCCATTAAGACATGATGAGATTTACAGATGAGGCAATATTTAGTGATTTTAATATGCACTCTCTTATTTCTGCATAAAATATTTTAAACAAAATATCACCTTGTGCTGGTTTGTCTGAAAATGAGTTAATTTTCTTCATGCAGCTAGAAACCTTTCTTTTTCATAGCTAGCACAGCCATTTTTTGGACTTAGTTTGAGAACAAGAGATAACACCCCAGCACAGAGTTAATGTTTTTAATTGCTCTGGTCTGAGAGCCAAGGACATTCTGAGTGGTCTGCCTACAGGTGTGAGGCATCGAGGAAGGGGGACAGAGATAGGGCAGAGCTTGACTGTCATTCAGACTGATCAACAGGAGTATTCCATCCCATTAGTGTCATACTTCATATTTAAGGAGAATTGGGATCTTCTGGTCTCTCTCAGGCATTTCTCAGTCTCGCTCTGGCTCTCGGGTGCTTTCTCTTGCACACATTTTTTCTTTGCTCTTTTTGTTGGAGCCAGAGGAGTTTTGGTTTGGGACGTTTAGTTCGGCTTTTTGCCATTTTGCAGAGGCCTCTGGGCTTTTCTGCCTTTTTTCTGGCTGCTTGGTGCGGCTGGAGTTCGTGAGGAATTGTCTTGAGTATCTTTTATTTTATATTCTATTTCTATTATATATATATATTTATTAGTAGTGTATTAGTATTTTGTTATTTTATTAAACTGTGTTTATCTCAATCCAAGTTGCTCCCTTCACTTTCGATTCTCTCCCATATTGGGGTGGAAGAGGGAAGGGTGAGTGAGCGGTTGCTCCTAAATCGAATGCCTCGCAGAAATCCAAATAGACTATATCAATATGCATGACCTTATCAACTATGCCTGAGATTCCCTCGAAAAAGGTAATATTTAACGCTTTGATTTTCTGGCATACAGTACAGCATGAGTCCAATTTCACCAAGCATATGATGTACAGCTTGAGACACTCATAGTTAATGGTGTGTGAAGCTAATGCATTGCTCTTAAAACTTTGTTTTAACCCTGACTAAAGAGCAATATTAATGCTTTGATGAATGACTGGAAGTAACTGTGTTTCTGCTTTGGCTGAAATTATCTTAGCATGCCATGATTTGCATTTTGGAAGGGCAATAGATGAAAACAGGCCAGTCATTTACAAATTAATTTGGGTTTTAAATCAAAAAAGGCTGAGCTGAAAACAAGACTGTGACATGTTGGGTCTGGCCAGCTTTGCTAATACACGGCCAAGCATTTGTATTTAGGGCTGGCTGGCATTTTTTCCCCTTTTAAGCGATGATGACCCCATAGGGAACATTTAGAGAATTATTCTTCATTATACCTGTTTACTTCTATCTGCTTCCTATTTTTATTGCTAGCTGTTCCCAGCAAGGTGTTAGCTTGGAGGAAATTTGGCTAATATTGCAGTTCTTTAGGTATCAGTGCCAAACACTTTAATAAAGTGTACAGCAGGCTTTAGCATAGATTAGTGAGCCAAATTCCACTTGTATAAAGCTGTCTCCCAGAGGCCTTCAGTCTGGACCATTATCCAATTGCCAATTAAAATTCCAGCAAGCCAGTAGACTCTTATTCTTAGGTCTGTGGCTGTAACATATAATTTTGTGTTGTGGCAGGTGCACTGCCCACCCTCCACTCCCTGAAAGCGATAGAAACTTCTAGGCTGATGGACCACTATGGTCATGCACGTGCCCCTTGGTCAACAGACAGTGTCCTTGACCAATGAAACACCTAATTCAAGAGAAGTTTCTGGACCGCTACCATAAATGACCACAGTTCACATTCAACTAGGGTATAAATGGACCCCACCAGAGACCCCCTTTGAGTTGGTCTTCCTTGGAGTGATGGGTCTGCAGTTGAGGAGCATCCTCCTTAGACTGGCCATCTAAGGAATGTTCCTGGGGGACCGAGACACCTTACCGACCTGGTAAGTGATTTGGGTACCCTCGAGAGTCCTCACTTTGCAACAGAGTGTGAAGATGCACATTTTGAATCACCACTCTGGAGTTCTGGGATCTGATCCCATGAGTTTGAATCAGCTGTGTAGTAAATGTTCTCCTAACTGATATCTGAACCTGTGTTTTATAAAGTTGTTGGAGTGCTGAATAATGAATGGAGTGCTGAAAAACCCTTTTCTAGATTGTTTTCCACTGAACAGTTCTGGTTAGAATAAAGTCTGTTTGACTGTTTAAATTAACTTTTGGGGTGCCTCCGTGACATGTATTTTGAGGGGTCTCTTTGAAATTAGAACAAGCTTTATCCTAAGTAGATCTGAAGATTGTAGCCCCAAGATGTAAAACAGATGATATATCTTAGTTTTCGTTATTCTATTACCATCTATTTTTATCCCAGACATAATTTGCATAGAGACAATGTAAGTGAACCAAAATAGGATCAAAGAGGAGTCAAATGGAAGGTAATTGAATTGGTGAGACCACAAATCTACTTATCAAGTGTCTGCATTTTAAATGGTCCCCTAGCATGCTTTTTGTTTCTTTCTTATGCCTGTTTCTGTAGGGTGGCATTTAATCGGGCACAGCAAAACTTCGGAGTAGGCTTGATCCCATTTCTCTTCATCTTGGAGATGGAGAAGGTCAGCTAGAAGAGCTATTGCTAAAAATTGATTCATAGCTTGAGGAACTGCATCTCCTGGCAGCCAAACATCCTGCCCATCCAGTATGCAGAGCTACAACACTCCAGCCATCAAGACACTAGGAAACTACTGTAGAGTTACAGAAGACTGCAACAGGAAGATGACAGTCAGTGAAAGTTAGAGGCTGAAATAAAAGACTGAGGGTTTTTTTGCTTTTGTTTGTCCAATGCTATCAAAATAAGTTGGCAGGTTAGCTCATTCTTTCAAAGACATGTTTAAATACTTAACAAAGACTTGAAACTGCAGAAAGCATTTATCAACACCTTTACTAAGTGATTGTTTCCCCAATCTTTTGCTGGATTTCGTTGCTGCATTCCTTGCAATCACTCAGTAGTTTCACAGCAAGAAACCACCAAATTGTTGCATGTGAAGGCTAAGACAGTGATGCCTCTGTGCCTACAGACTGTGCAGGGAATTCTTTCACTTAGATCTCCTGTGAGGTCTTTGGAAAATCCCATGTTCAGCAGGCCAGCTCTGCAGTTTTGTGCCTTGATAATGCTAAAGAGGAAGACACTTCTTCCTCACCCATGGGGTTTTCCATAGCCTATCACTCCTGCCAGCGGCTCTGTCCTGGAGAGATTTACTAGCTTAAGTGGTAGTAGAATCAAATGGGAGTTAGAGACCAGAGAGGAGCAATTGAAGACACTACCCTGCTTCCCCAGCTGTAACAAAGGGTATTAACCAGAGAAATGTGGCAGACAGCTTATTTAACAGCTTGAACAAGCCCACAGAGCTTTCCTCAGCATCCCAGCTTGACTGGCTCCAGTCCTGGCTAACGGAAGCAGAGTGTCAGATGATGAATATGGCAAAACACTGCATAGTTTGCCCTGGGCTGAGTGTCTCTTGGATGTGATTATGTATCTGTGGGAAACAGGTTCCTTCAGGCTTCCTGGCCAGTTATGGGAGAACACGGATGGGATGTTGAATGTTATTTTTACCATGAGGTTGCTGGTTCAAATATCATCCCAGGTGGCTCGTAACTAAATATTGTTACCATTTGGTTAGCGCTCTTTGATAACAATTAGCCAGTGAAAGAGGAACCTGTGGTTTTACCTTGATTCTTAGTAGATAGATATTCACATCATTACAAGTAAGCCGTGCTCAGCTCGCCTGTTGTTGTGGGAAGCCCCAGGTGAGGTAACTGTGCTGGAATGGACAGTTAGGCATTTGGGAAAGGAGCTAACCATAATCCTGGGGGAAGTCTTTTGATATCAGAACTATTGAATGTTGCTATACTCTTTGTGGTAGAAGACTTGACTTTCCATTTATTCCTGCTTTCATGTTTGATCAATTCTCTCTACTTACTTGTTTCTAATTAAGAAAGGAAAGGAAGCACAATTGAGGTAAAATATTGATTAATCTTTCACTAAAAGACAAATCCTTCACCAGTATAAATTGTCGTGGCTCTAATGGCTTGAGGGGAGTGTCAGTCATCTGAAAGTCTTCCCTGTCCATTTGGACAAGCTAAACCCACAAACCTGTTGCAGTCCACAATAATGATTACCATGCAAAAGAACTGGCTTCGGCCTCTTGGCAATGATGCTTGATTAAACTACTTGAAGCCAAAGTTAAGGGAATGGAGGTCAGTCATATATGAGAACAAGTGCAATTCCTATTTGCAGGGTGTTTTCTTACAGATGTATTAAAACCTCCTACTGAGAAAAAAATGTCATAACTTGAATGATGAGATAATGCTGAAAAGAATAATTGCTGAAAAGACTTTCTCCTCTTTGTCTTGCTTTGTATAATCCTCAGCTCCATAGCAGGAATGCTATGATCAAAGATCTACCACCTTGAACCAAATACTGTATAAACTGAGTTTAAAAGGGATACAAGGGAAATAGGAGCCTTCCCCCATAATGTTAATCCATCATTTTATCTTGTAAGTGGAAGGTGTTTCCTACATTCACCTTGGGTAACAGACCACCTCCAAGACACTGAGCTGAAAACCTGAACACTATCCCGAGTTGTGAACATCAAAGACCACAGTGGACGTTTTTGGGTATTTGTTCACGTGTTTCAGATTCATGCCGCAGAGTAGAAGCTGACAGGAGGAAAAAGAACCCAAAGCGCTTAGTAGCTAGTTGCAGCAAAACCCGTCAGGGTTTGTTTTTATTCTGTCTCAAACTTTTCGTTAGTCAGAGTCCCTGAAATAATTTTATATACTGGAGACAAATATGATTATATAAACATGGGAAGAAATCTTCCCTTTCCTAAGTAGAAAAATATGGCCTTTTATAAATGTTGATTTTTCTTTAGGTAGTCTTTAATAAATTAGTGTTGATAACAAAAGTAACCAAAATCCAGTACAAAGAGCAAGTGGGTGGTCTGGAAATAAGAGAAACGCAATATGGATTTTTTTTGTAGAGTCTCTGACAGAGTGAGACTGTGAGACATTTTAGCTACGCAACGGTTTGACTTTTTAACTTCTCTGATTATTCAGCATCGGATAGTAATAATGGTTGAGATATCTCTGGAAGCTTTGCTGCAGAGAAAGATCTGAGACGTCCTAATAAACTCAGTTTCCCCGTGTTTATCAGGACAGCAAACACATTCATGGAACTGGACCAATTATAATTCAAGAAAAGAGTATAGGAGGTTTGTGAAGACATACTGAAGACTTTGCATATTTAGTAGTTGATGCAAACTCACCAGAGCTGCAACAGTACTCAAAGAAAAAGTGAAGTATGAGTCACACAAAATGTAAGTTACATCGGTTGCTTTGAAGTGTTGATCTTGGTTAAGCAAAACCGTGGAGAAAGAGGAAGGAAAAATAACTCCTTATCAGTGACTGGGTACTTTCAAGGCGTTGGTCTTGCCAGAGGTGCTAATGCTGCTGCTAGGAGAAGGACACTGAGGGGTCCCCCAGGGCCATTAGAAGGGACCTAAGCAGCTGCTACCTGCAGCTGCTCAGAGCTCTTCCAATGGCCCTGGGGAATGGTGTGCATGAAAGAAAAATGCCTTTTTTTTTTTTTTCTTTTCCTTACCCACAGACATGCCAGAGAAATACAACTTATTGGTAAGAGAAATACAAAGGAACCTAGGAAAACTGGGGAAATTGGAATAACAATGACTGCATGATCTATGTATTCTTGCTTATATCTCAGTGAGGAGCTGCCTGAACTCTTGGCTGTTGATCTTTACAGAGTAAGGAGTAGTAAGGAACAAAAAGTCCTGGTACCCAGTTACTTCTTGTCCTAAAAAAAGGCTGTACAAAGAATTTGTCTGGTAAACCATACTGTTGTTTGAGCATTAACTATTAGACTGATAAGTTGTTCGATATATAATTCAATGAGAGCTGTGAAAAATCAAATGTCTCTTTCCGTATTAATTATTTATGTTATTCGTAGCCCATTATACGTGTTATTCAAAGAAGATAAAACAAATTGATGAGTGATAGTGTAGACATTCCTTTGATGGAGCTGAATCCATAAAGATAAACTGAACCACGCATTAGTCAGGGTTTGCTGATATTAATGAACAGGGGTAAAGTATATATGAATAAACTCGTGAACAGCAGCTTGATTAGATACATGAGGCAAATTTACAGGATCAGTCTGTATTTTGTAAGGAACCTTGAATTAGATAATACACGTTCTTTTTGATCTACTGTGTATTGTGGACATGGACTGAGCTGTACCAGATCTGAAGACTATTGAGGGAAATGTTTTACTATTTGAACACAGGCCTTCATGTAAATATCACAGCTGAGCTTGACACTCAGTTTAGAGCTGGGGCAAAAATCTTAAGCTATTTGACTTCTTCAGAGGCGAAGAGGAAATTGAAATCCAGCTCAGATTGTAAAGGTCAGGTTCATCTCTAAAAATAAACACCATGTATAACTTTCAAATCACAGCAGCTCACAAAATCGCCAAGCAATCAAACAAGATAGAACAACTAGTGTTTAAAAGCCATCATTTATTGACAGGCGTTGAAGGGTCAATGCAAAGCTGAGGGTGTACATGCAGGTGGGTACACCTACAAAGGGGTACCTTAAAACTCCATTAAGCACCTTCCCTCTATATTCAGACATCAAAAGACTAAGCACATTCTGCGAGACAGAAATGGCTGGAAATTACTCCATCGCTGATGTTTTTTTCTCTGCCCCAACTACTTGCCAGAAGAGTCAAATTTCCATATGTTTGCAAAGCAAATGAGCAGGACATTCTCAATGGTGTAGCTGCGCCGGATTGAATCTCCCATGACTAGAAAACGTTTGCATGGAAGCATGAGGGCAAGCATCTTCCTCCAGGTGGATGAGGAGGGATGGCTGGTGGGGTGAGGAATGGTGCCAGGTCTCTACAAGATGTGTGAGCAGGGCATGTCTCAGCCAGCCTTTGTTGGCAAGGCAAGACGTGAGCTTGCTGCTGCCTCTGGCAGCTCAGTCATCTGGGCTGGTGCAGTGAATGTCCCTTGTACCGCTCTTGTATTTTGCGAAGGTGAACCTAGTTTTCTGGTTTGATTGAGATTTAAAGCTGCCATACATGCAGAACAAGACAGTAATCTATTCAATCCAAAGCCATCAGGAGTGAGCCCAGGGAGAAAATTTTGTGGGGATTCTCGCAGCATCTTTAATATTGACCAAGTTATAATAAAAAAACTCAAGTAGGACCGTGGGCATCAAAATTCACCGCTTATTTTCACTTAGTTGTACAGAGACATTGGGAACTGGATTAGTTGGACAAAAATGTAGGACAGTTACATAAATCACCAGAATTTCAGTAATAAAATCAAGCAAAGTTGTTAGGCAGATACCACCAGCTCCCTTTTAAGGAAGTTTAACAGACCAGATAGGATTTTTCAATCCCTTTATGTTTTGTTTGAGTGGTGAGTAAACACCTGAGCTCTAGAACGTATGCAGACTGTTTGAGAGATCAACGTGGAAAATATCAGTCACATTTTCATACATCCAGAAATAATTACTGTGCACTTAGTACTGGGTATACATATTGTCCTAACTCCAACCCCGATGACACAGGAGGCATGGGAGCTCATTAGCTTTTCCGTTTTAGAGGGACAGGTTCAAAACTTGCTTTCCAGTAGGACTGCAAATGGGGTTTTTTTGATTTCTGCTTATTTACCATTTGCTTGAAGAATCCCAGAAACCTGGTCAGCCTCTGCTGTTACAGTCAGACCTCTGTGACCATGGGCCTTGAGAATGTCTTATTTTGGTATTTTGGGAGGTACAACCTGCCTCCTTTCTTGCAGTTTTTCATTTCAGCCTTGCAGCCCCTCCGCCCATCACTCCAGTATGTCAGCACCCCGCTGCACGCAAGCAGAGAGTGCGCAGGGCTGGCCGACCAGCTGCCCTCAGCTCAAAGCCACTGCAGGAGGCTGCTCTGAGGGCTGAGGCCATTTCCACAGTGACTGAATCAGTGACCTGAGTGCTGTAATTCAGACCTTCCCAGCAAAGCCTGTGTCCACTGCCCTTCTGCTATGTGCCCCTGGGGAGCTAGTGGAGGAGCACCTGGGGAAGGTGCGTTGGTGGCTGACAGTGACCTCGAGGCATGGGTGGTAGCACCCAGAGAGGAGACCTGCACAAAAGGCTTAGCTAGGGTGGTGAGCAAACATCAGCAGGGAAAAAGGGAGGCTGCATATTTACCAGGACAGGCTGGCTTGGGACCACTCAACGGCAGGCTATTTTTGCATTGGACTATTGATGAAGTGGGCACAGGGTCATCTGTAACTCTTGCAATATTTTAGGACAAAGAAAGGTAATGCTGGCAGCAGATTTCAAAAATTGATAAGAAAAACACTTGTTAGACAGTCATTGAAGTCTAAGTATACACTTACACGCGAACAGCACAATAAGTGAATGCTTCGTATCGATTATGCTATAGGTGGTTTAGAACAAGGGTATGTTCTGTATTTCAGCTGCACTTGACATGACAAATCTTCCTCTTGTTTTCAAATGCAGCACTGGCAGGGTCATGCTTTGAGATCATTTACTTCCTTCAAGAAGCAAAAGCAACTTCTGTGGAGGTTTCTTGATCCTGCTGCAATCCATCAAAAACAACAGATATGCCCATGGTCTTTCAGGAAGAGACAAGAATGTTTTTCCCCTCAAGGCATCTGAAAGCTTGGTTTAAATTTTAAATTAGCAGAATGCTAGTTCATGAAACAAAGTAAAACACCAGGAGAGACACACAAAGGGGTTAAACGGCAGGGTCAGAAGTAAGATGAGAGCCAATGTATTGATTTCATGATAACAAAATGATGGGTTTCACAGAAAGGATTAATTACTCTGGATTTCAGAATCTTGGACAATAAGGCTTGACTTTAATCTCAGCTGCAAAATTAAGATATAAATTAATACTTTCCCCTCCCTTTATCCCCAGAGTTGTTTAATTTAGTCTGGATTTTGATTTATCCTTTCATAAGAATGGAATCTAGTGTTGAAATTTGGATCCTGACCCAAATACGATGCAGAACTGGACCATATTGGAAAGTATGAGATTGAGATATTCTGGCCTCATATTCTGTGGTCAGGTCTTCTATTACATGTGAAAAATGGGAACAGATCCTTCTGTGTGCTGCTACTAACACCCCACAAGGGAAGAGAGTAGAGGTCATTTGATCATGTATGGGCAACCTCAACTGTCTGTGCTGCAAAATCCCCACACTGGCCTCACAGCCTGTTGTAGTCTATTACACCAAATTTCACCTTGTCGTACTTACAGAAAACCACATGTACCAACAAATCAGGTCTTGCATTTGGGGATGCTTATTATGCATATCTTCTGTGTTGTCATTTCCCCATTTTGTTCTTTCAGCTGTTCGAAACTGGGGAAAGACAGTGCCCTGGACCAAAGAGAGTGTTTTTTGCGTAATGGAGTAATTTGACCCTGATATGAGTCTAAACCGTGTGTCCCACTCCTTCCCTTCCCATGATGTGTACCAAGCCTGCCCCTCTGCACTGAAGTTCAGCATGTGTTGCTCCAGACTGTGGAGCAGTTTGGTGAATGGAAGACCAGGTTCCTTTCAGAGGAAACTGGATTGGAGGCTCTGCTCCAGGTGGACACCTGTAACGTCAGGAGAACATTAGAGTCTGATGCAATCTTTGGTCCAACCAGACACATACTGGGAATATTTGGCTCAGGAAACCAGTTTACAGTAAAACCCTTGAACTGCATACATCATAGCTCCAGCTGCTTCCCTCGGCTGATCCATTCCTCATGGACAAAATTGCTTGCTAATGTAGATTTACCACTGAAGCCTTAAAAGTGCAATCACTTCTGATTTTGTGAATGCTCAACCAGGCAATCTGCTGCAAAATCCTATCATGGAAGTGGGTCGTCCAATTGTTCTTGCCAAAATACAGTGCATGGCAAATATTTTCCTTCATGTGGCTGTGCTTCCGTGGCCAAACTGTTGAGTACAGGGAGGCCATAGTGGAGAGACTAGCAAGAGACAAAACCGCAGTTCTGTGCAAAAATGAGCACTGCGAGTGATCTGCAACTGTCTGCAGGGCGAAGAGACCAAATGTTGTGCAGGAAGCAGAGTCGTGCAAATGCAGATAGGATAGAGAAACAAAACCGTAGGATTTTGGCAGAGGATTTCCTGAAACTGGGCTCTGCAGCTTGGGTTACACTCCAAAGAGGCTACAGATACGTAGCGAGGAAGTTGTTTTCACATCCAACAGTTTAGCAGAGATTATGGTCTTCTGCTGTAATTGCATCAGGATGTGGCTGCATGTATTTGCAGTGTTGACAAAAGCATGACATGAACATGGACCTTTCAGGTATGTGCAGAGGCAAAATTTAGGGCAACTCTTCCTTTTGCAGACTGAATAGGCTTTTCAGTCTCCTCCTTCTGGGCCATGCTTCACCACACCCCCAGTGTTGCTCTGAGTGCTATAATTATGCACACACACAACACACAGTAGCAAACCTCATGAAACTTAGTTTCAAGCTAAGTCTGTCCTCAGGCTGCAGGTTTCCCAGTTGCGGGGACAAACATAGCTTTGGACAATTTTTTTGCAGTGCTTTATGCATAAGATCATAAATGGTAATTATGAGATTAATCTAAAGCTTTTTTCTCATGAGTAAAGAACAAACTTACTGGGACTATGATCAGCCTGTATGAGGACATCCCTACTGGTCTTTTAACAGTAGCAATTCATGTAAAATGTGTGGTTGTTTATCTAGCAGGGGAAGATTTTGCATCAAATGCTCTTCCATGTATGTGTATGCACATGGATGGTGTTTATTCATCTCCTTCAACAACCGCATATGAAGAAATGCTTGTCGAAGCTTTCTTTGCTAAGTCTCCATTTTTCCCTTTTAATTTTTAGATTGAGAAGATCTGGTAACGGTGCTTTCTCCAATGGAAATAGCTCCTGGCAACAACATGTATGAGGTGAATTATTTGTTATCTGAAGGAACAAAGAGAACAAGGGGAAAGTGATGGAGCCACAGAGAGAAGTGACGTGAGGGCCAGGATTTCACCACTAGAGAGTGGAATTCTACTACACAATTTGACCTTTTCTGCTCCCAGAGAAACTGATTCAAGGTGGGGAAATTAGAAATATGCAACAGCCTGAGCAGCATTGCCTGAAGTACATTCTTTAGGTCTTTAATCAAAAGGCACACCAAGGAGGTACTGTATCCTTGGAAGATAAATGCCTTACTTCCTCTGTGCATTACTTAGCACAAGTTTCAGGAGGCATTTTGTGAAGTAAGATGTATGTAAATTGGAATAAGAGCTTATATAAAACTTATCCTTGAGACAGATGGTTATGTATTCAAATTTAAATTTCAAGCACTTTAATAGTATAAAAGAAGCCAGCTGAAATGCATTTATATGTATTTTTTAATTTTGTTTTCAACTATGTGTGTTCCATCACTATGCATTTCCCTTGGGCTGATACTGCAATTTTTAACTTAAAGATGGTTCTTTGAAAAAAAATTGCCTTTGCTTCTGCTTGTGTGGCTCCTGAACTGCACTCTCGAAGTCAATGCTGTGCCACAGCATAATGATAAGCAAACCAGCCATCTAATGGTTAGAGAAATGGGGGAAACCAATCTCTCACTCATGCACTATGTCACTTCTGTTTATGTATGTGCATCTTTGTCATGAGGTTCACATGGCAATTCTTCACTTGCCCACTGCAATCTGCCCGTGGTGGCATTCACATGTAGCTTTAGGTCTCTTTCAGTGGTCATACACTCAGGCCTGTTGTATCTCACTTGTTGTGCCTGGGACTCCTCTGCCTTGCTGCAGCCTCACTTCTTGCTGAATAGAGGGTTGAAGCTGCAGCTGGCAACAAGAAGCAGTTGTCAGCTGCAGGGCCTGCTGGGGGGCGTGAGCCCTGAGGGGGCTCTGGGAGCCCATGGCGTGGGTCTAGTCACAGATGGGCAATGGCGGAGAAAGTAAGGGGTCTCAGGTCTCTCCTGCTGTGGTAGGTGATGTGAGGAGCCTGTGAAATGCAGAGTCACTTCTTTCAGGGGCTACACAGAGGAAAAAACGCAGCTTGGTATCGTGCACACAGAGAGCCTTTGTAGCCCTTGTTGAAACCAATCTCCAGCTGAGCTGAGATCACCAGAAGGAACATTGAGCCTGGGGAAGAATAAGGCTATTAAGTATACTCCAGGGATGTACTGTTAAGGGATTGTTAATGGCTTTTCCATATGTGCATAAATGTGTATACAAAAAACACAGCGCTGGTCTCTGGAATTACACAGGTTTAGTAACAGGCTGACAGAATTGTGTGTGCATAGTATCCGTTCCTTACCACTCATCTCCCATAAAACATACTGGGAAAGGGTTTATATAACAGGTTCCATCAAGCACTTAAATGCTGTCCTTGGGAACCTGGAAAAGGGTCATCACATTTGCTGAAACCTGGGCCAGGCTGTGAATGTGATTATGTCTCTAACAACATCCTTGAAAATATGTCTCAGTTCTGAAGCTGGCGAAAGACATTAATTTTTAACATTAGTGCATTTATTTTAGCTGAGTTTACTATGGGACGAGTCTGACCAAGTCTTTCTCTATTGGAATTTTAAAACTTTGCAGTGAATACTTAATCCAGAACATCCACTGGTGTTTTAAAAGTTTTGTTCCTTTCTTCTTTCATAACAAAGCTGATGTAAACTTGCATCTCTTATACAGTAAATGCAGCAATTAACTCAGTTATAGCATGTTCCAAAGGACATGCTGTTCCATGACTGACCATTAAAATACCACACCAGTTATGCTCAATTCATGTACTTAGGCAACACAAAGCATTTAAGAAAGAATGGATATTAAAAGTAAGTTTTATATAGTTTCCATGGTGATTGTACAATAACAATTGACTTAAATATGTTTTCATTTGGAATATCTTTGAAAGAACTTGTTCAGACACGCTGTGTTTACTCTATAATTTGTGCCAAATCACCGATTGTTGTAAAAAGTAGCTAAATTGACATGGCAGTATTGTTCAAACACTTCAACAGAGCACCAAAATAGTTCAAAGCTTGTTGCTCAATATTTTTATCACAGCTGACATGCACATTAGAATGGGAAAAGGTTCCAGAAAGGCAGTAACATTATGATTTAAAATCAGTGCCACAGTTTTGCATTAGGCCATCTTCCAGAGTACATTTTGCTCTTGCTGTTTTATTATAGAATTCAGGAGCTTATCAAGAGACAGCTAAACTTTGTATAAACAAAGGCAATGCCTTGGCAGCTTCTCATGAACCTCACAGCAGATCAGAATTGTGAGAATTCCTGTACTGGTAAAGGGTGGGGAGAATAATCAATATACAGGATTGTACTGTTAGCTTTTACTTCAGCCTTCTTTTAAAAATAATACAGAAATTGCTTCATCTTTGAGTCCACTTGCAACAAACAGCATTAAGGAATGGTAAGTACAAAGTAATGGAACGCAATGACTATAAAGCAAGGCTCAAGGATCTGGGGGGCTTGTGCAAGATGAGATTTGCAGGTTGAACATCACAACTTATGTAACTATTTCAGTTACTTCTAGCTAACTGCAGGATGAAAGCCCCTTGAAAAGCTTTGCTGCCTCTCAGAGCGAGGTAACTGAACCAGTACCTATTATGCCTTCCAGGTATAGCCAGCAAAGATTGATGTTCGAAGCTATGCTTTCATTTAAGTGTAGTGATGTGTGTTTGTTTTCTGAATTAGGACCAACATATTGGTGAAAGTAGTACTTTGCAGTAAAATTGTCCTCTCACTTTCTGGTGACCAAAGCTAACACTACATCTCTGAGAGGACCCGCTTTCTCCACTGAGCTGGGAAGCAGCAACTGCGAGTGATTTAGATAAGCAAGGTAATTCTCTAAATCTGCAAATTGCCCCTTATTTCTGAATTGCTCTCTGGCAGGCCTAATCCCTTCCATGGTAGGGGGAGCATGGCCTTATGAAGTATATCTTTCTGAGCTCTCTTTTTGGTAAAGGAACAGAAATAAGCTCACCCAGAAGACAGCCAGGAGCACCTAAGGCTTGGTTTCTGTGCTGGATGGCCCCCTATCTGATTCCTGCAGCTATGGGAGGTGCCATGGAGATCAGCCTTACCAAGCTAAAAGTAAGATTAGCGACTACAACCCTTTCATCTGCACATGCTTCAAATCATATCTAGAACTATGTCTCTGAGTTTAGCTGAAGAAGGGAACAAGGTACCTCTGAAAAGCAACTTGAGGTGAGGATTGAACAACCTGGTCTTGGCTTCCCAACTGAGGAATGATGTGGATTAATGCTTTCTGAAGCTTTGGCTGTCACCGACTAGTGTAAGGTTGCAGCATGCAACAAAACTCTTGTACACTTTAAAGAAGTCAGACAAGACTAAATTATGGTGGTGTTCTGTGAATTGTAAGTGCTGCAGCCACAGTTAGTTTCCAAGGCATGGATCAAGCCAAATGACATCTGGACTCTGAGGTAACATTAGATGAAAACGCTGCTTCTGTGCTCAACCCAATGTTCTTGGAAGCTGCTCCTCCATAAATGTTTAATAACGCACAGTAACTGCAGATACCTGCCAGCTGCGATGTGGATGCTTTTCTTCATATGCAACTACTTACTTTGCAAGATTGAGACAGTGCTAGGAAGACAACGGTGCTTGAAGTGAGAATTATTCATGGATGTTTCTCCTTGACTCCTACTCCCACACGACTTTTGGCTGTCTTTCCTCAAGGCTGCAGGAAAATCTGCACTTTCCAAAAGAGCTGAGTACAACTGTGTACAGTCATGTGCAAATGCACCGGGACTGTTGTTCAGAAAAATATGTGCCTATGTTCTGAGACAGCAGGAAGGAGAAGCAGGAGCAACATTGGTTTAGCAGTTGCTACTGCAGTCCCAGCTTCTCGCCAGAAGGAAGTTTCGGTTTAGGGGAGCTCTGGAGGTAGGAGTTCAATTCTTCTGTTCCAAAGCTGTCTCTTGTTTAAAGCACATTTACTCGGGGTTTTCCAGAGAAGGACACAGCTTCGCTTTTACATAGGGTGTTGGATCTTAGCTGATATGCTTCAACTCATCGTGATGGGGTTTTGTATGCAGAAGCTTATCACAGCTCATACAGGAGGCTTGCAACCTACTCAAGAGAGTGAGCTACTGTTACTTGGTGAAGTTCTCCATTCCCACCTCATAGAGGTCAAACAGCCAAATCAGATTATTTTTGCCAATATTTCTTTTCTTGATTTCTTTTTTAGCTTGGAAAAAGGAAGCAACGATTACATGGTGATTTCAAGCCCTTTTGAGTTCTCTGTAGCTCCCCAGCCTTGGCCACAGGCTCTGTGTAAAACACTGACATCTTGGCTCAGGTTTTCCAGGCACTACATCTTTCTCTTAGGCAAAGTCTATCACTCTTCGCATCTAGGTTTGTCCCACACCACCTTTGCCATGCAGAAGCCAGCTCATTTCCCCTAGTTGATGCTCGCTCCACCTCTGCTTTGTACATGGACAAAGTAAGAATTAGTAAGCTTAGGAAAATCACTGGAGGGAGTTGTTGATGAGAAAGAAAGACCGTGTTTTGGCTCTCTTAGAAGCATCTGGTGTTTCACTACATCAGCCCGTGCATCAGGACAACTCAGGTCAACACTTTCCTACAGCTCTAGCTGCTTCACCCATTAGCAAAACACAAAGATCATCAAGAAAACTGTCTACTAAACGTCAGAGGGTTGTGGTGACTCAAATGAGAGCCTGTATTATCAATAACTGGTTTAGACGCAGAGGATCTGAGGAGTTACAAACAGCCTTTGTTTCTTTTATAGCAGGAGAAAAAAGGAAACTTGTGATACTTCAAGTGCTGGTGTGCGTGTGGTGTTTCCCTCGTGCAAGTTCATCTGAAAAGTCATTCCTATGTTCATAAGTAGTGTGCAGTTATTTTAAATTCTTTTTCTTGGCTGTAACTCTAATACACCTTCTGCCCAGGTACCAAAGTGTGCCACACATGTAACTACTCAGACAGCAAGTGTGGTTTATCTCACACCACAGAGCAAACACCACTCATGCTGTTTTTCTCTCCTATCTCTAATACAGACAGCCTTTGCCTAACGTAACACACCTTTGCTGCATGAAAAGCTGACATACATTCAATAAGCAATAGTGATTTGCAATAAACTGTAAAGTGCAAAGCAACTGTCCTAATTAAAACACAGCAAAAACGGGCTTTTAGATTTTTACATAGAATTATATGTACCACGAAAGTCCTTGAATTAAATATTCCTTGGAAATTACTTGCTGTCTAATTGCAAGCAGCAGAACATACAACAATGATAAACCCTCGTTTTCTTACCATCTCCATAACTACATGGTAATAGGAACTTCTGCTTTGTTTTGCTCTGACAGCTTCAAATAAAACAAATGCAGGTGCTTCCAAGCTTTATTTCCTCTACTTTAATTTTATGCAGATTTTTATTACTGGATAGCATCACGGTGTTGTACTTTGTGTGTGAATGTTGAAAGTGAACAGCAAGTAAATGAAAGTAACATGCCAAATCTAAAAGTACATTTTTGTTGCTTTCTGCATCTTTAAAAAATACTTAAGTTTTACACTAAAAACCATTATCGCGCTTTCTGTTTTATTCTTTCTAGTGCTGGGGAGAGAGGGCAAATCAGACTCTGTGTGAGACTTGTGAAATTTCTGAATTTGCCAAGAAGCTATTGCTATGGTTCTCAAATTATACAGGAGGAACCATCGACCCGATACGTTGCTGCTGACGTTGGTGAGGCTCTGAGTGCACCCGCCACCACGCAGGTGGGCTTTAGGCTCAGGAGACACTTGGTTTAACTTACCGTATGCAAGGAAAGAGCCTGTGATCAATACATCCAGAAGCTTCCTGAGTACCAGAGGTGGGAATCCCTGCCAGTCCAGTTCCTCTTGCAAAGTTCTTGCAAGATAAATAAGAAAACATGCTCGTACAGAAGGGAAAGTAATGGGCTTTTGGAGCCTAAGGCTGCCTGCCATTTTATTTGGCCACTTTCCTTGACTTTCGTTCCAGGCAACCAGTAGAGAAGTAGGACAATACTGTGATATGCGGAAAATAAGCCTACCTTCCGTAAGGCAGCTTGGTTCAATAAGACCACGTCAGTTTAAACCAGCAAAGAATTTTACATTTTTCTTCTCAGTGATGCCATTATCAGCCCTCCAGAGCACTGCATTACTATTTTTTTTTTCAAATAGAGCACTGATCACTTTTGAAATGCTGCTGCAGTTTGTCAAAGCAATGAGGTTGCTTCTCATTTATGAAAAGAATTCTTTCTACAACTAGAGTAGTGCAGAGGAAGCTTTCAGAAAGTAGTAACTGAAGCCCAGTGCCTTTAATGTGCCTGTAATTTTCTATGACGAGTATATGTTACTGTCAGCAACTTTTATAGCCAAGCTATCAGACAAAATGTCACATGTAAACACACTAAAGCCTTTAAGGACAAGGGAATAAATGGAAACTATGATGGTTATAAGCTTTGTAACAACTGTATCCCTAGCAATATTCTCCACCAGGCAGTCTATTTTTGTCTATTCATCAGAGATATATGTGCTAAAAATATTGACTCCTTTGATAAAAAGGCAAAAATCAATGAAGTTGAAGTCAGGGAAAGTTTGATTTCTATTAGAGTCTCAGCATGTCGCAAGATGAGTTTTCTTCTACTGATTAGCACATCCGACTGAAATATTGGTGACTTTTGTGAGAAGAGGATTTATTGTTTTAATAATCACACTCAGTATTTAGTCTTCCTATGTCTCCAGGCTAATTTCAGATAAAACAATGTTGAGATAGGAAAGATGTGGCTGCAGGCAGATGTGATTAGTTTTATACTTATTTTTCAAGTGGTACATTGTGGTATTAAGCTTGCTAAACACCCTCGAGAACAGGAGACAGGGCAAAACAGCTTGTAAAACTGCTCACATGCTTTCACGTGGCATTGTCAAAATTTCCAGCCATTGAACTCTCTTAAAATGACAAAATATTATTGGAAAATTATCTTCACAATCCTACAGACCTTCAGGTAATACAAAGTACTATCTTCCTACTGTAGTAGCAGTTTATACCACTTGAGGACACGTGCCCTGTGTTGTAAACCAAACCACCAGACTTCTCAAGCAGTTCAAGCAACTTGTTCGCTGGAGGTGGAATCTGAAGTAATGGTCACAACATGAAGAGTCCACGTTAAATTCAAGCTCTGTGCATGTGCTCACTTATCAGAAAACCTGAAATCACTTAATGTTTCTTATCTGGGTTCTTTCTCTTCTTTCTGAGCAATAATGTCAGCAACTAATTATTCCTGAAGAGAGATCCCTGGAGAGAAGTCTGGCATCTGTGTCACACACTGACTGCTCTATTAGGAGTCTACTGTTATATGCAGTTGCTGTCTGATCAGATTTCATGTCCCTCGAAAACCAGATAACCCGCCATAGGATACTCTCAGGCAGTTAAATCACATTAAATATTTAAACATGGAATTTGACATCGTCCATTAGGTCTATTAAAGAATCTCACTCACTGCTGCCAGAACTAACCACACAGCTAAAGAGTATGACTTTCAAAATGACTCCTTCTGCTTCTTATGGCCTCCATGATGTACTGGAAAGAGTGCAGAGGAGGGCGACAAAGCTGGTGAGGGGTCTGGAGCACAAGTCTTACGAGGAGCGGCTGAGGGGACTGGGGCTGTTTAGCCTGGAGAAAAGGAGGCTGAGGGGAGACCTGATCGCTGTCTACAACTGCCTGAAAGGAGGTTGTAACATGAAGGGTGTTGGTCTCTTCTCGCAAGTAACAAGTGACAGGACAAGAGGAAATGGCCTCAGCTTGCACTAGGGGAGGTTCAGATTGAATATTAAGAAAAAGAATTTTCACAGAAAGGGTTGCCAGGCATTGGAACAGGCTTCCCAGGGAAGTGGTGGAGTCACCATCCCTGGAGGTGTTTAAAAGGCATTTAGATGAGGTTCTTAGGGGCATGGTTTAGTGCTAGAGTTAGGTTATGGTTTGACTCGATGATCCTGAGGGTCTCTTCCAACCAAAATGATTCTATGGTTCTATGAATAAGTTTCCATGGTAGTTTCCAGTGTTTCCACAATACTGCCAGGAGTTTCTGTGAAAGTTTCTAATGGCATTTCCACTGAAGATAATGGCACTAAGATTAGTTTTGTACTGTATGAGAGAAGGGAAAAAATAATTTATGGTACAGAAACTAATGAAAAAAAAAAAAGATGAAGTCAAAACTCTCTTAATTTGTCAGTAAAATGTGAATTCATCAACCAAAACGTTTTATAGCAAGACCTCTTTCATCTTGTACCAAATAACTGAGAATGCCAGAAAAGAGACAAGCATTGCATTGCCAGTTCTTGCAATGAACTCTAGCATAAAGAAATTAAATAATTTCCCTATGGCCACACGCTGATTCCAATGGCAATGATGAGGATTACAGCCATGTTTTGTGACTGTCAGTGCTGTCTTTCAATTGGTAAGGATGTCTTCTCTCTTTGTAAAATGCGATGGTGTTTTTTCTCAAAGTACTCAACTTTGCTGTAGTTCTGCTCCATCTGAAATCAGTTAATATTAAGCCTATTCTCCATACACAAAGTAATGATACCATGCTGAAATTGTATTTTACTTTATTAGAAAGACTGGCACCACACTAACAACGAAAGCCCTCTGCATTGTGGATTTCTTTTCTCCTTAAAATATTTAGGAGTTATCTCTAGGTAAATGCCTTTGGTGCTTCTTGGATCACAAATTCTTCCTGCGGCTTTCATCAGAAAGAAAACTTTATTCCTGTTTTGTCTGGTTTCATGATCTTGTAGCCATCTTTATTGATTAAAGAAAAAAGATTGCTTTATGCTCATCCCATTGTCTGTTTTGAAGGCTCTTTGAAGTTGTTGCAAGGCTCTGCAAAAGAAACCTTTGTAGTTCGCCTACACATTATTCTTCAATTTAGTATCTCCTCTACCTTAATGTCCTGAGAAATTATTCTCCATCAGAAATTATTCCACTTTCTTTATTGTGTTATCATTTAGGCCATTTTCACTGTGTGGTTTCAATAGGAGGGTTATATTAGTAAGAAAGCAAAGCAAATACCACAATATCAAAATTTTTGCTGGATCTGCAAGAGATGGCGCGGCAGATACACTTCCCTCCACACCCCCAAGAGCAACAGAAACTTCTAGGCTGATACACCGCTATGGTCGTGCACACAACCCTTGGTCAAAGGACAGGGCTTTTGACCAATGAGATGCCTTAGTTGAGAGAAGTTGCTGGACCATTACCATAAATGACCGCCACTGAGATTTAACTAGGGTATAAATGGAGCCTGCCAGAGAGTCCCCTTGAGTTTGGCTTCCTTGGAGTGCTGGGTTGGCAGTTGAAGACTGTTCTTCTTAGACCGGCCATCTAAGGAACCTTCCTCAGGGACTGAGAACCTTGCCAACCTGGTAAGTGATCTGGGTACCCTTGAGAGTCCTCACTTTGTAACAGAATGGGAAGATGCACATTTTCAATCATTACTCTAGAGTTGCGGGACCTGATCCTTTGAGTTTGAATCAGTTGTGTAGTAATTCAGCTCCTAAATTATACCTGATTCTGTGTTTTATAGTGTTGTTGGAGTACTGAGTAATTTTGGATAAATGCGGTTTGCAGTTGGTTTTCTGCTAAGCAGTTCTGGTTAAAATAAAGTCTGTTGGGCCCTGTTGCCAGCCTAAATTGACTTTTGAGCTGCCTCTGTGACAGATGGCTAATGTGACACTGTGATAACTTTGAAGCAACATTGATGGTGAAGTTAAAAAGGTGCTGCTTTCTGGGGATGTTGACATAGAACATTTGTATACAAAATGGTGCTGTGTCAGACAATGTGGTATTACACAATGATAGCAAAACAAAAAAAAAGAAAAAGTATGTTTAGGAAAACACAATAAGTTTTTTTAAGGTGAGAAAAATTGATATGTTCTAGTTTTTTAAAAAAAAATTTGTCTGAAGAAAGTTTTAAGATTTATCTGAAAGAAGGGAGCAGTGTTGCTCATGTGTTAATCACTGTCATGGTTCTAACCTCATGATAACTGAACTACTTTACTACTGCTTCATCTACATATTCTGACTAGGAACCACTTTAGGATGAGCTCTGAGGTGACTTTGCCCATGTATCTGGGAGGAAGCAGAGTGTATCTGCTGCTTAGAATGCTCCCCAGGGGCCATTTACCTGCTCTGGAGTGGACCTTGCTAACTTCACTTGAGTTTTTCTTGAAAGGACTGTGGCATCTGTCCTTGGAAAGCTTTCACACTGGATGTGTGGGACTGAGTAGCCTTAGAGTAAAAAGAGCTCCAGCTGCCTGCAGGACACAAGAGGGATGGTGGCTACCAACTCCTGTGAATAATCTGGAATTCACTGTGCTCTTGGGATTGCCTTATACCAGGGGTGTCAAACTCATTTTCATTTTCAGAGTAGTTACATATACAGTCCTAAAATTACATTCAGCCCTTTGAAGGCAACTGCAAGGCTGATGTCGCCCCTGGTGAAAATGAGTTTGACACCCCTGCTCTAGAAGGTATGATGGATGATGACCTGTGAATCTTCATGGTCAGCTGTTCTCCCTACTCTATAGTATAACTGTGGTGAAAACAGGAGTCCTTTTATACAAATCAGTTTAGGGGGTTGCCTCCATGTCTGTGCTTCTACTTGAAATCAGCTCAAGTCTTTATCTCATCGTTTGGTAAAATTTTTTTTGTTTTGTTTTTCTCTGGCTAATACAGACTTGACTGATTGTTTCCCTCAAAGGGAAGATGTCTGTAGTTTCTCACATATGCAAAGCTGAGGGTGATAAACAAAAAGAAACATAGCATTGATGCATTTACTCTGGGGGGAGGGCAGAAATTCTTCAATTATACAAAACTTACCATTGGAATCAGATACTTAAAAAAAATAGGTCAACTGGAGACCATCTTAAGAAGAACCTTCTGGATACATGTTACAGATAAGGCAGTAAAGTCAAGGGTAGACAGAAAAGCACCTTTGGTCAATACAGTCACACAAGGAAATAAATTGACCCAAGTTCCTTGCTTCTTCAAAAGTTCAGCTCTACCTCTTTACCTGACCCTCTGCAGCTTTCTGATCTCTCCCCTGTACCTCCAGCTCCATTCTCCTTTCTGCAAACCTCCCACCTTCCCCATCTGGGCTCTCCTCTCCAGCCTGCCTCAGTGCATGCCACTCACCTAAGGAATCAGTGCAGTGCATAATCTGCTCCTTTCCCCACTCTCCGACACTGCTCTGGAGATGCTGTTTCCTCCCCCTGTTATCTTTTACATGTTCTTGACTGGTCCAATGCACCTCAAGGGAACAAATCTCCTTCTCTTGATACTGGAGCTGGAATGATGCTTTTTTGGCAGAATACGAGTCTGGTTAAAACCTTCTGACATGATTCAAAATTATATGAGATATAACAAGTATCAAGATAGCTGATCTCACTTTTATCACGGCAAGAGTGGTAAAATATTTTGTATCAGCCTGTCTTCCTCCAACTATAAGCTATTATTTACAGATGTAATTCCATTTTAATTGCATTGCTGTGCATTGTAATAGAGATTTTCCTTTTTTCTTTTTTTTTTTTTCCATATTTGGTTTTGCCTAAACTTTTCCATTCTTAAAGTTTTGCTCTACTTTTGCTTCTCTGAGTACTTTTGCTTTATTTTTTTTTCACTTTTGAAGCTCTTCTCCTAGTGCCCTGCTTCATTATCTGAATGAAAATGACCTTTGAGGAGGCAAACAATCTTGCAGTCTTTGCTTAGTAAAGAACTGATTGAAAAGTGGTATCCCATTTCCTCTGAAAACGTCTGGCTTTTTTCCCCTGCTAAGCTTTTGCCAAAAGAAGGGAAACATTTTTTACTTCTCTAGCACTGTGTTGTGTCTGTGCTGTTTGCTGTTTCTGCATTCAATCTGAAGTACTCACCATTGCTGAGGGATTTCGTATTATGCATTGAAGAGAGAACCAGCAAAGACAGTAACAGCTTCAAATACATTGAAGTGGTGAAAAGGCCCAGATGGAAATAATTACTACTTTATTTGTGTTATTAGGCCAGACTGACACAGCCCCTTTCAGCAAGCCATCTGTCTTTGATTAAAATTGAAAGGTTTCTTATGAAATAATGTATTTGCAGGGGCTTCACAGCTGCAGAACCAACCAAATCTTTTAACATCTGTTCAGTCCAAAGAGATCTGGACATAAGGTACCTTTGAAAGACTATTCTGGAAATAGTGCTTTACTTCAGGTATTCCTCTTCTGTGGTCTCAACTGTTAATAGCACTGGCAAGCACATAATCTGTCGCCTGGAAAGGTCAGGACAGAGGCTGATGTGACCCTGGCCAGCTGCCTGGAAAAATGGCCTTCTAAAGCAAGGCCAGAATGGATTGTGCTTTACTTTTTTTGGCTTTTGTTGTTCTAAATTTACTGATGGGATTATCAAATGAGACTGTGAAAGGAACACCCAGTGGAGAGAGTGGGTTTGTATGACCTCAGAAGGCCTGCTGTCCAGGCATCTCTGGGCTTTTTACCTTTTCAAGTCCATTCTAGGTTTTCAGATCTATACAATGTAAGAGCTTGAAATTTTTGTAGCTGTAAGAAGAGTATGACTATGCACAGAGAAGGGCATTATGTGATTGCCGGCACTGCTTAGTCATGGGTCTTGCTTTGCCACTAGGCAATGATAGATGGTAGTAACAGCCATAGCCTGTGTTCAGTCAGTAATGAATGCTTTTCAGGCTACAGCAGTTTCGTTCTTGTCAGGTTTCCACTGTGTTTGTTCACTGAAGGGAATGATGAGTTTACTCTTACTTGAGCATTTATTTCAAATGTGTTTGTGTTTAGTAATCTCTTTGAAGCACAGGAAATGACTGGGTGGCAAGAAAAAAAAAAGAAGAAATATTTATATAGCAGTCCAGAAAGGTCATGGCATTGTGCACAGGGATAAAGATAATCTATCTGTGATCAACTGTCTTATTTAAAAGGCAAACAACATGGCTGCCTCCAGATAAGATTAGTACGTCTGTTCAACTAGATCATGCATGCATGGTTGCTCCAGGATCAGGGCATAACAAAGCTGCTGCTGCTGTGCCATGCATTTACACACAGACAATTAATCCAGCAGGTCCAGCACATGTCCAAATTGACAGGTATGCAAGGATCAATATTATGGACATGCAGAATAGCACCAGCACATCTGGATCCGGGTCTTCTGCTAGCCAAAAAGGCCTGGTTGCTCTCACGCAGGTTTTAGACCCGTCAGTGAGACCAGCTCTAATGTGAAGACACTGTAGCTGCAGGCAGGCAGCTCTCTTTGGCATCAGGCTGGTGGGAGCAGTGGCAAAACCACCTCAGCCCCTTGGGACTGAACCTAGATTGCCATGGAAGGTGGGGCAGCAGTAGGGCAGTCACATTGCTCAGCAGGGGAAGGGATTCTCCTACCCAACCGAAGCCCTGCAGCAGCAGAAGTGGCCAGCCTGTGCTTCCTGAGCTCTTTGTACCCTACCTGTTTCTCTGTTATTCCTTTCTTCTCCTTTCCGGGGGATCTATCAGGGACAGCTTGGCATTAGACCATCATCCTTGGGACAGGACAACTAAGTTTGTGCTGTGATGTTACAAACCTGTAAGTTGGCTGTTATATCACGTTTTTTTACTGCAGAGGCCTGGTCTTTGGTGTGATGCAGAGAAGAGGGAAAGGGCTCATTCTAGCAAGGCATGATCAACTTGATGTACATGAGCAGTCCTGTTAAAACCAGCAGACCTAACTGGACAGCAAAGACAAGCACATGCAGTAGAGGCTACAGAATCTGAGACTGCCTTTTAAACAGCTGTTTAATTTAAGGATACTCAGTTTCTCAGTCAGAAGTGTTTCCTTCATCTCCAGGTGAGAGGTGGAAGGTCCTTTTAGCTCTTGTTCTGCAGCTGCAAGCTTTAGGTTAGTTTTGGGTCCAAGTCCTCCTGCAAGAATAGTTCTGGGGCCATCTGGGCCTCTCACTCCCACAGCTTCATGTCCTCTCCCTGACAGCCTGAAAACTCTGGTGTTGCTGCCCTTCCAGCAGTCTCTCTGATGGGTTTGCTCGGCAGCCATGCCTACAGACACGGGCCCATAAACAGCTTGCCTGGGCAAGCTGGAGTGACAGCTAGTAGACTAGATCCCTGACAGTAATACAAAGAAAAATTGGTGTAATGGGTACATTCCCATCAGATACTTTGACTCCAACAAGCCACATTGTCTGGTGATGATGTGTTCTGATAGAATTCCTCCATTTCTAGCAAACTGTGTCTCCCTCCAACCCTGAGTTATGACTGAACACAGTAGATGTGATTTCATCCAGAGGTATGATCAGCTAGAAAGTAAAAGATCTACATAAATAAAACCAGTCCAATTCCTCGAGAGTGAAAATGTAGTGATAAAAAGATACTTTGACATTGGCTATCACTCATTCTGATGAGAGTCAGTGGTCCACATTACTTGACTTAAACGGACTTTGAGAGAGGCCATTAAAATTTGACCGTCCTTAACTGGATTATACTACCACATACAAATCAGCTTTCCTTCACATTAATTTTCTTGGTGTGTTTTCTGATGTATGCTTCTAGATTTTTTTCCTTGTCCATTAACAAAGGAGAATAAATGGATTATTTGAACAGTTTCTGCCAGCTTCCCCATTGTAATTTATTCACCTTCACCCCATCAACTAGTAGTCAGGTAAACACAGGCAGATAAAATCCAATCTTTGCCAGTATGGTCTGCTGCATTACCTGAACTGATTTCAAATTTTGATACACTGCATAACAGAACTAGGGGAAAATGATCTTGGATGTTGTGTTTCCATTTCCTGGTAGTACATGTTTTTTAAATAAAAATATATACAATGTATTAGGCATCCTTCTCCATTTAAATAATGAAATCTTATTCTGTAATTCTGAAAACAAGGTCAGACAATACCTTTTTAATGCCGAAATGGTGTCTGTTTCTTGTGGATTACCATCTTTTATATAGGAATTATGATTACATCCTCCATTACATTTGATCATGCTAATGCTATTTAACATTGCTAGTTAGACTTTTGTTCTAATTTGAACATTTGTTTTATCCAGCTGGCATTTAAAAATCAAGTCTTACTTTCCTGATCCCATAATAGAGGAAGAGTTCAACTTCAGGGATGATTTTAGTACAAACATATGAATGGTGTTAAGGTTCTTGTGGGGAAAAGCAATGATGACCACAGGAGAGGTAACAAGTTCATTAAACTGTCAGAGAGCAAAACCCAGAGTAGGTTGCAAAGAATCAAGGATAGCCCTGATGGTGGTTACTCTTAGTAGCAAAGATGAGGAATAGTTAAAAGTGGATTTTCAAGGGGAAACCAAATCATGACACCCCTGTTAGAATAACAGTTTCATGTTTCAGCCTGTGTTCTGAGTTGCTACAAGTAAGGTATAGGGAGCTGGGTAAGACTGAATAAACAGAAGACGCTTCTTACTTCAGCCGTATCAGATATGGCCCAGACAATAGCTTGACAGGATAGGTGTTTTAGATCAAAATCAAACACGTGGTACAGTAAAAGCAAGGATGCATATAAAGCTATTTGTGAATTTGAGACATAATATAGAAAATGCAGCAATAAACACTTTTTATATGGAGACATGAATATTTAAAAACGGGCCTAATATTTGGCAGCTTTGGCTGGAAGAGAAGTAATGAGGCAGGAAGATGTGGTCTGTATGATATACAGTGCCTTTTTACAGTGCACCTTGTGACCCTGCTATTTGGGTCTCCTGATTACTAACCACATAGACCTGGCCAGACATCTGGAAGCCATTCATGAAGAGCTAAGCAACATGATGGGGACTGCAGTTCCTGGTGTACAAAGGAAGATGATTTCAAGACTCTGTAAGGGAAGCAAAGCTGAGAGGAAGAATTTCTTACTTAAGCTATGCTGGGTGTAGCGTGTTTACTTTTGTTCACCAAAGCCTGGAATGTGTTTTTATGCATCCAGGACATTGGATCAGGAACATTGCCCTTGATCTCTCAGGAAACAGGTCATCTCAGCCTGAATCCCCTGCCTGGTGGGAAACAACATCTTCCTGAGCAGGAAGACCAAGTTTATAACTTCTTATTCTGTGCTATACTCAGTAACCATAACTAGGAAGTTACTGTTTCTATAGCAGTAATGCTAAATAGATACTTGTCACTTCTGAGATGTTGTCATGGTTTAATCTGAGACAGCAATATAACCACAGTAGCCACCCCCGCTCCGAAAAGGGGAGAGAATTGAAAGGGAAGGGTGAAGCTCATGGATTGAGATAGACACGGTTTAATAAAATAATGAAAGAACACTAATATACTACTACATATAAAATGGAAATAGAAGATACAATGAAAGATACTCAGTACAATTCCTCACGAACTCCATCTGCACTGAGCAGCCAGTCCCAGGCAGCAGCACCTGGTCCCAACAGCTGATCCCAGAGAGAGAAAAGAGCAGAAAGTCCCAGAGGCCTCTGCAAATGGCAGGATGGCAAAAGGCAGAACTAAAGCTCCTGAACAGAACGCTCCCAAACAGGGCTCTGTCCCGGCTCCAAAAAAGAAGCAGAACTAACATTGCCGGAAAACCTGACTCTCCTTAAATATGAAGCATGACGCTAATGGGATGGAATACTCTTATTGATCAATCTGGATGTCAGTCAAGCTCTGCCCCATCTCCGCCCCCCTTCCCAGCCACCTCACACCTGCGGGCAGAGCTCAGAGGCCTTGGCTCTCAGACCAGAGCAATTAAAAACATCAGCTCGGTGCTGGGGTGTTGTTTTCTTGTTCTCAAACTAAGTCCAAATAATGACTGTGCTAGCTATGAAAACTGCATGAAGAAAATGAACTCATTTTCAGTTGAACTAACACAGATGTTAATATTCCATCAGACCTAGAAAGAAAACATTCTGTGTGTTTGATGGAAACATTTTTCACCTATCATAGCTCAAAGTACTGTTAAAAATATTTCTGCTAAGGTGCGATACTAGCTGTGCTACAGAAACACCTCCCCTGTGTCTCTATTAAGGTCTGTTGCATAAAGGACTGGGCAGCTGGCAAGGACTTGGCTTCTGTGAGTAGCAGGGAAGTGCAGGAGAGAACAGTGATTCTTCCAGCCTGGCACATTTGGTGTTGGGTGGTGAGAGCTTTATGGCACTGTGAATCGAGTTTGTGAGTCTGGAGAGCCCTGGAGAGTGGGACCCAAAGGTATGAGCTGGATAAAGCTTTTCTCTGCTTGCCTTTTTTTTTTTGTTCCCTTCCCATGGATGAGGGGTAGGACTAACAACAAAGCACCAGAACAGAATGAATAATCATGATGACACTGAAAGCTGTTGAAACAGCTCTAGCCACTGTCTAAAGGAACCGAAGGTACACTGTGTGACACTGATAAAAGAGGCAGTTCGTGGTAAGACTAAGAGTGGTACTTGAGGCCACTTGCAACAGAAAGTGCCTTTTTCCAAATAGAAAAGCGTGATACACTCTTTCTGACCTTAGCCTGCCATCAGTCACAGATACTGTTGCAATAAAACGCATGATTGGTGACAGTTTGAAATAATAAAGAATGAATGAAGACCCAAAAATAGTCATCTGGAAACAAGTATGTTGACAGCACATGGACCAGGGCGTAGCAGTGAAATTACTCCAGGTGTACCATATTATGCTGTATATGGCATGCACTAATCTTCACCATTAATTAACTGTTGCTTGCTTGCCTTGTGGCACAGAAGTTCATGTGGAACCCTAGAGCCTGGTTTAGGCTCTTCTCAGTGAGCACCTCCCACCCCAACTGCACTGTCATTTCGGCTGCTCCCTGGAAGAGGACAGTTTGTTGATCGCCACAGAGGAAACAGCCACTGCCAAGCTATTGGCAGCCCCCATTGCTCTCTGCCTGCTTCCTAAACTGCGCTGTATGCTTGTTGATGCGAGCTAAAATTTGCTTTATTCATCATGTTCTTATTTATTTTTCGTATTTGCAGAAATCTAGTAAGAGGATTTCTTTCCCCTTGCTGCCGTCTCCCCAGTGTAACCTATGCTAGGAAGGAGAATGAAACAAGTGTGAAAAAAAAGGACAGTGGGTAAAAGTGATGCCTCAATGAAGACTGCACAGCTACCAGTGATGACAAAATACAACAGACTTTGTCTCTGAGAAGTGTTTGCAGTGTAGTGTATTGCTTGCAGGAGGAGGATGGGAGAGAGTCTTTTCTGTGGTTAGAAAGTGTCCCAGTTTGCACAGGTTTCACTAAGCAGGAAAGGGGATATTGTGGTACTTTTTCATAAACATGGAATGGCTACTTAAGCTTGAGCAAAATTTAAGGCTTAAGTGCATAGCTGTAAAACTGCAGTTCTTAGTTAAAACTGCCATCGACTTTACCCAGCTATTTGAAATGTGCTCAGTACTTAAAGGCCAGAGGATGACTAATATAGGCTGGTTTATGTAAATTTTCTCATGCCACAGTTAATGCTAATTTTATATGATAACAACCAAGAAAAGCTCTAATGAATATCTTTAGAATAAAATCCTAACAATACACTTAAAGGAAAGAAGGAAAGTAGGTCTTTTAACAAAACACTTTTTTTTTAAATCACAGTGCATTACGAAGTGGCTTTTAAAATCCACAAAAAATCTTTAGTGTTTAAAAAAAATAATCTGAAAACATCATGATAGAGTAGCATTGACTGGGAATAAAAGGCAAAGTGGAATGTCTTTTATTCTAAACACTTCCAGACACAAACCAGAATTATCAGGTTTTGTGACTAGATCAATCCTTATGCAGCACTAACCATGCAGCATGAATTAAACCTGTTACTTGACAATGCACAGTATGTGAAGAACTTTACTTACAAAAATTTGGTGACCAATACTACATCTTGAACTCCTCATGGTGGCCAATGCTTTAGAGAAGAAAGGAAGTGCAGGTTTTGCTCTATTTGCTCTACATAGTTTCTTTTCAGAAAAATCAAATGGACTTGACTGTGAATAAACCCAGGCAAGAGCTGCCTGCCAAACAAGAAAAACAAACAACCAACTTATAAAAAGATGAGTCAAGAACTGGGTCAGCAAGCTCAGAATCTTGAAACTCCCCTTAGATCAACAGTCTTCCTGTAAAAGCTTTCCCTGTCAGTGTCCCTGGCTCCAAATCATGTTTCATGGGGAGCTACTCCCCAAAGCACATCACCACCACTATTTTTGAAGTGGAACTGAAAACTTCCACAGTCATGCTTATCAATCAGAACATATTGCTTCATAATTAGGCTTTTATTTAAATGCTTGTTTATAAGAAATATCACTCTGAAAGAAGTCAGTGAGGTATTCCAATAATGGTGAAATGTTCCCTTTTCCATTTCCAAAATGTAACTTCTGTTTTTACCATTTAGAATTTACTTTCTAATAGTTTTAATTCTGTAAACATTTAAAAATCGTAATCTTTTAAAGTCAAAGTAAAAAGGTATCATTCAGATAAATATTAAACATTTTCCACAGCACGAAACAAAAGCCTTAACATACGTTCAATATATGGCAAACATTGTTTCAAACTTTGATTCACACCAAAAATGAACTTGAAATGTCAAAGCCATGGGTACACAAGTTCTGAGTTTCAATCCATTGTATTCGTTCCAAAATCCTGTGCTGATGTCTCATTAGATGTCTTGTTATACCGACTGGAGTCGACATTAGGAGGAACCAAATAGGGGAAGGACACCAGGCAGGACACAATTGCCAGCAAGCTCCTGAGTTGGCCATGACTGCAGTAGCTCCAGGCCTGGTATGTAACTCTGGTAGTGAATCCTGTCAAGAGGTAGGCCTTTTGGCTTATCTGGATTTTAGTATCCACAGCAGTGTCTGGACGTAGCGCTGCACTTGTCCTTGTTTTGGTCAGAGCCAGCTCTGTGAAGCACAGACATTCCCAAAGCAGAAAGAACCAAAATCCATGACGATGTGCGGCGTTTGGGAGCCTGTCTGGGTTCCCACTCACAGACGTTGTCCCAGGCAGCCACCCTTTGCCTGAGACGACACACTGAGAATGGCCTTGGTGGAGAAATGGACTCTCGTTGGCCGTTAGAGATGGCAGACCCTTTTTTGACTGGCAAGTGTCAAAGTTGCTCACTGCTCAGGTTTCCAAAATGAAAAAGGCAGAATATTTACAGACCGATAAAGGAGAAAATTGGTAATAGGAATAATACCTGGGAAAATGTCTAATCCTTTTTTCAAGTGAGAGCCCTTGTTGTGTAAAGGACCTGTAACTTGGTTTCCATGATACGTCTTCATAGTTAGAAACACCTTGGTCTTAGTTATGCTGGCCTGAGAAGCACCTTGTAGACACCTTGCAGGTTTTGCAGTGGCTTTGAATCGTGTAAGTGATAAACAGCTGGTTTTGTGCCATGTCTCACTGTAACACTGAGCTTGATTAAACCCCAAACATTGATGCATTCTCTGCTTCCAGTTCAGGCTGATCTTTAAGCTTGGGCTTTGAAATGTCATCTTGGAGGAAAGCAAAAACAAACACCAGAAAATTTCTTAAGAAGCTTTTAATTGCTTTTCATTCCTCAATTCACTGCCTTCTTTTCCACTCAGAAACAATAATTGCTTGTTTTTCCTATTTAGCTAAAAACAAACTATGAGAAAAGCAGGTATTATCCTACTCCAACAGCTGTATGTGATTCACAGTGCATTTTGAGGGTGGTGTTTTCATTTTCATCAATTGTCTGTCTCGGAGCAAACTTAGCTGTTTGCAAGTGTGATCCCAAGAAGCTGCACACCCCAAGAGCACTGGCAATTCTGCACATTTGAGCCAAGCCAGGATAGGAACTTGCTGTATTATCACTGCTTGTGTGTGTTATCTGAGAAAATGCTAGCTCTGCAGCTGGTGGATAATAGCAGAGCTCTGTTGATTGCTGGAGGCCAAGACCTCCTGCTTATGGAAACAGCCACTATTTGTCTTCTTTTAATCTGATTAGATCCTCAGTGGCTGCTAATCAGTGCATTTCCAGTGGAGAATACAGTCTGAAAGTTTAACATCTCTGCTCAGTTTATGCTGAGTTATTGCTGGGATTTGCTAGTCCCAGCTCCTCCATCTATACAGATCTGGACCAGGATTTTGTGACTGTTCATGTGCACCGTGCCCCTGGATAGCACCATTACATGACCTAGAGAGCCTTTCTTCCTTTCACGCCAGCTCTACCTTTTCACGTTGTTTACCTAACAGGGTTGACCTGCAGTCATTCTAGTGACAGTTGGAAGGCATCGGTGTGTCAGTGTCTCATCACGCAGCAACTCTTGGTAATGCGTTACCTATTTGGGACCTAAACAGAAGTTTGTCTTTTCCTTACCCTAGGCATCAGTGCTGCAAAACTTTATTTCATGCAGCTAATAAATTAAAACTTTCCATGTTCTGTGGAAAGACAAAAGGTTGTTATTATTCTTGCAAAACCACATTAAAAAGAAAGCAACAGCAGCCGGAGTACTGCTGACATTGCTTAATGAAAACCAGAGCATGGCAGTGGAAAACAAACTGGGAAGGACAGCTTCAATTAGAGGAGAGATTAAAGACCTCTCTTTTATAGAACCTAGGGAAGGAATGTGAAAGAATGGGTTTGAAGAAGCATCTAATTGAAGGATAAAATGGAAACGGTAAATGGCTTAGGATAAGATCAGTAAGCAGAGACAGTGAAGCCAGTATTTCTAGGAAAACGTGTAGAAGTTCACAAAGCCCCCAAAAGCCAATTCAGTCTGGAACAGACAGATACAGAGGAAATATCCCAGGAATTGTGAGTATGTAGAAATCCTATTGGACAAGGACAAAAGGTTTGAAAGGGAAGAATGTCAATAGTTTGAAAAACAATCAAGTGTTTTATGCATTAAAAAATATTCAGTGAAATGGGAGGAGAGTCGGGAAGATCAAGGTCTTTTCCTGAAGGAGGAATGAATGAAATTTGGTGACAATTATGCTCTGACGATACCCCTCTAATCACAGAAAATTGGTCTTCTCAGTAGGGAAAATCTGCAGAGCTTGGAAAGGTGAAACCTCTTAAGCTTGAAACTACTATAACCATGTGTCATAGTTCTTCTTAACACGTATGAAAGAGCTTTGACTTAGACAAGTATGTTTTTAATTAATTTAAATTGTTAGTTCAACCAGGCTAAGAACAAGGGTGGAGGGGAGGAAAGTGGGATGAAGGAAATTATTTCAGCTTCAAAGAATGTTCAACTGCATTAACAACAACAAGAGAAACAGGATACCACGAAGAGGAGGTTTTCTGTAAAGAAGTCCTCCTTCCCCCTAATTTTCAGAAAAAAACAGCTAGAAAAAATCGGCCTTTTTGTTTGCTGCTTCTGTGATTCTGAGGCAAGGCTAACCAATGCTGGTTTTGTTCACCTGTGGAAGCCCTGTCTCTTCCCACCGTCTGGCTGTCCTTACTGGCTCGTTCAGTTGCTCCTGATGGTGGCACATGCTGGCTGCTTTGCAGGGCGGCTCCGCCTGAGCAATCTGCTACATCTTCCAGTGCAATCGGGTTGGTTTTTTTCCCCTCTGGCTGGTTAGCAGCACAGGTTAAATGCTGTCATCTCTTGTAGCTAATAGTGCCGTCTGATACCACTGACCATTTTATTTATCTCATGAAGTGTCTAAATGTATCTGACCTCTTGAGAGGCCATACACAACCCATTTCTTTCTGTTCTTAACAGCTGCCTGCCCTGTCTTCATACTGTGCACTTGTTCTTGTCACTTGTTCCTTTCCACACTCTGCTGTTATTCCACCAACATTCTTTCTCTCCCAGCTATTAAAAGCCCTGAGGCTAGTACAGTATGTGTGCCAGGTAGGTATGTATATGCATGTATGTATGCATTTCATCTATCCAGGCTATGCCACCTCCGTGCTCCTTTCTGACAGCAGGTGTTTTGGGGATGGTTGCCTGGACACATGCAGACACACGCGGTGTGGAAGGAGGGGAAGCTGCCCCTGGAAAAGGGTATTGTGGGTCAGGTCTTGGAGACACGAGGAGAAGTACGTGAGGAAGCTTGGCTGGTGCCTGCCTGAACCTCTTTCCAATGGTCAGGGTCCATTTATTTCATTAGTACTTAAAACCTCTTTGGAGTATTTATAATTTTTTACTGGGTGTTTCTTAGAGACACACATAATATAATTGGTCTAACAGTGAATCTGCTATGATGTGTTTATAAATGCAAGCTTTAACTTCTCTGGAAAGTTTAGAATTTCCAGCTGAATGATGCAAGTTTACACAGAGGTAGAAGTGTGAACCAGAATAACTAGATCATTACATGAGAGTTTCTATTTTTACCTAAAGTGGATGAACATTGACTGACATCTTTACGAAAGGATGCCACCATTTTCGTATTGATTTATTTGCACTGTATTTTCTCTTTGGCTTAAACTCAGCCCTGTAAGGCACTAGGGAATGTTCCTGTTGCAGCAGCAGAGCTATGCACAGCTATCAGAATTAATTAGTCCTGCTAATCAACAAGGTGTATTCCCCCAGGCAGAGCAGTACACTGATGGGATTTTTAACTTAGCTGCTTAACTTCCTCTGGTTAGCTCGGGTTCCCTAACAGGGCATGCCTACCCTTACCCTCCAGGCAGGTGATTTCTACTTCCTTTCTTCTTCAGCTTATACAGCTTGGTTAATATTCTGAAATGAGAACTATTGCAGTGGATAAAGACAAACTTAAAATTGCTGCAGCTGCTGCCGTCACTCTTTGTTCAGGTAGGTAGGTCCATTTACCACTGGGAAAGAGAAATTTGCTCTTTGCTCACTGCTGTGGTTGAGCAAGCAAAGGGAGATGAGTAGTATTTTACTGCTGATATGCAGACTAGGAGTAAGATTGGTCATGAGTCTTCCCAGAAACACCTTTTATGCTCTTTACTGCCTTACAAACTAGAAAAGCTCCAAAAATTATTTAACAAGGAGCATGAAAATGTCTCCAATCTTAAACTGTCATGGGCTGTAGAAGCCGTTTCCTGGGCAGCTCTGATCAGACAGATGCTGTTGTGCCCTTTCCATCACCTCCATCCTGCCACATCATACTGAGCAGCATGGGTCTGGAAGGCAAGATCCTGTGTGGGCAAGTGCTGCTGCTCATGTAACCCACTTCGTTTGGGATGGGGTCTGGGGGTCACAAAATAGTTGCCTTAGTGGTGGGCTGTTCTGGCACCAGCTATGTAGCATATCTGAACAACTGTTTGGGGAATTTGGAAGGTTTCTGCTTTGTGCCCATGTTGGTCTGGAAGCTTTCCCTTCCTTGATAGCCTTCAACGTCATCCTGTGCTTTTTTTTTTTTAATATTTTATGGTAAATTTGTCCTCTGGTCACATCTCAAAAGTTAAATTGGGCTGTAAGAGAGTTAATTTATGCTTCTCTGTTCCTCAGTCATTCTGAAGGTGCAAATCCTGCAGAGGAGAGGCAGATACTACTATTTTATATAATACATTATACATGTATCTGTGCCTGCTTACTCAAAATGACTGCTCTATCTACTGTGAGGAGAGGCTTCATTGTAATACGTGTTTATATATGTGCCCTTTAGCAACCACAGTTTGAACATTTGACTTTGAAACTGCAGTGAACCAGATTCCGCCTCTGTTATGTTAAATGATCCTTCAGCTTTGACTTTGTTTAGACAAGGCACTGCTGAAAGTACCTTTTAACATAAGCAAAGATAGTGGAAACAGGCTACCTCTTCAAATGCATTGGCACAGCTCAACTTCCTAGAGATATTTTGTTACCTAATTGCCACTGACATGGCTTCTGAGACAGTCATTACACCTGTAATTTTGTAGAAATGAGACTCAGCAATTTTTCTAAAGGGTTTAGGGAAGGCATTTATCAAAACAAGCGAGACTGACCTGGTCAGAGGTAGGTATATTTGCTCCTGTGGAAAGTATAGTATTTGAGGCAATTAGAATCACAGTGGTTTTGCTGTTTCCTATTTTTAAGTATTTTGAAGCGTATTTGAGCATAACTGAAATTTCAAAAGCTCAGCGTATTATGCATGATGTTAGAAAATGTAGCCTGAAGTTTTAATGGAGAATAATCTGTGCTTGAGATGGAAACTAAGAAGAAACCAATGAGAACTTGTGTAATATGGTCCTACGAAAAGGAGGAGAATGATTTGTGAGATTCATTTTGAGCAGAGTGGCTGGAATATGGTAAAGATGACAGTGACATGTCTGGGTGGTTTATTTCTTAGTGGGGACAGAATAGCAAAGACAATAAAATGTGAGACCAGTGCAACTCTGGGCCTCCCACAGAGAACCAAAGTCCTGCTTTTGAGGAATGAGCAGAAATAAAATCCTGTGAAGCACTATGGCAACCATCACCAAGGATACCATCACAGATCTGAAACATGTTTATCCAGAAGAATTACAAGTCGCGGAGTCAGATGATAAACTTGGAAATGGTATTTTAAAAGTAAAAACACTTGTCACCTGGTAATTGCAGTGGTATAGAAATGAGACACTTGGACTTCTTAATAAAACAAAGTTGTTTTTAAGAGATACTGCAGAAATAGCTACAGAGAGTTATATTTGCAAAATATCTGTAGACAAGGGAACTGGCCATTGTGCAAGAAGGGAAACCAGACCAACAAAATCACTGCAGTAGAATGAGGTAAAGGTCTTCCAATAGAAATTGTAATATTTTTTTAAAAGCTAAAAAAAGAATTATGCTCCAGTGTAAGACCAATACATACTGACATCTGCAGTTAATAATGTTTGTAGGTGAAAAAAATTCTGTCAAGTGTAGTGTGATCCTCATGGAGAGGGTTCAGCTGAGCCATACTTGTATTTGGCAAAGATGGAAACCCCAACTGATTCCTGGCTTTGTTTTCTTCTAAAAAGGGAGGTATGAATTGTCACATTCTGTTCCTGGGTGTGTCGCTGACCCAGGAACACCAGACAATATCACACTGGACAGACAATATCACACTGGACAATTCATCTGCTTGTTTCGCATTTGCATCTTTCAAAGGAAGACAAAAGCTTGCTAGGGTATTGTGAAGATGAGCTGCTTACCATTCATGCAGAGGTCTAATCATGTGAAGTATTGGTTTGTAAAATGCTGTATGATGTAATTTGTTACCCTTCACAATTGACATTTTTTACTGAGTGTCTTGATACTCTGTACTGCCCACAAGTCATCGTGTTCCTCCACTAGTTCTCCAGTTTCACGTAGTTCTTGTTGACACTGTCTGCCCACATCTTCTGCAGAGATGCAAAAAAAGACAGTATTATCCCTTAGTCATGCTGAAGTCATGACTGATCCTGTAAGAACAATAGCAAACAGTAGCAGTCTGTGTGAACAAATGTTTCTGAATCTCACTGCCAGGCCTGGTTCAGATGTGAAGTTGAATTGTCTTTGCTTGTAGTTAAATGGTTCCAGTCTCCTGCTCCATCTCTCCAGGTGTATAAATGTCCACCAACTTTTACAGATCGTTCAGTTAACAAAAAAAATAATAATAAAAAAACACCAACCAAACAAAAACACCAAAACCCCAAAAAACCCCAATATCCCACAAGTCCCTCAGTCCCTGGCAGGGTCCCCAGCTGGTGGTACTTGGCTCCCCCCATGAAGAAGGCTGGTGTCCCGGAGCAAGACTGGGTCACCCTGACGGTGCCTCTGCATGTCCCCTTGTACCCTGCACCACCTGACGGAGGAAAATAAGCAAGATTGCAGTCTGTATCACTGATGTTCAGATGCCTAAATCAAAGCACCCTAAATCAGAAATCTATTTCTAATGTTTGAGATAAACTAGTAATGTTTTTGTAGTAGCAGCCTAATCCTTATCTTTAATATCAAAAAGCTGTTTCTGAGTAACAGGAAAGACAAAAGAAAAAGACAAAGAAAAATTATCACAGACACATTCCTTCTCAGTCTCAAAAAACTGTCATCTCTGTATTATGTGCTTTTTCATCTCTGATACTGTCAGTGCAATGTTTGCTTCCCAGTATGACATCAAACCATTACTTAATGCTTACACATTGGCTTATGACTTAAGAAAGGAGCACTTTGTTCTGCTGTGTTAATGTTACTTTTCACTGTTATTGGCAGAAATATGTTACTGTCACTTGCACATGACATGAATTCCATCATCTTTTCAGTGGACACGTGACTCACATTAGATTAACCACTATGCTTTATATAAAAGCATTTCCGGTTAAAATGGCTCAAGCCGATCCAATAACCAAGAAACCCAGTGATTCATTATAGCTCATATGTTTTGTTATACTGGTATTGTGTCCTCAACTTTTTTGAAGGCAGTTAATTTTTTGCAGCCCGGACTCTGTTGCTGCTGAACACGTGGGCCTTTATGATTGAATTTGCGTGGAGTGGGGAACTGTATGTTTGGTTTTTTTCCCCTCTGACTTTTTGTCCTGGGTTTCAAAGGTGGCGGAGCAGTTGCTTGGTGTGACACAGGTGGCAGCTGCAGTTGCTGTGTGGGTGATGCACCGAGCACGAAAGCACCCCTGCATGGCACCCACCTTCTGCTTCCCGCCGGGACACTCGTTTCATTTGCACTTGTCACAGCGTTCTGCCCACTTTTTCCCAATAGAAAGACCACATCTTTGTGGAGCAGTTTATTCTCAGTGATGAACAATTTCGGTGTTTTTTTTTTCCCTAGTTTATGAAGATTAGGAAAGATAGCAAAGCATTTCCTAATGACTCAGTGTAATAGTTAAAAAAATCAGGGCTTATTTCTAGATAGATGTGCTCATATTTTTCCCTTTATGAGTGCATATACCAAGTACAACTCAACTATACTGCCATATGAATCAGAAGTGCCTATATGAAAGCCTGCTGGTGTGGGAGTTTCAAGCATGCATTAGGGAAGAGCAGCTGTGACTCCACTGTAAGTGCTTTTAGAAAGCCCATCTCATGCTCTATTACAAATAGAAGAAACAACTATCTGCATTAGGCAGGCAGCACAGATACTCTTTGCATCATCTAATCATGAAAACAGGGGTAATATGGAATTTTACTTCACTTTATATGAGTTCCTGTGAGAAAACAGCAGAGCTGTTTTCTGCTTTGTTGCAAAAGTGTAATTTAGATACTTGGATCTATCTCTTCTTGGTGATTCTATAATCCATTTTTGTAGCAAACTAAACAGCAAAGGGATAGATTATTTTTCCATGATACTATGTATCAAAACATTCTAGGGGTAACTCACAAAGAGTTTCATATAGCGGCTCCAAGGCTACATGCCTGAAATCAGAACCACTTGGTTCAGAAAAGACAGCAACAATTAAGGATGGAGTGGTTTCCATGTGGTGAAAATCAGTGAGTTTTCTTGGCTCTCAGCAGAGCTACCCAGCCTGTTGCAGAAAACAAACAAACTTGGCTCCATAGATGTCTACATGGCTCTTTTCCGAAGGACGACTCTGTTCTTGGAGATTCATGGTGGAGTTCACAAGCTGCTGGGCAGCCCCAGAGCAGAAGAGACAAGGCTAAAAACTTTGCACATAACACGTGCTCGTGTTGGGGAAAAGCTCTGGTTTTCCAGTGTCGTCATCTTTGCTCTGAGAACTAGATAACACTGATGAAACGCCTTGATGGAAACTCTCCACAGCAAATTTCAAATAGAAGAGGTAGGAATTTGTGAGTGTATTCAGTGACAGAGACACCTGAGAATAGGGGCTTATAATGGAATACAAGGGATATGAAGTGGCCTACCTTGTTTAATATTCTTCGAATGGTGCAATCTGCATACAATCTTTTAGCTCTCTGATTATTTAATCTCATTAGCTGATTTGATTTATTTCCTTTATGATGAGTCTGTCAGCTAAGATACAATAGGACTGCAAAAGGACTCTTTAATTCAGTGGCTGTCATTAGATTATTAAGTTCTCACTTAATGAAAAAGAAATTACAAGCAATTTAACTTGTGAAGAGCAGCAATGATCACAGACTGCATTTGAACTTGTAGAGGGGCCAGGAGGAGCAAGAAATATTGTGAACTTTAAAATGCTGTTAAAATCCACATGGGATCTGTGGATAGAATGAAATACCAGTCTGAATACCCTGATATTTTTTTAAGCTATAAATGCTTGTTAGCCAATCCTAACATTCTGACATTTAGATAAACAGCTATACTAAAATGTAGCATTTGATTAAAGCAATTTTTGGCTGGTACCTTAAATTTGGTAGATTTCCACTGAAATAAAGTGAAGTCAGGAGTGGCCATACTATGCAAGTTGTGTAGGACCAAATGAACACTTATTCTGTTCCCATCTCCAGCACTGACTAGGTCCAGACCCCACAGCTTGATTAATGCAACCTTAAGGCAAAATCTCTTGAATTCAGAGGAAAGATTTCCCTGTTGATTTCAGAAAGAGCAGAAGCAAGCTATGTAAGTGGCAATTATATATTCCTTGCCTGTTTTCCAGCCAGAAAATAGAACATTTTGAATAACCACAAAACAGCCCAAGTATGTTGCATTGAAGTTAATACAAAAACCATCCCAAAGTTGAAAGAATTATAATAAGGATATTCTCAGCTTTGCTTGTAAAAATGTGTACACACATCACCATGACATTTGTCTTCCTGCTGTTGTGCTACATGGGCGACGCTTTGGTGCTGTTAGTGGTGTTATTTAGTTGAGTCTCAGCCCTCCTCAGAGCCAGGTGACTTGCTGCCCTTTTTGTAATAACAAGAGATAGTTACTGATGAAACAAGCAACCCAGGTAATCGCTTCAGGGTCCTGTGGGCCAGCGGGCATGGGAAGAAGGATTAATAGTCCAGGGTGTGGATGAGAGCGAGAGGGGCCCTGATGGGCCTAGGAAGAGATGTAGGAATTGGGAGCTTTGGGTTTTATTGGCCGTTGGTCACTGGGGTGTTGTGTTACTCCAGTTAAGGACTTTACCTGGATGAACACTTATAAAGGGCTTTTGGGTCCGCTCATCTATTTCCAGAAGTAACCTCGAGGGTCCTAAGGAAAAGATGAAAGATTCACATTTCCTCAAACTGCTTTTGAAGAGCTCAGGCTTCCTGCTCTTTACACAGTCCTGAAAGGGAGACTAGGAATTGCCCCCTCTTGTTCCAAAGGGCATACCAGCCTTTTTCCCCCAAAAAAGCTAATTAAGGAAATAGCAACTACATGTTATGCCAGCATCTGTAAAATGTGGGTGTATGCACACAGTAAACCAAAAACTTTTGCTCCTTTATGTGTTGCTATAGAGATGCATACAAAAGATATTTGTAGGAGAGATTTTAAGCAGTTCAAATGCACTGATTTACATCAAAGGATTAATAAAATAATTAAAGAATAGTCATAATTCTCAGTTTAACTGTTGGCTTCTGTTTGCTGTGGTACTGGAAACTGCAAATTTACTGCCGCAGAAACAAAACATATTGATGAGGCACAGGCAGCAAAGAGTTACTGGGGTGTGGACCACTTTATCGAAAGAAAGGCAGCACAAGAATATTTTTGAGTATTTTTTTGTCATGTTTAGCACATGCTTGTTCTAAATTCCCTTTGCTTCCAACACCAGTGACTGCTGTGAAACAGACTCTTGATCAAACAGCTTAGAAGTTGTTTTTATTCAAGATCCTGTGTACAAGTCGTTCTTGTACAAGTCCTTAGATTACAGCCAGCTACTAAGAGGGAGGAGAAAAGAATTACTGACCTCCAAACCCCACTGTTTAATGAGGAGCCACACTCCTGGAGCTGATATTTACTCCAGAAACCTGTCTCTTTTTTGTCTTTCAGACTCAGGTTGTCTGGAAGTTGCCCTGGAAAGCCAAGGTCCAACATCTCTACACTACATTTTCAAGTGTAGTAACATGCACCTAGTAATGAGTATCATAGGTGTACTTTTACAGACACCTAGTTACTGGCTGTCCTAGCCAGTTTTCCAATGCAACAGGATAAAAACTGCTCACATTGACTCTGGTGAATGCCCCAAAGCATGTTGAATTGCAGCATGCGAAAGGCAGGATATCTTTCCCATCAGTTTATGTGCAGGATGTTGCATGAATATAGATGATGATGATTCATGCCAGTTGGGGGTTACTTGTGTTCTGCTTTGAGCTCATCTTTCGTCGGACCACGTTCGTGAGTACTTGGGTCCGTTTCATCCACTGGCAGTTAGGACTCTTTGAGGCACGAGGGGTTGCTTTGTTCAGCTTTTTATTAAATTCCTGTTATGGAAGGATGGCAGGTAGGATTTGTGAGAAAAAAAAAGCGGTGCTTTTTCACAGAAGTAGGAAAATACAGTTAGAGTGTGAATGAGATCAGTGTCAGATCTGCTGCCAAGGAAATACACCGTATTAGAGAGACAAGATCACAGTTTTCTCGTACTGCAGCTTCTCTAATGTGATTAATATCTGTGTTAACAGTCTAGAGGAAACACCAACAGGAGGAGGAGCCGCTGTTGCAAAACAATTGGGCACACATGGCATTGAGAACAATGTTTTTTAAACGCTGACAGGAGGATGACGCTTGATGCTCTCCTTAGCGTTGCAGGGCGCTGGAGCACAAGGGTGCCCATGTCCTGAGGCTCATGCCCGAGGCAGCATCCATCAGTTCTCCCATCACTTTCTCGAGCAGACCTCAAACCCGAGAGACAGAATATTCTTTGTGTCTGAAACTGTGTTGTCTGAGAAGTGAATAGAAGTGGATGATGATTTAACTGTTTAGAAAAAAATCCTTGACGCTTACAGGCTCCTGTGTTATACACTTATGTTGGTTGTCCAGTCCACTGTGTCACCCAGCAGATTGGGCACAAATTCTCCATCCTTTGTCACTTGTGGATGGATGTGAACCATATGTCTTGTAAACCCATTGCAGTCCTAATGTGAGTTTAGTTGGGTCCCATGTGCTGCTTCTGAAAACAAGTATTACTAATGCCTTTACATCAAAGTCATAAAACTTGGAACTGGTTTTATGTCTGGAGCTGACCTTCCCCAAAGTCTGGGAATGCTGAGATGATGATCGTAAGACTGTGAAGCCAAAGAGTAAAGGCAATACTCGGTAAAAGTCCACAAAGCACTAAGAAGCACAAAACATTGTCGTGTCAAATAGCTGGTATGGCCCAAAACCAAGGGACAGCCACTTTCCAGTCTAATAGCTTTGACTTCTTATTTGTTCTGTGAAGTATCTCTCTGTTAAGTTGAAAAGCTGTACAGTTATACAAGTTTGCCTAATTTGTTTAAAGGAGTTGAAGAGGTTAGGTAGAGTCCCTTTGTGGCTGTGTGCGGGTTGGGTGCGGGGAGGAAACAAAAGCAAATTATTCCCCTGTAGTTGGACAGCATTACATATTAACATTCAGCCATATGCAAATTTTCTTCTACAAAAGATCTTATCAGTTTTGGAAGAGAGTAACTGCCTTTTCTTTGCTTGATGCCCAGCAGAAAGGGTCTGATAAGAATGGACATTGAAAATTAACATCAGCTCTTTAAACCACCAGTCCATCCCAGTAACAGCTGAGGATGGTTCACTTCTGCATATCTGCCAGGGTTTGTTCCAGCCTGAAAACGTGGGTTTTTTTGGAAACCTGATCCTTATGAGCTCCAAATGCCCATGTGGGCGAGAAATTGTCCTTTCGAAAAGGAACACAGCATTTCTTACTCTCCTTCATGAATATTAACAATTTCCTTCTCAGAACATTGCAATAAGGTTAAAATGAAGAGTACAAAACTGCAGAGGGAAATAATTTAAGAAAAGGGTTCTGGGAAAAAAAATGTTGTTCACCTTTTAAATATTCATAAAAACATTGAGGATTTGGCAGGTTGTGTATTGTTTTGGTTTGTTTTGTATTATCTTGTCCTTGTTAGGTCAATTCTTTTGATGTTGTAGTCATCCTAAAATCCTTCCAAGGGCCTAAGATACAATAAGTAATACTGTAAATAACATGATAGCATCTTATTATCTAAGGCGTAAATGGAAAACTGTTTGGGGTGACGATATATTTTTAGGGGGTAAACGAGCTAAGCAAATCTTTAAAGAACCAAGCAGTACACAGTGCATAACCCATTAGCCTAATTCTTATCTGTAAAAAAGGCAACAATTAGCTGAGTAAGCTTGGAGAGAAAGTTTCTATGCCTTGGAAACTTTCCTCTCTTCTTTTTGTAAGGAAATTATCTTCGTTAATGGGCCATTTATTTCATAGCTGTCTGCAATAGAATTTCCCCCCTTTCCTTTGAAATCTCCAGATACAGTAATTGTGAGAGACAGAGCTGAAAGAAACACACAACAACTCCCATGTTAGATCACCTAGTATGTGCTCTGGACCTGATCTCTGACCACTGACTTTGATTTAGGTTATGATGGGATATGTTGCTTGGAAATAAAATTCAATAATCCTGACCTTTCAGGAAAAACTTGGCATATATTTATTATATCACCGAAATAATTCTTGCCACCTCTGGACAGTTGTTTCATCTCTTTGTAAGGATCTTTTCCTGTCAAATAGTGGTCAGCTCATCTTACTGTCTGCATATGTCCCTGCTTGAGGGGAGAGATAAATACTGGTGTACCCATTTTCTAGGTGGGAAATAGAGGAAGAAGGACATTGCATGATTTGCCCCATGTGAGTTCTTGATAGGGATGAGATTGGAAATCACGGACACTCCTGTTCAGTCTATAGACCTTGCTGCTTTCCTGAATGTCTTGTCCTGAAGGATGACTCCTGTGAATGTGCCCTATAATATTGGGTATTAAATGGTTGCAAAATTTACTGAAGGTGGTGGACTGGTATTGCAGTCCCACAGAGAGAGAGAAGCTAAGTGCTCTTCCATTCAGTGAGAGCCAGAAAGGTAGAAGATACTGTCCAAAATAATAGGAGTAATAAGAAAAATATAGAAGCCCATACATCACGGTTTAAGGGAAACAAATCAACCCACAACCCAAACCAATAAAAAGGGGGCAGACTGTCACTTGAAATCATGTCAGGGAACTTCCATCTTGGTTTTTTTGGTGGTGGTTGTTTGTTTGTTTGTTTTTTCATTGAGAAATGGTTACATGAATTCAGGTTCAACAGAGTTTCAAGATAAATGTGGTTGTTTTTTTTTCCTGAGGGATGTGGCTCATTTTCATATTACAAGGGTTTTGCGTGGAATACTTTGAGATAAACAAAATTCAGCTGTATATAGAGCATGGTGAATGGAGTGGTTTGTTTTCAGCTCAGTATCGGGAGGCTGGGATTGACTGCACAAGAGTGAGAGCAAGAGATTGAGTGTATGAAGGAAACACATTCTCTAGGTACGTTTCTTCTACAAGTGTCATGACAACTAAACAGACCTGCTAGACAACAAGCATTTATTCAGGGCTGTTCCCACACCAAACGCTGGCTGTGCATGATCTGTGTTATTACTTTCTGACAAACTGATTGTCTTTCCTCATTCTCTGTAGCTGCATTTGGTGACAAAAAATTAGTATGAATGTGTAACGTTGTCATAAAGTGAAGCTTTTATATTTCATGTGACACCTTCTCTAAGCCACGGTTAAAATACAGTTTAATATAAATATTGAACACTACTCTGAAGCATGTTATTGCAAAAGTGTTCTTAATTCAGTGTTGGTTGAAACCACAGTGCAGCACAGTGATGCAGTATGCCCAGAAATATCCCCATATATGTCAACAGTAGAATTAGCAACCTGTGCTGGAGCGTTTAAAAATATCACGGTTTTAAAGGGTAGGGGGAAGAATTCTGCTTACCTTTTGGGTTTTAATCCCCGAGGCCAGGTTCTGAGAGGCAACTGAGTGTCGTTCTGGTGTCTTAGACAACACTGGTCGCTGCCTGAACTACTCATCTTGCAGAATCAAAACAGTAAAAACTTCACTGACCTTAGCTCAGGATAGTTTTGTTTATCTGAAAATGTAACCAGAAGTATCCAGAATGATGAAAAATAAATAAACCAAATAAATGTTATCATCCCTGCTTTGCCTAGTATTTCCTGCTAGTGTATAACAACAAACCATTACTAGGGGGCAAAAGAAAGCTAAGCCATTCCTTGGAAAGTAAAGCGCCGTTAAGACAAACTTCCCGAGGAACCTCAGCTGCCCCAGTGAATTCCAGGCAAGACAAGCTGGTTCGCAGATAGCAAGGGATCAGGTTATACTGGAGCAATGTGCTACAAGAGCTGCGCTTTGAGCTGCAGCCAGAAGTGAATAGGTCATCGAGGCAGCTGACGAGGAGCCAGGGAAAATGTTCCTCCTGCTTAAACTGGTCTGGCTGAAGGGGGCCAGATTCATCTTCAGTTGTGGTTGTCTGAAATATGTAGGCATTTTGGTGCACATTACCCAATTTCTACAATTTTCTCCAAATTAAGAGCAGAAGAGTTATTAAGTTATCTGGTAAACTATTTTGAGGATGAAAATGCTTCATAAATGACAGTGACAATTACATGATTAGTCACTAAATAAAGTGTGAGATTTTGTTTGTGCTTCTCAACTGTGTTTTCAGAGACCTGAGATAATACTGCTTGTAGTTCTTCTGCAGTGCTTACGTTGTTCCACACACAACAGTGTCTTACAGCTGCACAGAAAACACAGCTCTGCACACCAAAAGTTTTGTGAGGATGTTGTAAGAAAGTTTATTCCAGTTTCTGTTACTATTAATCTCACTGTAGAACTGCAAACCTATCTGGAGCTTCTTTACAGCTGCACTGAAGTGATCAACAGTAGAATTTGGTCTCTATGAGGTAGTCCCTTGGTTGAAGCCTAAGCATTTGCAGTGTGTAGTTTGCAATGTTGGGTGAAATCTGTATCTTCTGTTTCAAATTCTTTGCTATTCTGGAACATGACTTGAATATTTTTCCTCATATGTGTGTGGAATGAAATCGGAAGGATAATGTTTCACTCTGGCTTATTCTGAATTTCATTTCAGTATTTACCTCTTTATTTTACCGTTGCAGTGATTTGGCAAAAAATGTCTATCAATCTCCGCCTCTCGGATTCTGTCGGATCCTGGTAGGTCTCTGTGCATTTTGGGGCAGCCTGTAAACTCCATGTTGTTGCCTCATCTGCTGTTTCTGCATTCATGGTGAGATGAAATGCACTTTTAGCACCAGGCGAAGTGTTTGTGGCCGGTTAAACTGGTAACAGGCACTTCGATAATGTTCAGTCTTTACAGTGGTGAATGCCACCAGTGGCTTCCTTCACAGCAAGCCCGCCCTTCACATCCGAACCCTGACATTGTGCTCAGAGCTGTAGACACCTGCTGTGACAAAGTGGACTAAGTGTGCCTCCCTCCAGCCGCATAAGAACATGAGGAAGGGAAACATAGAGGGAAAAAATAAGGGAAAAGTTGTTATGGTTCAGAAAGGTCTTGGACTGATTCGTTAAAGGAATCTTCTGAGGTTCAGGCCACAGGAGCAAACATATGGTTGTTTAACTTTTTTTTCTAGGTCTGCTAATGTATTTTCCCATGTGAAGCAAAGTGATTCTGTACTGGAAAGAACACAAAACTTGTGCACAGGTGTTCCTGGAAAGAGGAGATTGGGGGAAAATGTATGTTGAAGCTGCTTAGGTGTGGAGTGGAGAGAGCCGTCCCTGGTGTGGTGTGCCCTGGGAGAAAGGACCCGGGCCGATGGAGCTCTTTGGGGCTGCTGGCCCCACAGCCGCTGCCACCGGAGTCTCCCAGAGACAGCAGGGACGTGGAACTAACATCTCCGTAGGCTGAGGGAAGCTCGAAGCCCTGAGGTGGCAGAGGAGCAGCCAAATGAGGGGTGGTGCCACGAGGGCGAGTGAACTTTTAACAAGGCCATCAAGTAATCTGCTATTTGATATAAAATCAATAAGCAAAAAGGAATATTTTTCAGAACAGATAATTGAAATGTTCTGTTGCCATATATATATATTTTTATATGCATTGAAAATGGTTGTCCTATTTTCCTCCTTCAAAAATTTTTATGTGCTTTTTAAATGGCACACAGACAGTCAAAGAAATGAACATCTCCAGAAACGTGGTCTTCCATGTCATATATTTAGTCATGTCTAATAACGTTGTGTCAAGTCTGGTGAGTGTATTTAAATGAGGAAGCTTATGATTTTCTCCTACCATACCTGAGTTTTCAGTCAAGATGAAGTGTTATTATTAGCATTTCTCTGTTTATCTGGTACACAGAACACAGACCAATCTAATCTAAAATCATTATTCTAACGCACATCAAAAAATAAGGAAGAGAGACGTATGTAAACATCATACAGCTTCTGGGAAAATGCATTTTTGAAGTGAGAGCAATTCTAGTGGAGCCCATGCACCCTGCTCTTGGAAATGTTTTCTTGGTTTCTTTATATGTACCCTTTAAATTCTGTTTCTTTAAACTGCTTTAAAAGTATGGATTTGAGATTTATTTCTTTCAGTCATCTCCTGTGTTTTAAATTTCTCTCTCCATCCTGCAGTTAAAAGCTTGTGTTCTAATAACCTAGAAACACATTTGAAGGTGGTTCAAGTTTTTTAACTTGAGGGGAAATCTGTACTGTAAGATATGAAGTGTTTTTCAACCTAGCCCTTTGATAGTATGATGCGCCATAAATCTTACAGCGTATTAGCTACAAATTTAACATGCCGTTTGATAGCTATGTTTGATTTTGGTTCTCTAAATGGTTCTGAGGGAATAACAAGAATCCATTTAGACAAGAGCAAGAAACTCCAGCCTTTTATTTACCCCACTTTTGAGTAAGTAAATTGCGTTTGCTAATGAATAACTTCAGGAAAACGAGCAGACTACAGGAACCTTTCAGTTCTCTGACAGAATTTTAGACCTCATTAGCAAAGCTCTTTCCTACTCTGGTAGACACAGGTGAAATCCCAGGCTAAAGGGTTCTTCTCACTGTTCCCTGATGCAAAAGGTAGTTCAGTCTTGGCTGCTTTTTGGTTCTTCTCACTTTAGCTGTTCCCAGTAACGCTGGCAGGGTCAGCGATGTGCTCTGACTACATACAGCTCAGTCACGCAGTTGTGTGTATATTCCACTGAGATAACTCACGGTTTGCATTCAGAATTTGTTCCCTTTAAGACATTTCAGAGGCAGCCCAGGTGGTGAAATATTCTCTGAAGGCACTGAAAATGCAGTGAGTCCATTAAATGGAATAAAAAGCCAGCATCAGCACTCTTGCCATCTGTAAGAATACAGATACCTGGCATTCAGAAGCATTTTGTGTAACAACCAACATCAATGTCCAGCCTCAGTCTGGCTCCAACTGAATTCAAAGCAAGGTGAATGGAAGCAAGATCAGCTAAGGAGTTTATTTTATGTAAAATATAAACATGTTAACAGGAGAAAATACTGTTTTCTTATGTTACAACCTTAATAACCAACAAGAGACTTATCTTACAGTTCTGCAGGTAGTGCAGGGTTTAATTACATGTACATGATTAAAAAGATCAATACTCAACTGTACACATACACCATGTATTGTATACTTTACTAGAAATTCAGTATTTTTGTGTGTCCCCAGTTGTGTGCCTAATAATTTTACTACCTCTTACTCCACTTAAAAACTAGCACAAAATATTTTAGTTTTATTATGATTGCATCATTTTGACGAGGTGGAGAGGGTCTCTGTATTTACAAACAGATATACATATTCAATGCCTCCAAAAACCAGCCCTTTCTATATTTCTTCCTCTTCTCTTTCTTCTTCCTCCTACCCTATTCTCACATTCAAACAGCATAAGGTGACTTTACTCCTAAAGAGTCACGGATATGTTATGGAGCTTGTGCCAGGTCTTCTTTAACAAAGGCTGCTGAAGCTATAGAATTGTCTCCAGGAAAAGCATTTGAACCTGTAGTGTGGCTGCCCTGATGTTGCTCTTGCTGTTAGAATGAGAGATGAGCGAGAACTGGGAAACTCCTTGGTATGTGAACACAATCTGTCTTGGGACATCTGCAAAGATGAGCACCACTGCAAATACAAAGCTGATGTTTAAGCTCAGCCACTTTAGGGAATGTATACTTACAATTAAGGTTTTTGGGGAGCAGGGAGAGAGGGGTTGCAAATATTCATTAATTAGCTACTGTGCCAAGCAAGATGTTTTGGTGAACTGCAAAACGTCTTCACAAAGGGTTTGCTCCTGCCACTTCAGAGCCTGTGGTAGGGTTAGGGTTACCTAGAGGATGGAGCACCAGCTTCAGCCGGGTGCAAGCTGGGGGTTTGGAAGCTGCATACCAGTCCAGCTCCTGTGTGCCATCATGGAAAAGTCACTTACTCTTTAATATTCTTACATATACTCAAGTTGCCACCTGCAACAGCCTTCATGAGAAGCATTAGGCTGTTAAATTGACCACTGTGAATGGCACATACAAGTCAGGTTATTTTATGTTGTGCAATAGACCCAGTCTTGATGACCAAATGAAGCAGAATGATTAAAGAATTATAGCAACTCCGAGACCATGAATAAAGGGAGTTATGTGTGGTTTCATATTAAATCGTACAGGCAAAGCCAGCAAATAAACCTCCTAGGGGATAAAGAATCATTAGTGTGTAAATATGCATGGACTTAGCCCAGATGGTCCCATCAGGTGGGCACATACCTCCTGATAGGTGTTATTTGACCTTGTATGCAGAAGGAGTGTGTTGATCTGAATAAGTCTTGTGGACAGGTTCAAGCAATCTCTTTGAAGTAATGCGTGTTAACTGGAAAGAAATTAAAACTGTGTCTATCGAGGGAGGCTTACCAAGGGCTATTTAAATATTAAGTGCCATGTTAAATTGAGAAGAGCCTCAGCAACAGAACTGATGCAACAGGAAAAGCCCTGGTCTTTTCATTGATCAAAGAGAATACAATATCTAAAAAACTAAGAATAACCCTTGCATTAACAACACAGAAAGGTAATGACTTTCTGATATGGATATCACAGATCCTGGCCTCTAAGAAACGTCCAGTCTCTTTGATAGGTGATGTGGGGTTTTTTCTTACACCGGCACTTATCCCGCTTCATTATCTCTTCCCTTTATATGAGCCCAACTGTAGAGACGGAAGATGCAAAAAATCTTGCTCTCCTTTCTAGCACTCACGCAAGGACCATGAGAAAATGCAGCTCTTAAGATTATTAAAACTTGAGACTGTATAGAGCGCAGATAAAATGGCAAAGAGAGCAATACTTGTATCATCAGCTGATTGACAGCTAACTCTGCGTTTGGTAAAAGAGAATTCCCCTGTGAGAGATGGAGCTTTTCTAAATTATAGTCACTGATAACTCTGCCATAGATGAAAGCATTACAGTCATGCTGTACATACAGACGGCTTAGCAGGTAGAGTGCAAAAAAGGCTGTAAAATGTGCAATGTGGGTTCAACTCGTCAGGTACATACCGCTATGTGCAGCAGACATGTAGTGAGTACGGTGTCCTTGTTATGTCTGAACAAATATGCATGAAAAAATTTGGCCTTCCCAAATTTACCACCCAGCTAGGACTACAAGCCTAAAAATGGAAATTGGGTCGTAACTAGAGACATTGGATCACAAGCAAGCAGCTGCAAAAGCAAAAAGACAAAGGCAGAATGTTAAGCTGATTGGAATTTCACAAGATTGACATTGTTGCTTAAAGTGCTTGGGTTGATTACATTTTAAAAAAATCAAAGTACATAAAAATTAAAACTAATAATGTTAACTACACAAGTTATTATACAAATAGAATAACAGACCAACAAAAGAGAAATAAATTAAAACAAACACTGATAAAAGGTACTAGCAAACAACAGGTGCACAGCCAAAACCTTTAAAAATTTCTAGTACACATTCAGCTGTAAGATATTCCCCACATTTGTCAGCTACAAACAGCAAAAAAGAGGTGGAACAAGAAGGTTCTGCTGCTGAGAGGCAGCAAATCACAGGCAGCTGCAAGTTGTCGGCACAGATCCCCAGTACATGGTGCTGTAACAGATGAGTGAATGAAATGCTGTGTCTCAAGTTAAACTACAGGTTGTCGTAGCACTTTAGGATCCATCATCTAATGTAATTTTCAGTTTCGCTTTAGTTAGGTCTTCAATATCTTTACTAAATCTAATGAGAAGGAAATACCTACTGCTTTATCTTCTTTACTCCAACTGCTAAAGGAACAAGACTTTTAAAATGTAATCTACTGCTCTGAGGTAACTGTAAATTATTAAACCAAAATTGACAGGAGTAATTTTGGGACTTAATTTCAACAAAGTGTTCTGCCTCACTGGTGTGGTTTCTCCATCACTCCCCTCTTCTGCCTCCCTCTGCTATGTCCCCAAAATAGAGATTACATAAAATCCTGACAGCCTCTTCTGTGAAACACAGAAGTTGAAGTCTGAGCTCATCCTCTAAGAGAACTGATTCATCAGCACTGCAGTGTTTCATTGAGTTCAGTGGAAAAACAGCACAAGGCAAAAATGTTATTTTTCTAAGTAAGAAAATAGTAATGAGACATAAATGGACAATACTTCTCAGCAACGGCATGTGAAACAAGTAGGAAATTTAAGATGTCATTAGGCCTAATATCTGCAGAACTCAATGCCATAAAAATAGTCATTTTAGGGAAGCACAGAATAATATTAGACATCTGTGCTACATTTTTTTTTCTAGCCGCTCGCTAAAAAGGTTTTATTGTCCTAGATATTTTTCCATTCTTTCATAAGGGATTGGAAGTCTACATGTAAGCATAAAAGCATTATGTTTTATTTAATCAACTAAAATATTTTACATCATATGTTTGTTCCTGTGAGGATCCCAGTCCTAAAGAAAAAAAGTGAATGCACTTAATTTGACATAGGAGAGAAGTTCTGCTGCCGTGCAATAGTGCCAGTCTTATTTGTACGGCCGCGACGGACAGGCTTTTGCTGGACTGAAGTCAAGGCATTTCAGCACATGGTTGACTTCTTATAATTTATAGCATTGTGACTGCATTTTTTTTTCTTAATGAAAAGAAAATGCTCCTTAGCTTAGTTGGTGTTAGCATCAAGTGAACATTCCATGATTTGTTGACGTCAGACCAGTGATGTTGGACTGGTGTGATACTAGTGCTGGGATCTTTTCATGGACTAGCATGAATTTAAAATGTTTTTTTCACAATTTATGAAAAGGCTTATTCTAGTAATTTTACTCTCAGTTACATATTGCAATTATCTGTATGTTTTGCAACCTAGAGCTATCTTGCACCTGAATAAAACCAGAGATTATAATCCTGTACTTTAGCATTTAAATATTAATTCATATTGCTAACATTAAAGAAATCACTTTTCAGATAAGTCAATTAAAATACAGGAAACATTTGCTAAAATTAAATTGATGTAAAATTATTGTAATGAAAAGTTTATATTCACATAAACATGAGGCTTAAACATTCAAATGATACCTTAAGAATAGATTTTTTTGTTGCTTTTTTTTTTAAATTGAAGAATGCCCTAAGAATGTTTATCAGTAAACTGTGAAGTACAGACCTTTGGACCAGCACTGGTTAATGCTGATCTAGAAAGTGCTTTTGCCTTCATTCACAGTGAGGAAACCTTACCCATTTTAAAAGGCAAGTGATTATTATATTTTTATATGGAAATTCTGAACGCTTATAAATAAATCCATTAAAGAGGGATTTGCAGGCTTAGCTTTCCTGTGGAAAAGCTCCTGGGTCTCAGTGAGAATTGAAGTCTCCTGGAAGATGTCCATCGTCTGTGTTAGAGACAGAACATTCCATTCTAACATCAAGAAAAGAACTGGAGCTACATCCCTGTGATGCTTGTCATGAACCTGAGTACCAGCCTTCATTCATCTGAGTGATCTCTGTAGAGTGCTACTATTATTCACCTAGTAAGAACTCCGAGGTTACATTCTACGTCCTTTTTCTTGTATCAGTATAACATGATAAATCACGAATAATGTTGGATGAAAGGTCCGCTTCTGTTTCTCACTTAGTGTAAAGTGCTACATTTCTTTAGTTTACAAAACAGCCATTGATAAATCCAACTGAACTTCAATTGATGTCACAGTAGAAGCTAGTACTTCATTTTCACCATTATTTAACAAAAGGTATTTCACATTCACAGTAGATTACAATGAAATAAAACTTCGTCTCTTTCCTACGGAAGACTAAAATATAAGATTTAGCTGCACTTCAAAAGACGTTTCTTGAAATGGAGTGCTGGCCATGAAGTGGCAGGCAGGCTTCTTAAAGAAAAGAAGGACCAAAAGCAACATTGTCTGATAAATACTTAACGAGAGTGAATGAAATATAACAGGTAGAAATAAATTCTGTGAGACGAGAATATTTCCTTGTCAATACTAGAAGCAACTGTCATTCCCCCTGAAGACAAGAGCGATTTTGCTGTTGACGTCATTGGAATAGGAATTTGGCTGTTGAAGTTCATGAATTGTATAATGGAGTGGAAATGTCAAACCAAGCAAGGTAGTTACCTGGTGTTACCACTGCCACAACCTGTAGATCCCTTCTCATACCCTATTGATACTTTCATTTACATTCATTATTTGCCGAATTCCAGCACGCGAGTTCAACAGTTTTATTAGCCAGTAGATGAGCAGTGCCAGACAAAGTCACTCAGTAAAACCACAAAGTAAGCCTTCTGATGTTTTTAAAATCAAACACTCCAGAGCCCTATCTGTTTCTGTGGTGACCCAGATGATGTCAAACATGTCCAAAATGTTGAAGATGACATATAGAAGAGACTGGACAACGCCCTCAGACACATGGTGTGAACTGTGGGGTTGTCACATGCAGGGACAGGAGCTGGACTCGATGATCCTTGTGGGTCCCTTCCAACTCAGGACATCCTATGATTCTGTATACATGACAGTGTGTGTAAACTAATGGGTTTTATGTATTACGTTATGTTGCTCAGAAATGGACTCTGTCTTGAGAAATGAAAATGGGACCTACAGATATTCATAAGATTGCAGGATCAAGCCCTGTAATAGGTATTGTATGTACAATACTTATTTGAATGGACTGTGTAATTTCAGTTCTGATGGATATGCTATGTGTGAGCAGCCTAGCAATTTCTGCAAGCTCAACTAAGAAAACAACCTACAGTATTGTTTTAAGAGGAAGATGAGATCCATCTTTATAAAGGTAATTTATCTCTGTATCGTGTCACCTTGCTCCCTGTATCCCCGTGCTCTGCAAGTTCTGAAATCTCACTTCATCTGTACTACCTCATGATAAACAAAGTGACTGGAGAGAGACAATTAGTTGTACTGTAATTTAAATCCCTCTATGTGAATTTTAGGCCTGAGGTTATGCACTGGAACTTTTTAACAACAAAGGGCTTAAATTATTTTGGAAGAACATTGTTTTGCAGCAGAGAGTAACATGTAAAAAAATCCCCTATGCAATCACAATTCCATCATGAAACAGATTATTTTTCTTACACTTAAAATGAGTAAGTGTATGTCAGGATGTATTTAAAGGAATGCTTTGTAAATTTATACACCCCAAAGCCACTTAGACACTTTTAAACAATTTTGCCCTAAATGCAATGAATGCTTTCATATAAAATACTACTTTAGCTGGATCGAGTTTAACAGTTGACATCCAAATCTTATTACCTGTAAACATTAGTCTGTATAAATTCCACTAAAATCTGACTGCAATTAGTTCTTCAATCAGACTTAAAAACTACAAACATCCCCCACAAAACAAAAGTTCCGCATGTCAGAAATGGATGGTTATAGTCAATACCACATAGACCAGTTAATAGGAGACAGAGTGGTGTTGTTCAGCCATACAAGATGTGGTCTGTGTAAAAGTCAGTTCAGGGGGACTGTCACCTTCTGTTGCGTGCAGCATTGTTGTGTGCAATTGTCATGGTTTGCCAAGTCACTCTCTTGACTGATAGAATAAAATATAGCCAGATTCTGAATTTTTTGATATATCAGAGGTCAGACCATAGAATTCTTCAATAGCTTGAGCATCTATTTTCTGCAAAATAAATAAAATTGTTTAATGTGATGTCAGGTAAAAGAAATACCAAGCATGAATTAAATGGTTGTATAAACACAAAAGACAGATAAAGTAATTTGTTTCAGGGTAGCAATTAACAGATTCTGTTTGCAGTTTGTGGTAAAAGGGTAACATTCAGGGACTTAAACCCTACTGGTCTCACTCATGGAAGTCAATAGGAGTGTTTGTCTCAGAGAACCGAACTGAATTAGGCTTTTCCCAACAGCAGAGAGACTCCTTGGAATGCAGTGGTGAACACTGCTAAAACAGACAAATGTGACTATGTGACCCCACCTTTCTGCAGTTTCCAGAAACCCTCTTCGAGACATGACACGTCCAATGTCCCAGTGCTTACTCTCCTCCATTGGATTTACTTTAGGGAAATTGGACTCAAAACCCCAGTTTTGCCAGGGTGCCGCAGCGACATAAAGAGTTTGCTTAGGAATTAATTGCAGTGTGCTTAGACAGAATCTGTAACAGCTGTGGGCCAGATCCCGCTCTAATTTACATTCAGACAAACCCAGACTGACTAGAGAGTCTGGACTTTCTTGTAACTTCCCAGTTGTTCAAAGATTAAAATTCTGCTGCAACACTAACTTTATCCAGTCTAATTTTGCCAAGTGATACTGCCAAGGATTACAAAGTAGTTCCTGGGTATTTTAGGTTTTGATGAAATAAATTGATTTTATTAGATATGAATAAATGTTCCAAAATAATGAAATCATTCCAAATTAAACCCTTGAAGTCTGATATTAAAAACGTTTTGATGTTGCTCTGAAATAAAATAACCCCCTCTGACATGGACTGTAAGAACTACAGGATTAATAATTGTGTTTGCAATCTTAGTTGCTAACAGAGTTGAGCTGAATGTCACATTACAACCAAACTGGAGCTTTGCAAACTAGTAATCTATACCCAGATCTAGATCAGACTTTCAACCCCAAATAGAAAGGAGAACATAAAAACAAATATTGTGCTCATGACCTTCAGCATACTGACCTCTACAATGTCATCATCGAACAAGAGCCAAAATCCGTGACTTTTCACAATAGTAATATAATGCCCTCGATTCGGTCCGCTAGAAAGCAAAACAAAAACACAAACCCTGAAATATTACAAGATACTGTTGAGTCCATTTTGATAAATCCATTTCTATATGCAAGCAGTCTGAAGTATAACTAAATGTTAGGAAGAACATAGTAAACCCACCCCTGGCAGTAGACAACATGCACTCCTCTCACCTTTTTACTGACTTGTAGCACAGATTTCATCAACTGAAAGCTAAGTGTGGTGTTTTCATCTGTGCTGTGACCATTTGCAAATTAACCTATAGAACACTTAAAAATTGGCTCATCACTGGCATCAACTGCTGCAAGTATTTTTCCAACATTATGAACTAAATTTGAGAAGGAAAATAGGTATCAACCGTGAATATTTGGTTATGTAGTCTTTGAGAAAAGTGAGAATAAGTTGTATTCCCAGAAACTCAAGGATTTTTTGTTTGTTTCTTTGACAATATCCACAATGTGAGAATCTTTATTAAAGCTGTAATTGTCATTGCCTTGACAGGAGATGCTACAGCGCTGCTGTGGGGCCTGCATGCCGCCAGTGTCTGGCCCTCACAGAGCCCTGGCTCCCAAGCTGTCTAAGTGAGCCGATGAGGAAGGAGTTGGCTCCATTAATTTAAGCCAACCTTGTGACTTTTGGAGGCCTGAGACATTATTTTTAAAACAAGTACAGATTTACTATGAGAGAGAGTGGCTAAGAGGTTCAGGCCAAGTTGGCGCAGCAGCAGGGTTTGTGTCCTCCCTCCCACTCTCCCCACATTTTGTCAGGCATGCCTCTCCCCTTGGCAAACGTCTGGCAATAGCTCAAGATACACGTGAAAGTATCTTACCTTCCACAGTGAACAACAACGGCTACCAAGTCATACATCCGATCTAAGTTGACAGCATCGCCAGACGTGTTGAAGAGACGTAACTCCAGAGGAAATACTACTCGATAAGACAGCTTCGTATACCTGTGCAATTGCTCCATGTACTTGAATCTCTTGAGGTGTAAGGCAAGAATCATTGGCAGCTTTTTCACTCTCATCCTGTGAAACCATTACAGCACATATGATAAAAGCCTGACCAGTTCAAAGCTATTCTGTCTTTCCCTAATGAGTAAACATTTGCATTATAGAAGCACTTAGTAAGTAACACTAGTCAACTAACAGTAGCTTCTAGACCAAGACACATGTAGTAGCTTCGAATCTGCCTGTAGGTTCTCTGGCGCACACAGAGAAGGCAGTCGGGGTATAAAGCTTCTGGGTATCTAAACACTAAATATCAATGAGGAGGTTTGTGAAAGGCCAGGAGGGTCATGGTCAAATAACCTGCTCTTCGCTTACCTTTTCTGTGCCTCTTGTTTACTGCAGCAAGTTTCACAGTAGTATTTCTGTTCACTACATAATGTCTCTGTGTTACTGAAGTCTCTGTAAATAAAGACAATTATCAGTTCTTAAAGGATCCTAACATTTTTGCCCCTCTTGTGCTGATGAACTGGAACCCTAAAAAGACACACAAGATGAAATCTTCTTGCCAATGAGTCCAAGTTTCTAAAGCATCTAAAGCAACTGTAGTGGGTTTTGCAACGGGACTTAAGGTACCTGGCTGCTGTGACAGCCCTGTACTAGGTGCTGTGCCCCTTGTATAATATGGGAGAGGGTCAGATATTTCAAAGTGAGGCTTATATCCTGGTCTCCTACATATTAAGGGACTGCCTAGACTTGGGTGTGGTCACTCGATCGTCCAGTCCTTTTAACATTATTTGCAGAATGGAACAGCTTCAAGTGCACTTCTCTCATCTCCAAATAGCTCACATTTTATGGTCTGGATCTGTAAGATAGGTTTGAATCCTCTTACACAGAAGAAACAAATTGAACTGTCTTCTGCATCCTCTAACCTCTGGAACTGTCATCCAGAAGCTATTTGATTGTACCTTCTCGTTGTCTACAAAGGAAAGTGTCAGCTAGTATAGAAGATTTTGTGAATCCTGATCAAGTAAATACACTTGGAAATGTTTCTGGATTGAGCTTTGGAAGTGAGAGAGGCAGAGGAAGCCTGGTTTGATAATGCTGCTCAGTTCACCAGAATGATTTGTCTGAAGTCACAGTGCTGCTGTGCTTCAGAGCAGAATTTTAGGTATCTAAAAAAACCTAATTGTAAAAAAAACGACAGTGATTTTTTGTCACCTCTAGTGTGACATTGCAGCTGAGCACGCATTTTGAGAACTGCAGATACAGACATAAGCACCTATCTCCCATGCTTAAGCACACAGGTTTTTCTTGTGACTTTGGGCCTCAGACATATCTGAAGCCCAGAACGGCCCTGTTGGTTGCACCTACGTTGTACCTGATAGACTTCTGAACCCCAGACAAATTTGCACCCATTCTGACCCAATAATCTCCAATTTAGCATTGCAGCCCACACGGACAGAGGCTGAAGCTGCGCTATCTGCAAGTTCAGCCTGCTCCCACAGTAGGCAGCGCAGAAGCACCTTAACAAAGGTAAAGGGAGGATTCTGGATGATTATTTCTTCCTGGCATCATCATCACGGGTGTAGATGGGAGAGCTGAGGACTTCTATAGATTACCAGGCCATAGATTATTAGAAGCTATTTACGTAATTTCGTAACAGGGGAGGATTTTCCATTTTCAAGTGTTAAGGTCTTTAAAGGTTGACAGAGTATGACAGAGAGGCACTTCACATGACTGAATAATATTAATACTGAGAATGCTTTAACTAGTTGGGGTTTTTTTCGTTCTTTTTATGGTCTTAAACAATTTGATCAGAAAGTGCTGAAATTTAGGACAAAATACATCTCTTGAAAGATACATTGCAACAAAACTTTGACCATAACTATGATTATTTACCTAAAAGAAAAATAAAGCATGATCACTGGAAAGTATTTTCTTCAATGGTAAACACTGATCTCAAACATCTGATTTCACGTTTGAATTTAAAGACAAAAATAACTGAATTCTGCCAGTTCCTCTGAAAAACATGGTAAACTTTCAAGGAATCATAAATGAAGAGCCGAAACTTTAGAAAAGATTAGAGATGGGTTATATGTGTGGAGAACATAATGCTGCAAGATTCAAAAGAATGTGTTTGTGTATTTTTTAGGTCTTCCATTAAGGAAGGAATCTGATGTTTATTTTCAAAGCCTAACACATAAATTTAAAACAAAATAACACACACACACACAAAACCATGACCACAAATCCACCTCAAAAACCTAACTTGGGGAATGTATCGGTTTCCTTTTCACCTCAAAGTGAAGCGAAGGAAATAATATTTTTCTGACATAAAGAAATATATAGAGATAGTATAGATAGATACTGATTTTATTTTGATCTTCGAAGTATTTGTTTAATAGTTAAGAGTGTACTAGGAGCAGAACTGAAACTTAGAATGAAAATCTTGTCCCGATAATTTGAGGATGAGGCACAGAATAAGAAACTTACATGGCAAAAAAAGTAGACTTTTGAAATCTTTTGCCCTCTAGGGACTGTAGCATTCATTCTGCAAAGCACACACTTAACTTTTAATATGCACGTAACTCCTAATCAACAAAACACTTGAGTAGAAGCTTAAAAGATAAGCATACGTAAATCCCTTTGAAGCCAATTATTATTCTGCAGTAATTCTTCCGGATGACTAGGCAATCAATTATCTTCCCCACTAGATGATCTTTTTTCTCTTTCAAACACATAAATTGAAAGAGAGAGTGGGTAAAAGAAAATATATTCACGTATATTTTGTCATTAGAGGAAATATCCAGTTTACATTATTTTTCTTCTGCTTAAGAAAAGCTCAAGACCCCAGTGTTATTCTGCTTCTCTTTTCTGTACCTACTAGGCTTGGGAAATCCAGCAAAGTCAGCCAGAACTGTCTGCCAGAAGGATGCATTCATTTACCTTAGACAGTGTGTAATTGATGTGTTCTGCTCCACATCAACAGAAAGGTCAAGAAAATCTTCGTCTTTGCTACTAACCTGTTGCAAAAAATACACATGTTAAACAGAGCTGTAGTAAAATGTCACACATCTAAACGTCGTTTATATCTATGTGCAGATGTTAAAAACAGAGCAATTTCTGCAGAAATCAATTACACAGAAATAATTCATGTCAATGCTTTTAGATTTTTTTCTAGTTCACCGTGACTGTATTTATTAGTAACTCTCCCAATCCAGGTTTCATGTAATTTAGCTTCTGTCTGTTCCACTTATTCAAACCCACCAACCAGTGACTGCCGTCTACTGGTCATTGAAGGGGGACCATCATTGCCTATATTAGACGTGACTGGTGTATTATTAATGTTCACTTGTTTTGCAAAACAGCTTAGTTTCTTATTTTACTGGAATTTTATTCACCCTTTGTATAATATATGACACTATGTAATCACAGTTTATGCCGTACATAATTATTTCCACTAATAAGGATACAATGAAGATATTTTCCAAATAAGTGTCTGTCAAGAAATTACATATTTAACCATGTTGTGATTTCTTTCCAGTGAGTGTTCCAAAGGCTGGCTTTATATTTCTGGTTGACACAGCTGCATTTGCTCAGTGAATATTGTTCCTGGTCAAAAATTTGGTTAAATAATTAAAAGATTATAGGTAAAAATGGCACAGTGATGACATTTTGCAAAATAATTTTGATTTTTCCAATTTTTTTGAAGGAAGAAGAGGAGAAAAATTCTAATAAAGACGTTTTATTTTTTAAAAATGATCTCAAATATTTTCAGAATGGCAGATCTTGACTTTTGCTTTGAAAATGATTTTTCACTTAGTGTTCAATCTTGAAGAGGAGAGAATGTAAAAAAAAAAAATACAAACAGATAATAGTTGTAATACTTTGGTGAGTTAAAAAGACTGCAGAATTACTTACTGCGCACGAATGTAGTCACACGCATAATAACCATTTTGTTTATAAAATGCTTCATGAACACACCATATTTTGCCTCCTATGACTACATTTCCTCAGAATAACTAAATCAGATGACAGGATAGTTCAGTTCAAATCAAGAACTTCAGTGAGGGGTTGAATCCATTGTTCTGACACAAGTCCCTCCTGCTCAGATTTCTGCAATTCTATGGATGTGGAAGTTATGTCCAGCTTTCAGCTCATCTATGTTTTATATCAGAGATACCATAAACACAGTGAATGCAGCCTATATCATTCCTGAATCCAGAGGAACACCTTTAGCAGGATGAATCTTGATATTAAGATAAAGTGCACCCAGTTAAAATGAACCGCGGCTCTTCAGACAGAAATCCTCCCTGAGACAGGACTTGACCCACGGGACAGAAACCACAAAACTGGCAGCGGTCAACTGCAGTGTAAAAACACAGCTGGAATTGGAAAGGTAGAGCAACAAAGCTTCAGAGACCATTGTGTGTCTACGGCTGGAACTGGAGTTGTGTCAGACACATGGCATATCAAGAGAGAGGTTAAATACTTGGAAAAGCCTTTGACAAGTGTAGTGTTTCATTTGAATGCCATGAAGAAGCTAGGAATTTTGTTATTGATTTCAAAATATCAAGAATTTACTGAAAGGGGGAGATGAGCTAGGTGTAGCAAGAATAATACAGATTGAAACTAAAGGTAGCTGGAAAATCAGGTGGAAACTGCAAGTTTCACTTGGAGTGAAATAAGAACTACTGGAATCTAATGATTCTTCATGTACTACATATTCGTATTTTAGCAAAGGAACACCTTTTCATCCATTTTACTGTTTCCCAAAGATTTCAAGATAAAATAATACAAGAAAAAAAAAATAAAACCAGAAAAGTCTCCTCAGTAGAATACAGTGTTTCTGCATTCACAAGAGGCTACAGAGAAGCCTTCCCACAGCAGCAGTAGCTAGCATGATTTCTTCCATAAAGCTTGGTCAATTGGAATTACAAATAGGGTATTGTGCAGTTTTGCTGTTATCCAAGGACACATCCTGACTTCGGTACAGTTTGTCTGAATAAACACTGGATATTAGTTCATAATTAGGCCACAGCCATTTAAAGAAGCTCGTGAGTTAAAAAATAATTCTATCCTTTTGCTTATTTTAACTTGCTATTATTACTTGGGGTTTTATAATTGAAATAGATTAAATAAATAGTTTTCAATCTCTCTCTCATGTTTTCACTTACACAAGCTTATTCCAAACTTGGTCCTTCTTTTATGTTGACTATCATTGTGTATTTTTTTCTTGCTTTCTGACCCAAATCCCCAGAGAAGTCATATTTTCTTGGAGTACCTAGCTATTCTTTATAATTAGAAGTATCAGAACATGTTCTTCTACACATCTGGTAGGACCTTGGTAGGGTTTATGTCACCTAACTTCAGCTTTCTAAAGTTAGATATTTAACCTCATCTTGCTTTCTGAAGACACCTTCTCCTCCCATCTTAATGCAGGTGATCTAAAGATGCATTTTCTTTAGAGCAAGTCCTTGGCAGCAGGGCTGGTCTGAGTTAAAAGCATGGTTGTTAGATCACTTTGCTGGCCCAATTCTCAGCATTGCTGCACCAATAATTGCAGCAGCTCGGTAATGACATGGAACCAGAACGAGCTGTATGGAGCTGACAGAATGCCTGACACTGCTCCAAACTTTTTGTGTCATGACATGGCTTGGAGACAGATGGAGAGAGCTTCCTGCAGGAGCTCCTTTGCAATCTCCATCATCTTCAGAAGAAGCTAAGAAAAGTGGTTCATCATTGACACCTACCTTTTACGAAGCAAAGGTTAGGTGAAGTTTTTGGAAACTTTGCAAACTTTTTTCCAAACTGTTTGCAAAGTCAGTGTCACTGCTCTCCCTTAAATGGTTTTGTTTTTTTTCTTCCTGTCTGTGTTAGTCTCTCACATAGCAACCTCACAGACAGAAACTTTTTTTTTCCCACTTAAGTAGAAGCATGTGATTGAAAACCACACAAATCAATATGAGACTTGCAATCAGGTTTCCTCACTAAAACTGCTTTTTATTCATACTTCAAACATGAGAGCCTTTAAACTGACAGCATTCTCTAGAAAATATTATGGAGATAAGAGTACGGTTTGTTAATAAGAAACCCTCTGTATGCCAGTCACATTCTTAGGGTTGAATTAACACAAATTCATCCTAACTTTTCACTTACTCATGGAATAATGATGTGAATGTCTTCTCCCAAAGTTACAGTAATAAGGAAGTGTATTGATTAGCCAGTAAGGATAGTAACTGTAGAGATACGTATTAGGACAGCAAGACTTGGCATAGGTTAACCAAGTAATGCCTAGAAAAATAAATTTTTAGAAAAGAATATACTCACTTCAAGAAGTTATGTCTACAGGAATATCCACAATTCTCAGATGTCTGAAAAGATTCATATATTTATATATATAAAATGTATCTACCAATTAATAGGCAACAAGCAAAAAAAAAATCCCGATACTTACGGTTTCACAGTTCAAACATCTAGTTTCGTTAGTCAGTGTTCCCTGAAAAATCTCATGCACCCAGGTGAGTTCTTGTTTATTGTTCTCTTCAGCTTCATTCATGTTGCCATTTTTCAGTTTCCCATTTTGCTTCTCCTGTTTCTTCTCCTCCTGCAAAATGTCTGCGATGGTGTTCAGCAGGTAATTTAAAAACTCATGTGCATCCTGCTGCATGTAATTGTCAAAGAGATCTGCGAAGAAGAGAGTTGAGATTTCAAAAGTTAAGTATATCCTCTCCTTCAAGAGAGCAAACTAAATTCATTCTTTCTTTTCAAATGAATGTATTAGTGCTTGCTCGGCAAAGCATTTAGAATGATGCCAAAGAAGAACAGTTTTGCAGCCACGCTGGCTTCAGTGAAACTACTTTGGGAGAAGGTTTCATCTCACCCAACTTTAGCTGCTTGAAAGGTTAGGCTCTTCTGTGGAGATGGTTGTGTAGGCTCTCACTACAGTCAATGGAGAAAGCAAGTGGGTGACTCAGCCTAAATTAATTGCTTAGACTAGATGTCTAAACTTTAGACAGCACTGACTCTCACCTGTATATTCCAAGTCCCTCAGACACTTAGGAACATAACGGAGTTTGGGCAGTGAGACGTGTGGCTGGGGCAGCTGAGGCCTTGGGTACTGACACATACCAGTGAGCTGTGTCTGGCTGGGATGGAGTTCCCTGTCCTCCTAACAGCCCACACAGTGCCGTGCTTTGTACATCTGGCTGCAGTGGTGCTGGTAACGCACTAACGCTGTGGCTGTTGCTGAGCAGTGCTCGTGCAGCATCGAGGCTGGCTCTACAACACCCCTGCCCCCAAAAGCTGGTAGGCTGGGGTGGGCAAGAGGTTGGGAGGGGACATAACTGGGACAGCTGACCCAAACTGACCAAAGGGATATTCCATGCCATGTGACACCGCGTTCAGCAATAAACGCTAAGAGAAAGGAGCGGGGTGCATTTACTGTTAAGATGCTTGTCTTCCAGAGCAGCTCCTATGCATACCAAGAGCTTGCTTCTCAGGAAGTGGCTGGAAATTGCCTGCTGATAGGAGGCAGAGAATAAATCTCTCTTGGTTTTGCTTTGCTTCTGCATGCAGCCATTGGTTTTTGTTTGTTTGCGGGTTTTTTGGTTATGTTTTAATTAAACTGCCTTTATCTCAACACATACATTTTTTTTCATCTTATCTTCATCCCTTGTCCTGCTGAGGACGGGCGTGAGAGAGCAGCTTGGTGGGCACCTGACAGCCAGCCAAGGTTAACCCACCACAAACAGTAATAATAACACCATTTAACGAAGCTCATTTTTCACACACACAAATCTGATGGGCAGAGACTTGTCCTTTTCAATAAGAAATGCTTGCAGGAGGACGGGAGAATATCGCAGTGATTTAGTACAGGCTTCTCCGGTGAAGGCTTAATTTGCCCACCACGTTGAAGTGAAAAGAATCTGTGTTGCCAAAAAATGTGTATTTTTATCCCCCTGCTCCTGAAAAAGCTCACGTGGATTTCCTCAGAAAATACGGCACAGATCCTTTGTCTTTGCAGTGTCTAGCCCAGGTTAATACACATTAAGTCTGGCCCTAATTTAAAAAAGCTGAAAACATAAAACCCAATCCCTAAAAGTGATCCCAAACAGTGTGGGGGCATTTATCACCAGATGACTCAGAGCTAACTTTGTCACACTTTCGAACGCCTGCTCTGGAATGAACAGTCTGCCCATTTATATGCTGTCACCAGGAAGAAATTTCTTCCAGGTGTTCAACTTTGTCTCTTCATTCAAAGCTCCTCTGTTTCTAAGCATACCACCCACATCAATATGAATCTAGGCTAAAATGGAGCTGTGTGGCAGGCTTCCTTACTTCAAGATGTTCCTCATTTCCCTTAGACAGAACTCCTGCAAGATTAAGCATATGCTGTTGCCAACTTAATGCTTAAAAAGGGCTTGATGCTTCCCAAAGTAAGACTCTGCCCACCACTTCCATAAAGAAGAGCAGCAGTGGACATGTAGTCCACTGAACACCCTCACATACATAGTTACTTATCCTCTGGGTGTTTTGGGGTAGTGGTGCCTGTAGCCCTCCTAGGTCTACATGTACTGCGAACTGCCTGCAATGGTTTTCTCTGCTATACTCCACCAAAAAAAACCCCGCTATTCCCAGCCATAGGTCACTGTTCAGAGTGGTCTGTCCCACCATGCTGTGAAAACATCATTAATTCATGCACCTCTGGGAACATATGAAACCTTGTGTGGTTATTTCAAGCATAATATCATGTATACAGATACTAAAACATTAATATCTAAACCCCCCAAAGTACTAAAAGCAACTTACAAAACTAACCTGAACACCTGATTAATATGACCACATTGTCCCTTGAAGCCACATTTATTTATACTGATCAACATATTACTGTCTAAGAGGATTCCAGTTTTCTGCTTACCATTCTCTTTTCGTAACCTTGATATGAACTTCTTTGGTGGAATAACTCCAACTTTCTTCTTCTGAGTAGCAATACTGTGGAAAAGATCTGCCAGGCAAGTCAAGAGATTTTCCTTCTTTTTCTGTTGGGCCTTGTATGATAATACATTTTCCCGAAACGGCCGGCAAAAATACAATGCCTGCAGCACGGAGTTACAGTAGCAGGTGTTCCCGAACTGCCATGTGAAAGTAAAAACAATCTTAATTCCTGGACATCACAATAAAACTAGTTGCTTCATTTAACTCTGGCTTCTATGTCCCTGTCACATACCCACCCATTTTGCCATGCAGCTACTGTAGAAATATCTTCCACACCCACACTTGACACATCACAAAAAAAAAAACAAAAAAACAAAAAAACAAAAAAACAAAAAAACAAAAAAACAAAAAAACAAAAAAACAAAAAAACAAAAAAACAAAAAAACAAAAAAACAAAAAAACAAAAAAACAAAAAAACAAAAAAACAAAAAAACAAAAAAACAAAAAAACAAAAAAACAAAAAAACAAAAAAACAAAAAAACAAAAAAACAAAAAAACAAAAAAACAAAAAAACAAAAAAACAAAAAAACAAAAAAACAAAAAAACAAAAAAACAAAAAAACAAAAAAACAAAAAAACAAAAAAACAAAAAAACAAAAAAACAAAAAAACAAAAAAACAAAAAAACAAAAAAACAAAAAAACAAAAAAACAAAAAAAAAAAAACAAAACAAATCAACAACAATAAAACAACAAGCAAAACTACCATCCTGCCTTAGAACAGGACTGGGGGAAGGAAAAAAAAAAAGAAAAAAAAAAAGACAGCAATGTTCAAGTAATATCAAAGCCATAGTTCCATATATAGTTTGCCTACTGAAAATGGTACTTACATTGACCAATCCAAAATAGTGTTCATTGATTGGAAACTGCTCTGGGCCAATGTCTTTTTCCAGAGCAGAGGCATTGGTGCCCTAAAAAGAAGATCAAATAATTTATTTAGAATATTAAGGCTCTAAAATAAAGTAGGAGCAAGACACAAACTTATTATTTTTCCTTTCAACTACAACTAGCCAAGCTAACTCTCTCTTACTAATAATGGGCAAGCACGACAGTCACATGAGCCAAGAAAAATATTTGCAGTTGTAGGTAGTTGAGCTGGCATGACCTGGACACTCTAGTAGTGACTGATTAGAAGTGAACAGGTCACAACAACAGTGGTTCTCCCCTCATCCATATCCGTCTTATTTTTACTGTGTTCATAAACAGCTGGATCCCGTTGCCCTCTTGCTTCGTAAAAATACTTTTAGATCTGAAGTGAAACTATTAAAGGTATCTTGGATAAACCATTTTCTAGATGTAGGGCAGGTTTTCAAAGCGTTACTGAAACTCCTCTGAATCCATTCTAATTCATCAGCAGCCTTTAACAATACTTGGGCTCCAGACTGGCCCCTCCTTCTAGTAACAGCATCACAAATGTAAAAGCAAGTGTAACATAGACCTGCTGTTTTGTCCTGTCTAACATCAAAGCTGCAAACTATTATATGTCTCGGTTGCTGCCTCAGTGTGGCAAGTTATGTTCTGCTGTATCTTCACTCCAACAACGAAGTTGCTTTCACAGCTACTGGTCTGTAAGCACAATCACTAATTTTGCATGTGTTACAAGTAGTTTTGCTGTAGTAAAATGTCCGTATTAGACTACCAGGCAAGGAAGGCAGATTGCTGCCAAAGACGGTGTCATAACTGCTGTCCACTCTATAAGCATATAGATCCTTGTAGGACCTCACTAAAAATGCTGTATTTGGACAAGGATTCCTACATACAATCACTCGAGTTAGCCAATATTGAATCTGTGTGATAATTGCTTTACTGACATCATACATTTATTGCCTTACTGAACATGCTCTGGAGTATGAGGTATTAATAATCATGCATTAGAATTTCCATCACACAAGAACAGCACAGTTGGTTGACTTCCATAAAATCCTGTAAAATGCCCCTGTAAACATGCCAACATGTAAAACATCTGCAAATTTATGAAATTTCCTGTGTTCCCAAGGTTTTTTTTTCAATATAACATTTGCTCGGAGGGCTCTTCAGCTAAAATTTTCAAGGTTATGATAATAAAATTCAATAATTCTGGTGTCTCTTCCCCATCTTCTCCCCAGAGCTTGATTTGTGTTTCCTTACTGCACCTACCAGCACCACTGCTGGCTATATTAGATTATTAGGTCATGTCAGCTCATCGAAAGAAGATGATTTCAGTCAAAAGAATCAGTGGTGTGAAACTCAGCACGGGTGCTCTTTGAGAATTTGCAAGCCTTGAAAGTAGAACAGCTCCTTCAAGTTGGCATCTTCCAGAGAAGCTCCCAAGATCTTGTATTTCCCATTCCCTTGTCAGATTGCTTTCCAGTCTCTCCATTTCTCTCTCACACAAAGCTCATTTCTCAGGCTGAGTGAATGTAATTTCCCAGACCTTTGAGACCGAAATACTTCAGCTGCACAAAGCTCCATAAAAAGCTTAAGGGATGTGGTGTTGTTCTTGGGCTCTGCTAAGCCTCAGTGACAAACATGGAAAAAGAATGATCTATACAAAACAATTATTGGCTACCTTTCAATGGAGATGATGGCATGATAATTATGTAAGTTCCATATGAAGATTGAATTCTTTGCTTGCAGAGACAACCTTGCTGAAGATGCACAAATTCAGCAAAGCATCAGACTTCACAAGAGGGAGGAAACAGGTAGACATTTGCCCATCTGATATGAATGGGGAAGTAAACAGCCACTGTTACCCTCAAAACTTTGTCTGATAAAACAAAATCGTGACTACAGAAGATTAATGCAGCTTGTGAAGAAAACCGTTTCATAATAATACTCATCGTATGACATTCAGATCAGAGGTTTCTTTTGATTACACATTTAGCGTTTATATCGAGTTCCCTAACATAAGAATGAAATAGGTGTTTTTCCAGTTTTGCAGGAAGTATTTTCCATACTCAAAAAAATTCTCCCTCTGGAATTCATGGAGAATAATATCTCTAAAAAGTAACCTCCTACTCTTTGATAAACTACAGGTTAGTGTATGCTGTTAAAGAAGTAGAGTGCAAGTGCTCTGCTAACTGGTTTCTCCTACATTACTCATTTTCCTTTCCTCCAGGGCCAGGGTTTCTTACTTCAGAGGGTGCCAGATGGTTTGAGAAATTCTTTCTAGCATCCAAATTGTCTTGTAAATATTGTGAAAAAGAGCAGGAATCAAGATTTACCAAACAAAATTCCTGCTGAAAACCAAACAAATCCATAATGTGCACTAATTTATCTTCATATAAAAACAATACATTGCAAGGAAATTTTCAAAATACATGCTGTTGAAACAATGTATGCTGAGTAACAGCTCATCACAGAGCTATAGGTTGTTCTCCAAAACCAGGTCCTGGCTGTTGTAAATGCACAACAAAGCACTGTATGGCAGTTTCCCAGTAAAACAGAGGCTAAATTTAGTCTTCGGGTAAGCTGACATAACTCCTGTGGACTTTATTAGGAGTTGTGCCTTCTTATAGAAAGGGCAATTTGAGTCTGCTTTATTTCTAGGTGTCCAAAAATACTGTTAAATTCATAGAAAAAGAAAAGTAGGAAAACAGGTGAGAAGCACAGAGACCTAATGCTTCAAAGCAGTGTATCTTTTTACATGGAGGAAAAAAAACGTAGACAGACTATTTAGTAAACTTGAGCCATGCCATGCTGCATTAATTTTTATATATGTATTTTGCATAGGAAGGTTCCTCAAGAAACTGTTGACATGATGGAAGAAGAAATGATCGGAAATTTTGCCAACCAAAGGAAACCAGAAACCGCACACCCAAGCCACATTTAAACTGGAAAAAATACATTATTAGAGATGAGTTAAAGATCATTCAGAACTCAGTTTAAACCAACCATATCAAATATAGAAATCATGTTAGCCTATTGAGGCTAATCTACAGCAAAAATCAACCATGACTATTTAAAGTGGTTTTAAGCATGGTTGTGCTTCTTCCCACTCCCACCAAGTCAGTTTTGTCACTTTTGCAGTGGAAACTGGCTCAACATTTTTAATGCAATCCATTCTCTATGGAGATACATAAATGTATAAATACATTTACACAGTCCTAAAATTACATACGGCCCTTTGAAAGGCAACCACGAGGCTGATGTGGCCCCCAGTGAAAATGAGTTGGACACCCCTGCTCTATGGATTTATAAACAGTCTTGTGGTTCAGCTAGGAGAAATATCCAACTGCAACTGAATTTACTGTAGTTTCATAAAAAACACCAGGAGTGGCAGCGTGGCCACAGAGCTTGAACTGAGAAGAGCCCACATAAATCAACAAACTGGGATCTGGGACTATTAAATAAATTCACATCAGGGTATAGAGACAATAAAGGAGACTGGCTCCTTCTTAAATGAATACCCTAATGAAGGAAATGGAACAAAGTGACACTCGTGGCTAAACCTAATGAGAATGAGAACTAGGTCAATGTGGGAGCTCCTGCTATGTATTCTGTGGTGTTGGTGAGCTTTGATTTCTCTGAAGTTTTACCACTTAATTCAACCATCAGTATTCAGCCCTTATAAAATGGCAAAGACATACAGTTGGAGACATAGCCAAGCACGGGTCAGTTCAGGCTAAGCCAAGATTTCAACCACAGCATTGCTCCAAAAGCATTCTGACATTCTGGCCATATGACCTATATTGTTTCCTCTCCTGTTATTTTGCTCTAGGCTTTCCAATGGATAAATCTGCCAGATTTCAGTTCAGCTAAAATTTCTGATAATGATGCTAAGAGTTTAATTTGTGCTTTGCATCACATGAAAGAGATTAAGTAAACCTCCTGTTCCTTTGCACTTTAGCATGTAAACAAAAATAATGCAGGGGAAAAAACAAAATGCACCAAAAAACCAAAACAACAACCAACAAACAAACACTGCCCAAACACCCCCCCCCCCCCACAAACACAAAAAAAAAAAAAAAAAAAACCCCCTCCCCCCCCCCCCCCCCCAAAAAAAAACAACCAAACAAACAAAAACCAAACATCAGATTAGCTCATTAAATCACATGTAGCAAAATAACCTAAATACAATAATTCTGCCAAGGGTGAGAAATGGAATAGAACCAATATAAAAGATACTGCAAATACAAGACAGCAAATCAGCCTCTACTTTCGAGTGTGAAAGAGCTATAAAACATGGCAGTAACTTTCTAGAAATATGTATGTGCTTAATTTAAAGTAAATGAGTGCAATAAAGAAATTCCATAAGTCACCTGTGGAAAACTGTTAAATAGGTATCACAAAATAAAATCAAACAATAAAATACAAAATAAGTAGCAAGGAATATCTTGTTCAGGAGAAAAATCTAACAAATATAAGAAAAAAAACACATAAAAATTGAGTAATGAAAACAGAAATTTAACAAATATATAAAGAGTAAAAGATCAATGAAGGAAGTTAGCTGGGCCATGACAAAAAGGCTTTAGATCATATCCAGCTGTGAACTAGATCTTTTTTTCCATAGTATTCAGGGAAAGTGAGAGCAATGTACTAGAAATAGGGTTGTTTCCTGAAGGGAGAAACTGAAGACTTAAGACAAACTAAGGGTGATGTCTGGGCTGGTAGAAGAGAAATTAAAATAAAAATAGAAATGGCTTCAGGGCCAGGCAGCTTGAGTTTTGGGATTTTGGAAGGCACAGCATATGGGAAGGAAAGGAAAAAGATAAAGATCGTGAAAGGCAGTGATGGGTAACTCAAAATAGAGGAAGCAACTGTAAATGCAATCCAAAATTAACTCCCAGAAGCAACACAAAGAAAATGAGAGAAGAGCGAACAGTATCGCCCCATGCAGTATATATGCAACTGCTTTCAATGGACACAGCACCTCTCCTTGGTGTTGTTGGACTTTGACTGTGCTTGGGGACAACCTCAGCTTCCAGAGAGGGGTGGTGAGTAACTGGAATAGCTAAAGCAGCCTCATTCCAAACTCACAGACCATAGGTAGAAAACCTGAAATGTTTCTGTATTTTTTAAAGTGTAAGTCCCACAACAGAGTTGAATTTAACCAGATTAGCTTTTTTTTTCTTTCTGCAAAGAAATGTTTTATTGCTTCTCCAGAAGAGCTATGTTGTGACTTTGTTGCCACAAGAGAAAAGAGAAAAGGGACAGTGCTGTGAAAAACATTGGGGATTATAGTAAACAGTAAAAGGATATTGACTGACCTAAAAACCACAGCGTACTCATGTTTTCAAGGGAAAGGTGATTTAAGACAATGTAACTAAATAAATTACTTTCGTGCCTTTTTTTCCAAAAGGCAAATTATAGAAGCTTGAAAGGAGATGTCTAACTTGTTTTTTGTTGATGCACTAAACTATCTCTAATCACAGATCTAAGTATTACATATACCATAAGTAACTTTAGATCTTTACTGTGTGGTTACTAAAAAAGAGATAAAAATTGAGATGCCTGAAATCCTGAATCACTTAAAATCTTGGACAAAGTGTTTAAGGCACTTAGTTGCATATAGCTTAAAAAACTAGTTTTTCTCAAAGCACAAAGTGTTACAAGTTCAGCTTCTAAAGCCATAAGTAATGTTTTTAAAAATATTGACCTTTAAAGTTTCCATGATTAGACAACCTTCACCGAACTGCAACTCAATATTCTTTCATAAGTCTGTCTCCATTCCCAGCTTAATTGTTCTTAGATTAGTGGCGCTCAGCCTTTTCCTGGAACAAGTAGCAAAAACATTTCTTTTTGGCCACTTTCCTGCTTCAGAACACATAACCTCAAGATGGCCTCACAAGTGAAAAAGAGACTGTGGTCTGCTTACAGACTATAATTTTTGTGTGGGCCACCCAGACTGCATGTGTGGTGCCTCGGAGCATTCTAAAGGCAAGGCACTTTCCAGACTTCATCACAGCTGCACCAGCTGCAGTACTCTTTGATAACCTGGAGACAGAAGTAAAAATACCTTCATTAAGTCTCAATATAACATGAGTTATGAAGGCTGCAGTTATGTTGCAGGACAGGTTTAGAATTCAAAACTGGTTTTGACAGTCAATTTCTGACTTGATTTTTAAAATTTTAGATAAATGCTCTGAAAACTGTTGAAATTCAGCTGAGATAAGTGCAAGATTCTGCACATGAGGAGAAGAATCACCTGTATGTGTACAGAATGGGAAACAGCTGACTAAGGTAGCAAAGAAAAGCAAAACAAAGCAAAGCGAGAAAAATAAAGAAGTATGGAGACTATAGCATAGTGTAAGACGAATAAGCACCAGCTGTGCAGTGCTATTGTAAAAAACCATAACAACAACAAATGTAGGCAAAATAATGAAATTCTTGCAGACGGTCTACAAAGTTCTTAAAGTAACTTTCCTGTTTAACTTGTCACTGGTAAGACTTCAGACAGGATCTTATGTCCAGATTTGGGTGCTAGGTTTCAAGAAAGAGGAAGGTAACTGGAGAGAGTCCAAAAGAAAGCAGTCAAAACGAAAAACTCAACTCTAGAGAAAAAATGACCAGGAAAAGAGTTGAACAGGGTTGTGTTGCATAAGACAGAAAACTCTGAGGCAGAGGATTACAATGTTTTCAAGTGCATAGCTTGTTATAGAGAGGAAGTAGTGTGTTCTCGATCTCAAGGGTCAACAGGATGAGAAGTATGAATCTCAAATTACAGCAATATAGAGTCAAGTAAGACATCAGGAAACATTCTAGTCCTAAGGACAGTGAAGCATTAGGATTGACCGCCTAGAGAGATGATGTAGCCACTCTCACTGGAAGTCTTCAACTTAGACATATGTCCGAAATAACACAGGTTTAAGAAATGGAATTCCAGTGGACAGTTAGAGACTTGATTGTCATAGGACAGTTTAGATGCAAGTATTTTTAGGTCATTCGTTGTGAAATTAAATAACCGTAACACACAACCTCCAGTAACGGCTGGCTCAAAACCATCAGTACAGCAGCCTTCTCTGCAAAGGGTGAGCATACCCAAGAACCCATGGAGCCCTGATGGTGGAGATACAAGCTCATTTCTTCCTCAGAAGTACTGATATACTGTGGTGCTGAGAGCACAGGATGTACATAAATGTATATAAGTGTATCTACCAAACAGCCAACCAAGGACAGTTTCTTGCGGCTAAATGAAGATCAGAAGAGGTTTTGCTGACTGCTTCTCTGACTGGCCGTGATTGACACTCCACAGGCTGTGGCTCTTCAAGCCCATCAGAACCTCACCTCCTGCGTGGCACCTGCCCACCACACACAGTTAATCAGTGTCCAGATTCTGCTTTTAATCCCATTTCTCCTGCAATTCAGACTCACTCAGCCTTGCTGAGCTGTAATTAAGAGGTTCCTTTATTAAGGTATTTTGCGTAACCACTGGTTTGCTCTTAATTCAGCAACTTGAAGCTAAAGACTATGTGCATCTAAAAGAAACACACTGTAACTCACTCATTTTATTCATAAATTGTCCTGTTGTCCTTATCTTCTAAACAACTAGTAAGTGCATGATAACCACTTTAGCCATAGAAAAGCAGTATTCTTGCAAGACAAGCCTCAGTCATTAGTTCACGTTATACATTGGAAATGATACATTAGGATGTTTCTTGCTTTGTACATCCTCCTCTGTCCAATATAAAAAATATCTTTTGTGAACTTCGGTTTGTCTTCTGATGGAATGCACACTCCTGCTTGTCAGTCCAGTACCCGTTTGTCAGCCATACTCTCAAGTTTCTCATTACTTAGAAAGGTATTAAAAAAATTAAACTTCACATTCTCTGTATTCTTCATGTTTTTGTTTCTATATTTGCTATATATGTCATACTGAAATTGTGCACTGTTAAGACTATGCTTCTAAAATGGCATTGCTTGAACTACCTGTAACTAATCTTTTCAGATGTAAAAATCTGTTCAACTTTATCAACCTAAATATGCCTTCAGATGGCTGTTTTGGCATATATTCTTCTCATAAACAGAGATTAAGGCAGAATTTTTAAAAGTCATGAAGAAATATATGCTGCAGGTTCAAATGAATAAATCCAGTTGAAAGTCATAGTCATCAATTCTGTAATCCAGTAACACTCTTACTGTACAATGCAGAATTTGACCGTTTTTACAGCATTACAATTGTAGGGTTTTTTCTATCAAGCATTTTCCAAATCTCTGTTTGTATTTTGAGTTCTCATTCTCCCAATGCTCTATATTCAAATGAATCCTGCAACAAGTCTCTATAATCATGACATTAAAAACAAACAAAAAATCCAACAGTTATTATTGTTTGATTCCTGAATGCAGAGATTCACAAGTTTATATGTTTTTCTCTACAAGTAGTTTCTAGGATGGTTAGAAACTTCTGTTTGTTTTTAAAAATGAAAGCTGAAATTCATAGGTATTCACATAATTCCTGGTGAACTGTGTGAATGTTTTCCTGAAGAAAAATAGCAATTGTTGTGAAACTCATAGAAACTATGAGAACAGGTAACATGCAAGCCCAATTAATAAAAAAATTAATTGGAGGAACTGCAGCTTCTTTTTTTTTTTTTCCCTAAAGGGTATCTATACAACTATCAGAAGCAACTGTGAGGTATCTCAGATGATACCTCATATCAGAAGGAACCTGAATTTTTTCAGAATGTCCCGTTTATTAAATCAAGGGAGCACTCTGAAGTGTGGATCAGATTATTTCAAATACTATTACAAAATTATGAGAGAGGGGGATGAGTACATGTTCTCAGCAGAACACTAAAAGGTATTTAGGAGAAATATTGTCCACAGAGCCTGTTAGCCATCTCTGTAAAAATACAAGCCAATACATTCTGAAATGGTTAGCTGTCCTTCACTGCACATGAAATAATATCCCTAGGCCACAGCTGCAGCATGAGCTTAACTCAGAACTCAAGGCTGTGCCAAAAGCTCATCAACAAAGAAACATATTGCAGAGGATTTCAGTAAGCAACAATCTTAAAATGCCAGCGTGCCTATCTACCTTTGAAGCAGCATTTTGTACTTGAGTCATCGCGTTATCTCACAGAAACAATACCAAAAAGGATTACAGCACCCCAGGGACTAAGAGGACATCCCTAGTTTGTGTCTACAGTCTACAAGGGTTACATGGCATCGGGTGTTGCTATTCCCTCAAACAGGGTTTCTTCTTCACATCTACTGTATCTGTCCTACATAAAATCTGATGATTGCCTATTGTATGCTTCTCTTTGTGGTGAACCTGGTGTGCAGACAGAGCTGATGAACCCTCCCAGTGTCTGAAAGGCAGGTAAGAGGAATATCTTGAGGACTAGACATCCCTTTTCAGTGAGGGTGGCCACTGTGCCCACGTAAGAGCCCCACTGATTACTTCAGGCACAGTTGCCTTCATTCCCTCTACCCCAGCACAACAAGTTTTAGCTCTTTGGTGTCATTAACCAAATCGGGGTGAGGGGAAGCTAATACTATTGTTGTTATATCTAGGGGGTCAAAACTGTTAAAAGACAATAGAAGAATTTTCTTTAATTCTAGACGTTGTGTATTTGAATATTTATTATTAATACAAATAAATGGCTCCAGTGGAAAGTTTGCACCTAACATTTTTTCTTACTGAATAGCTCCTACTGAGTCTGCCTCAGCGTGAGAGCTAATCCAGTGAATATATGGTAGTAGATCTCATTTGCAAGCAAGTTAAATATTGTCCCTGAGTTCCTTGCTTCACTATACTTGTTTTGATCCTTCCTGGGAGAAACTGAATCTCTACCATCTTCAGGAGACCAAAATTACAACCTGAGATACTAGTCCTCAGACAGTCAATTAAATAGCAAACATGCATCCTAAAATGCTGACTAGCCAGGTTCCCTTGAACTAAATTCATTCAGCTAAATTTAATCTATTTTTCCCCTTCAAGACATGGAAGTACTTGGACAAACACAAAAACCTTTTCAAGAAGGACTAACATTGAAAACACGATCTGTGTTCCATTCAGAAAAGGGCAAGTATTTCAGTACCGATTCCTCCCTCTGTCTCTCTCCCCTTGACCCCCCTCCCAAGAAAATCAGCTAGATATCATCCAGGTTTTTGCAAAAGTTAACAAAAACTCTGAACACTCTCAAGTGGAACAGGAATGGAAAAAAGAACATAAGTTTTTTTTTCATTACTGTGTTCAACCAAGTTCAAAAACTTAGAAACATACTATTATGCAGCATTACGTACTAAAATATATTCCGTTACCTAAGAATCATGCAGCTATTTCCTGGTCCACGAATTGTAAGTAGTTCAGTTCTTCAAGCACTATGTTATAGTGCAGGAACAAGGTCTGGGAATTAACATCTTTGTCTCGTAGATTTCTACAGATGCACTAAATCAACCTAGCACTGCGAGTATTCAGGTTTTATACCAGTAAATGGTTTCCTTATGTACCTCTAAAAGTCCCATTCTTATGGAGGGCTGTCATAGCTCTTCCTACAAACCATTGAGTTCAAGTCCAGCACCACATCTAAGTGGACACATTTTTGTAGAAGCCATAACTCAGTGTTGCAAATACTTCCAAGTATTTATGTTTCTGTTATAGTCCAATTTCCTGTAGCTTTCTGAAAAATCTCAGTTTTGTTTGTTTGTCTTCCTAAAACAACTTCCAGTCCCCGTGGGTTATCCAGAAAAGACTAAATGTGACCAGCGTAACACATCATCTCCAAAAGCTAAGTACACAGACCCCAAGGATTATGTGGCTTTAAAACATCATTATCTTTAAATCAACTTCACCTTCTGTCACAGTATTGGTACTATGAGCTACAGTTGCCTTGAACTATGAGCCCCTGTATGCCTTTTCTGCCCAAAGCTCTAATTCTTCCCTTCAGTCTCTCCATTTCTCAGATACTACTTTTGCAGGATATACTGGCAGCAACAGCCAAGCAGGACATTATTAGAACCACCTCATCAGTTTTGCTGTGAATCTGTTCAGGCTTTGGGAGAATCATACTGTATACAAGTGCATCTGTCTGAAGCACACAAAAGAAATCATGGAGTTCCTAGTACTTTATGCTGATGCTAAAGTCTTACGACCACCTAAAAGTCTCCAGCTCCCCTTCATGCGGTGCTCTCTTATGCAGTCTGCAGGACATCACACCCACCATTCTTCAGCAATAAAAACCAGAGTCTGCCTCAGAAGGAAGTGTGTTTGGGTTTTCTCCTCAGTCCTGTACTGTTTCCTAAACTTTTCTTTGCAGTATCCCAGGCCCACTGGCACACAGGCCTAGAAATTATTAAGAAGGGTGAAAAGTTCAGAAAACTCACTTTTTGGTGGAGAAGCGTGAGCACCCAAATTATTTTACCCCAAATCTGGATTTTGTATTAACCTTTTTTAACCCTAAATCCAACCCTCCCTCTCTGCATTTCAGAGCAGGCACTTCAAAGGGAGAACTGAGGCTTAAGTCAGAATTATATATGCATGGGGTGTCCTGGACATCTGGAAAGAGCAAGCCCACTTAAGTGGAAGTGTGAACACATGGAAGGGGAGCAGGCTCACAATCTGCACTCCTTCTCGCAGACTACTGCTGCTGACCCCACAGCAGCCAGGCCTCTGGGGCTATGCCTGTTGCCTTACCCTAGAGGCAGGCTCCATTCTCCAGGGCAGGTGAATGGTATGTGTGGCATCACCAGCTGAGGCATGCTGGGGCACCACATGGAGGGAAGCTGGCAACTGCGTGTAGCTACTCTTGAAGAACCTGGAAATAAGGGGGGGTGGGGGAAATACAGACTAAACCAACAAAATGTGCAGAAATAGGCTTATCTTTGGTTTGCACTGGGGTGCTTAGCACACATGCATTTCTTTTGCAAGTTTATTACTGCGTCACTGTAGTAATAAACCTTGGACAGGCAAAATTCAAGTGCTCCCTTACCCCACCAAGAAGCTTCAAAAATCTAAACCAAATCAGGTGTTCTGAGTTTGTTAGGATTAAAATTAGACCCAAGCACAATACAGAAAGTGTCCTTTCAGCTGTTCCTGGCGGGGAGAGTGGCAAAGTCTGAACATGACAAACATGAATATTAATGTTTCCTTATTCCTTCCTAATTGCCCGGCCTGATGTAGAGAAAGCTGAGTGTTTCAAGAGTACTTGACAAACAGCAGTCCTCTCCAAGAGGCATGCAGTGCAAGCTAAACCCTGGTGTCAGCTCTAAAGCCAAGACTCCCTAGAACAGGTACCTAGCATCGAGATCTGAAAGTGTACTAGCAGTTATCTGAAGATCCTCGTTTTCTGTGTAACCTGGGGAGCTCCTGGCCCCATGAGACCAGAGGGTACCTGCCTGAGAGGGTTAAATGCGTTCACTGATTTGACGTGGATTCAGAGACCAACTTCGGGGTCCTTTCGCAGGATTATTTAGGGCAGGCGGAAGGGCAGGAGGAGGAAGGGCTGTGGCTCCGTCTGCAACGCGAATCGGCCGGGGCCAGCCCCGCGCCGGAGGGCCCCGTACCGGCTCAGCATCTCCGCCCCTCCCCGGCCCACTCCCGGGCTGCTCCAGCAAAACTCCTCGGGACATCGCCGCTCTCCGGCGGCCAACTCCGTCTCAGGCAGGTCCTGGCGCAGTCTGCCCGGCTCCCCCTCCGCCGGGGGCAGGGACGCGGTCGCTTCCTTCGCCTAGCGCCCCCGGAGGGAGCCCCCCGCCGCCCCTCCGCCGGCCCCAGCAGGGCCTGCCCCCGGAGGGGCTGCTCTGCCGCCCCCGCCCCCCGCCGGCGCGCCTGCCCGCCAGCACTCACCATATTACAGATGGAGGCGATGTTTCTGACAGTCATGAGTCTAAAGGTTGCAGCGATCCCACACCGCCATCTTTATAAGGTGAAAACAGCCCCGCTCATGGTGGGAAGAGCGCAGGAAGGGAGAGGGGGCGGCAGCGGCTCCTGCTCCGGGGCTGGGATAAAAGCAAGAGGAGGGGACAGCACAGGCACCCTTTGCGCCCGCAGAGCAGCGAGAAGGACGGACCTTCCTGCCCTCCCTCCTCCGGGCGAGTGACCGGAGGCTTTAGCAGCGCGGGGAGAGCAGCCGCATCTCCGCTCCTTCCGCCTCTGGCTCTCGCACGGTCCGCAGGGCCCCGGGCTCCCGCTGGAGCGCTCAGCCGCGCCTCTGCGCCAGCCGGCACGGCGCTGAGCTCTCCCTTCCTCCTCCTCCTCTCCTGGCGGCTGCCGTTGCCGCTCGCCGCTCCATTGCAGCGCTGCGCCCGCTGATCCGCTCTGACAGCGCCGGGGAAGGAAGGTCAGAGGCAGTGACCGGCACGGGGGCACCCCCGGCGGGCCCGGCCGGCGGCTGCCGCCGCAGCCAGTGCGCTGCGGGGAGAGGGGGCGCGGGGGGGCTGCCCTGCCGCCTCCGCCCGGCCCGCGGGATCTAATCGGCGGGCGGTAGGGTGAAGAACACGAAGGCAGAGTGCAGGCAGGACGACATGGATGTGTGGCAGTGATGGCAGCACTGTACTTTGGGACAGGCTCTCTCTGCTTCATTTGAGGTACACAGGAGCCCAGGCACTCGCAAACCCCAGAAGAGTAGGCTGGAATGAACAGTAGGCTGGAGCGTAATTTACTGCCCACAGCAGGTGCTTTGCACTGCCATTCCTGCAGACAACTTCTGTCTTCGCAAATGCTCTTTTAAGACCATGTCTGCACCATGCATCTTAGTGCCAAAGTGCTCACTCACAAGTTTACAACACGTGGCATTTATATAACACTGTTAGTGCAATAACCTCTTCAAACACAAGTAAGTTGAGGCCCATGCCTTTCTCCAAGTAGAGCAGTATGAGTGTGTTAGATTTACACGTGGTAAGAGGCACAAGGCTATTAAACAGCTAACTTGAGGACACACTGCGAATCTCTGAGAGCAGCAAGAACAGAGTTCAGCTAGGGCAATGCCTCATCTTAGAATTCCCCTTTTCCTTAGCAGATGTTTTCAGCAGAAGCTTAAGGCCCATTTATTGTTCCTCTGCTATGCTGAAGAAATCATCCAAACGAAGAGAGAAAACTGCTAACATTTCTACAGGCACCTTTGCTCCTAACAGCACCTGGAAGCATGGCACACTCATGCTTGGCTATGCTTTTTACTTCATGGTGCTAGTATATAATAATTTCAGTCTATAGAGCTTGGCCCCACAGGCTTTATTTAGAGGAAATATTCTGAAGTCAGTTATTTTATTTATTTATTTCAAGAGAAGGTCTATGATTATTAATAAAAATCTGGCACCAGCAGTAGCATCTAAAGATAAATTCCTACCCTTAGAATACTGTTAGGTAAGTGGCCTCAATCCAGCTCATTGTGGACAAGTGCCCACTTTATAAAAACAGTATCAAATTTGGCATTAGTTGGTATCCTGCTGACAGTTTCTGCAAAGAAACTCAAAATGGAGTTGTCACAGAGACAGAATTTTCTTTCCCCAGTAAGTTGGATTAGTTACATTAAATCACTGCAGACATTTGAAATACAGGATGGAGAAAGATTTTTGGACGTTATAGAGTGAAGTCTTCAGGGGTAGTAAACTGCTTCATATATCCACAAATCACTATGTAAAAGAGACAGCAAATAATATAACATTGAGAAAAATTGATCTTTGGTATAATTCTATTAAGTCCATGATCTTACATTATGTGTGAATTTTGATCCCAAGTGTTTAATTTGTCTAAACACTGAGGACTGGATTATACATAATATCATGGGTTTTCTTGACATAATCAAGGGAAATGGGAGTTAAACCGCAGTGTCATTTCAGCACTGGCCACCCCCAGCCTCAGCTGGGAAGCAATCAAGGCCGAATTGGTCTCCAATGCATTTCTAAGTAGCCTCCAGAGACTGACAATGCTGCACTACATGTGGCTTTGAAACTCAGATCCCTTTTATTCCAGAAGCCTAATTGTGCACTCTTTGCTGCAGCCCATTTATTCCAGTTCACTGTAGAGATCATACTTGCTCTCAGTGAAAAGTTATGAACCAAATGAATTTGGTTTGGAAGGTGATTAAAAATATAAATGGAATAAAATGTGATAATCAATAAAGCCATTTACCTCATATACATATTAATGGCAAGGACATTATTCCCAAAATACGAACCCCAGACAAATCATACGAAGTAAGAAAACAAAAAAGTAAGAAAAAGGTATTTTCACACTTTTGGTTTCTCACTGATGCTAATTACTTGATTTCAGGGTAAGGTTTCAGTTGGTTTCTGCTTGTTAAACTTTTTTTTTTTTTTTTAGTATAATACAGAATTTAATTGTTATTAGTTAAGCATTTGTTGTATGTTCATACAAATTGCTACTGTTGAAAATAGGTATAATTGGAAAGATGGACATAAATACATACACATCATTCTGTGAAGAATTCAGTATCATTATCCTTAATACTAACAAAAATACTTTCATTTAAAGGTGGACGCATTTCATGTCTTATTTCTGAGGATTCCTAATAAAAATAGGAAGATGATATACAAGTCTTTTTGTGCCAGTTTAACAACACTTCAGCACTGGCTTTTTTTGCTCTTCAGTCACATACCAAACTGGGAAAGAGGAAAAGAAACTTTCACACTTGAAATGGACTGGTGAGTGTTTTGGTTTTCTTCTGGTGGTGTTATTTTCAGGACTAGGAAGTTTATTCCTGTAGCTTTCTAAAGATAAAAAAGTCCTAAGAAAAGCAACAAATGCTAGTTACAAACATTATAGGAACTGTATAAATAAAGAACAGTGACCAATTGTTTCCACTCTAAAGCGTTGCCCTATCTCTTCACAACAAACAACTAACCCTGTGTTTCTTCTGAATGTTAGACAAAGAGAGGGAAAACAAAGAACTATTTATAACCTAGGATTGCTTATATAATTTCTGTTGAAAGGTCAAAAAATGCCTTCTGCATTTAATTTTAGAGCAGTCTTGGTCTCATCTGGCTATATGCTTGAACATTTTTATTTCACTACATAAAATAAGAACCTATTGTAAAGATCCTCTTTGGCTAGCGGAGGCCTGGACTCTCATAACATTTTCCATCTGACGTTCTCAGAGTACTTTGCAAACATTAACTCAGACTTGTCAAATTATTGGGTGGCAAGTTAATATTACCTTCTTTTACAAAGCAAGAAAACAGGCGGCAGAAATTGAGCTACTTGTCCAAAGTTACACAGGAAAGTTAGTAGCAAAGCTGGGACTAGAATATCTGTTCTATGCTACAAAGAGGATATTGCATTTCCTCTCCAGAAATCTTGGAAAATTCCACAGAGGATTATTTTATGTTTTTCTTTTGATAAACTCTGGTTCAGAGATGGGTAATCATCAGTCAGTTTTGCTGAACAAGTAGTTGGAACAGAGTCAAATTTAGGATACATTTACAGGCAATTAAAAGGGCATTTTAATGGTAAAGGCAGTTAAAACAACACTCAGATTTTCTGGAAGCTGTGAGAATATATAAGAATTAAAAGATAATTCAAATATCTGGTATACTTTCAGTGCTGTGTTTAGAATTTACAAACATTTTATATATTTTGTTTCTCACATTAAATTGTGCTCTACAGTAAATATCAACGTGTTTTTAATAGAACTACAAATATATAGACACAAGCATGAGGACTAAGTATTTTCCATGAAGCTTGGCCCCCACTGCAGAACAGACTGGGAGCTTTAGTACAATGCCAAATGCCAATGTGCAGCCCATGGTGTGAGGCTGTAGTGCGTGGCTCATAACAGGTTTGCAGAAGCCACTTCATTTACACCTGAAATTCTAATGGTAAGAATTGTAGTCCATGAAAAATTCATGGCAATCCACAGAAAATGTGGTGAGTTTCCTGGGGGCTCCTTAGTCTACAAAAACCCCACAACAAAACAAACAAACAAAAAACCCAAAGCAAACAACAACTTTGGAATCACTATTTTTCTTTAAGTCTGTCAGCTTCAAAGCTGATTTTTTTTTTTTTCCTCCCAGACATCAGATTTGAAAGCCCAAAGGCAGCAGAATAAGACAAAAACATGGATGTGACATACAACAAAAGCTGACTGAGTGGATAAAAGGAGCTGAGAGTTCTATAGTGATAACCATTAAACAGTTTATTCTATGAAAGGCTCTGTAGGCCTTTACAGTCAATTCAGTGCTCAATAGCATAAAGGCATATAGGTATGATTATCTTATCTTACTCTTGTTTTTTTCCTCCTGCTTGATTGTGTTTCAAAAAATTGTATAAGGAGCCTTGAACAGTGGCAATAAGAGAACTTCTGTGTATTTCTTCATCAGTTTACGTAATATTAATCTTCCCTGACACTGACTACTCAACTGAAAATATTAATACGTTTCTGTAAGGTAGAAGCATGAAGAATGGCCTTTACTTGTATTTTTTTTACCTCTACAAAATGTGCTTTCAGTTGGAAAGATACTGTTTAAGTTCTAGTCATATATTGGCTAGAAAGAGATAACCAAATTTCTTAGCCATGGAAGTAATGTATCAAACAAGAAGAAACTCACTGAGCAAGAAAACAGAAAACATAAGTTTCTAACAGAAATGTTATTTTCTGCCTCTAGAAAGGAAATAACAATTCTGGCTCACCTTCCTCTTCTTCTCAAAAAATTGTATTTATTATTTTTTGGGTTTTTCTACAGGCTCTAGTTTTAACTAACATATACTCTGAGGACAAAACGGAAAGGATATTTTGACAGCAGACAGGCTCTAAGTGGCATTTAGTCTATTTTCATCAAGAATTGAAAATAGTATTTTCATTTTATGTACAATGTGACATAAATTAATCAAATTACTTTTTTATTACATTAGCATCTCCAAGTTCTAATCAAGTAAAAAACCACGAGGCTGCTATACTCTAAGGTCCCAAACCTGTCAATTATTTAATGTAGACTGATACTGTCATTCAGCTGCAAAGACCGATGGTCACATCGAGATTTTACTTGCTTGGTTTTCCTTCATATCAGTGCAGAGAAAGATGGAGAAATTGAAATGAAACATTAATGACACTTTTGCATTGTGGTGAACACAACAAGATATTTAAAAAAAAAATGTTTTTCAAAAGTCTTTCAGCTAAGAGAGGTATCAGACCAGTGACTCTGAGATTAAATTAATGCATCCCACAAAAAAAGACTTGGCTGATTAGAGCACCGCCCTTCAAGATTTGATCAGCTGTGTTCAGATCACTACAGACTCCTTAAAAAGCTCAACACTAATTCCACAAAATAACCAAGGAATCCAGCTGCTGCTTACCTAACTTCAGAATGCAGACCTTCAGATATTGTTCTACTTGACTACCTAAAGTGGAAGTGCCCTAATGTAAACAGACCTAACAACATCTACTGGCATGGCTGACCAGGTGCTTGACAGCTTTTCCTGGGCATGCATAGGACCTGCTGACCTCTCACACTGAAAAGAAGCAAAGGGTCTTCTTCACCATAAGGCAACCAGTGTGAAACAAAGGTAGCACGTTAAGTATCTGATTCTTAAGTGTAATTCTTTTAACAACTATCCATACTTTCTCCCTCCCCTCTTAAATATATTCATGGTCACTAGTCATGCTCCCATGATAACTGAAGTTCCTGCAAATTCTGCTCATGACCAGAACTGCATCTCTCCTGATCAGTGATCTAGGATCCATCTTAGCTGTAGTTAGATCCATCAGTAATGTGGGCTTTCCCACAAGTCCCCAAGAGATTCAGGCTTGTAGGCAGACTTAGTGCCCAGCTGAGAACTTTGCTAAGGTAAAAGTTAAGAGGCAGCCCTTTCCCTCCAACAAAATATAGAAACAGCAGACCTGTCTGCAGTCTTGTAGGCAATAACTCAATGGTTACAGCACTTGCCCGGGAAACAGGTGAACACTACCTGCATGTAAAGAGGCTCAAATCGTTTGCTAGGACAGTAGTCTATTCTCTAGGGAAGGTTTAGGAAGAGACCCTGCATTCCTCCTCTTGAAGTTGTGCCACTATCAGACAAGAAAGTAGATTTCATGGAGCCAGAGAGAAGGCAAACAATGCAAAGTTTGTATGTGGAAGACAGAAGAAAACTCGTGCATGGGAAGAAAAAGGAGTAGGACTTTATCTGAATGACTAAAATGCTTATCTGGTATGGATACTGATCACTGGTTTGCTGCACTAACAGCAGTACCAGTTTACGTTCTGTACTGGAAAAGAAGAAACTGAGCTTGACATACATTCCACTGGCACAGATGGTAAAAATGTGAAGGTTTGATGCCACTTCATCTTTTTGGCTACATTGCAAGGACTGATCTGACTTGTGTGTCTAGCTGTAGAAAATGGTCATTGCAGAGAACCCCACTGGAAATAATGTCAAGTTACATGCCTCACAAATTCATATCCAGAGAGTGACTTACATAGAGCCCTCAGGCAGCTTTTGAATTCCTGATATACTCAGAATAAATTTACAGGCACAGGGATTGCATGTGCAGCGATGTTTTAAGCAAGTACCCAGAATTAGATAGAAGAGGTAACTAGAGGTGGCAAGAAACAATTTCTAGAGCTATCTCTTGATTGCAACTATGTGACTTTTTGTTTCAGGCTGAATCAGATGGGTTTAGACCTGTTGATGGCAATTTAGATACAGAGTTCAGAAAACTCGCAGGGATAGTGGGCCAACCTGTTATTTTCTTTCCACACACTTTCAGGTGCTGTGCTGGTAGCTACTCAGTAGGAGCCAAGGCATAGTGTTTGACACTGAGAGAGGAAACTATGAATTATCAGCAATATATTCACCTCTTTGTGAAGCAGAGGCTTTCACTGAATTCAGAACTCCATGGGAACCAAGATGTTGCGGTTCCTACTTACTAGCTTTGCTAGGCAACATTCAAAGTCTCTGTGCTACAGATTACTAATTCCCACTTTATGCTAATCGGCTTGTACTCACCCTAAAATCTTTGAGTAGTGTCCCCAGTCAGGCAGCACATCCCAGCTGCTGCAGAACAACAGCCATGTTTTGCACCCATGTTGTGCTCTAACTCGCAGGACAACAGGTCCGGTTCCACCAAGCCAGCCTGTGAACTGCAGCCGAGGCGTGCTCAGGGTGAGCTGCATGTGCTGTAAGGTCAGAGAGGGTATTAGTGCAGGCTTGAGGCTTACTTCGCTATCCTTACAGACAGATCCTAAGCTTCCTAAAGTAGGGCTTAGATGGCAGTTTAGACAGAGATGAGCAGTATTTAGTTCCTCAAAACCGCTGCACGGCTGCTGCTTCACACCGACGACGCTTTTGTTTCTGTATGTTAAAGACCTCCAGGCCCCTAGAGTTCGGCCTGGGAAGAGCTCGACAATTCCGCCCCAGCGAAGACGGAAGCCCCGTCATGACCCAGGCCGCGGGTCCGCCCCTGACCGACCGCTGCAGGGAGCGCGACCGAGCAACAGAGGCGCTGCTCACTGAGGCAGAGGGCCGCCCCCTCATCCCCGACCGCAGCGGCCCGGAGGCCCAGGCCGGGTCCCCTCAGCGCCTCCGGTGCGCGGATCAACCGCCACGGGCCCGCTCGCGCGCCCTGCCGCAGCCGCTCTCGGGGGCGGGGGGTCACGTGCCCCAGTTCTGCCAATAGCCGGCGGCGCCCTTCCCGCTGGCTCCTTCTGCCCCGCCCCCTCCACCGGCGGCGGGCGCCGCGCGGCGTCTCGCGGGAGCGACGGGAGGGTATTTAAGGCCCCGGAGGACAGGTCCGCTCCCTTTCCCCGCCGCCCGCCGCTGCGGTAAGGTGGCTGCAGCCGCTTCAACAAGGACCCCCCGGGCTCCTAACGGGTGGGGGTGGGCCAGGACCTCTTCGCGTCTTCCCTTCACATCTTGCCCTCTCGGAGCCGGGCGGTGCTCCGGGGAGTCAACACAGGGGGATAGAGCAGCTTTCCCTCACAGAAACCCAGCGCGGAGCCTCCTCTCCGCACTGCATCCTGTCGTGAGGCACATGCGCTCCCGCTCCCTCCTCCCTCCCCGGCCCCTGCGCTGCCCCGGGCTGACTTCTCTCTCCCTCCGCAGTGCCCGGCGAGGGGAACGGCAGCAGAAAGCGTCCCAAGGTACCGCCAAGGCCTTCCGATGTCCCCGGAGGCTTTGTCTGCCGGCCCGCCGCGCTCGGCTGCTCCCGGCGCAGGCAGGAGGCAAAGCACGGTAGGCCTCGACGGCTGGGGATCTGGAGCCTCGCCTTTGAAGGGCTGTAGGTAAGGGGGCACACCGAGCTCATCATGTCTCATAGCCCGGGGTTGGTTGGATAAGGCTTTGGGCTTTAAATCCTGAGGCTTTCTGTCACCTAAAGACAAACATACGAGAGTACTGGTCTGTGTCACTGAGCCAAGGAAGTATTTGTGTGCATTTGTACCTTTCTATTCTAAACTCTAAGAATAGAACTACACAGACATTAATTTTGATTCAATGCAGTGGTTTCTTTTTAATAACTGCATCAAGAAAACTACAGTTACAAGCTGCAGTGTTTAAGGTACTGAATGCTATAGGCATTCATGTTCAAATAGGCTTAACGTTTGAAACAAAGTCACTGATTGCATAGGGTTTCGGCCCAGTTTTCTACTGTGTCTATAACAGTGACAGTCTCTGGGCTGAGCGCTGTATTATTTGTTACAAGGTACATGGAAGTAGGCACAAGGTAGCAAAGAATTGGCTGGTAGAGATCAGTCTGTTAAATCTGGAAATTGCAGTTTACTTTAGAGTAGTGTCAATGCTATAAGCAATTTAGATTTAATAAACTTTCCATTGTTTCTGATTATCAGTATACTTTAAAAGATGTCTATGTAGTTAAAGTGGGCTGATTAGAAAATAATGTTTTTAACAAATTGAACTGTTAACTACTCTTTGGTCTTGATTTGTTAAACTTTATGTAAATTACTTCTGCAGCTTTGTAGAAGATGGCTTTAAGGTCTGTAATAAAACAATATGATTTTTTTTTTTCTGTTTAGGGATCCCACTTAGCAACTTTATGTTTGAGGTGTTCAAGAGGTGGATGATCACACCTAAATCAGAAGCAATGCTCAGGACTTCACTGGAATGTTCTGCTAGTAGGTAAGTGTGCTCTAGTGTAATGACAATTGCAGATAGTTTTAAATCTTGCTTTTTGATAATTCATAAATTTCAAGTAAATTATAATATCTCTTTTGAGTAAATGGCAACTTCAGGTAATTTTAATTAATAGGAAAAAAAATTGGTGCTATAGTCTACTCCCCTTTTATGCTTTGCCCTCTTAAGTCTGGCAGTGTCTTAAGTGGCCAACACAGAGGGGTATAAAACTTCTCTCTCAAACCCAGAGGTGAGGTTGAAACTCTTCTTTGGATCATGCTGAGGGGAACATGTTCATGGAACTATTGCGCTTCAGGAAGTTGCCAAATCAACTTTATTAGTAGCTTGTAGCTAGATTTTAAATTGTCATCTGATTCTCTTGAGTCTTAGTATCAGTTTCATGTAAATCTTACTTTTTCAGGTTGCTCAGATGTGTCAGTGCTTTATGAACCTATGTGATAATATACCTTGAGTGAAAAGAGTTCCTTGTAAACTGGTTGGTCTCCAGGTACGTAGTGTGAAAAAGATTATTGTTTTTTGGTAGATGGGTTGCTTTATATATCTAAGGAAGTTTTATTCTTTACTTGAAAACTAAAAACAACAGACAAAAACCCAAAACAAACAGCAAAACCACAGAACTCCACAACAAAACAAAAGAAAAACAAGAACAAAAACTACTAAAAAGCCCCACCCCAAACTAGTTTACAGTAGTGGAAACCTGCTGCATGGTAATTGTTCAAACTTTAACATAGATTTGGCCAATCTAAATTAGAAAAAATCTGATGAAAGCTTATAGGCAAGACAGTTATTGTATCCATTTATTCTAGTCTGGCTGGTCCTCTGGTATAGAATCCATACTAATAGTATGGGAAAAGAAAGTCCTGTCCTGTAGAAATGAAGAAATTTATATTGAGAAATGGCTCTGGCTTAAGGGTTAGTGCGTGTAGGATGTTCATACAGGTCATCTTTAGGCCAGTTACCTCTTGTGTGCATGATGCTGACTGCAAATTAAAACTTCTTTTACAGGGAGAAAACGAGCATGTCCAAGGGATTTGAGCTGATACTAAACATCAGCTCATGATTTGATGAGTGGCTGATTTCTGAATTCACACTACGTGGCTCCAGTGGTCACCTGTAATGTATTGGAAGTGGAATTAAAACAACCAGTGGCTAAAACTACACATCTTCAATGGTTATGTTTAAATAGGAATCTCACAACTTGTTGAAACAAGTTTCTCAACAAAAACTGCTATAATTTATTTTTGTCTGTGTGGATTAATTGAAATAAAAGAAGAGAATGCTACCAGAAATTTGTGTGTTCTGAAGGTTTCTTGTGTAGGTGCTTCCTGTATGAAGGCTTTTTTTCATGGATGTGGACACTCCCGTGCTGTCGTGCAATAACATTCTCTTGCCAAGTGCAAAATTAATAAGCTTAATCTTTAACTTACAAATCCATTGAAAGTGGCTCTCTAAATCGTCTTCTGAATATCTGGCCATGGTTTTCTGAAGTATTTTAGAATACAAAAGCACTTTGAGATCAACTGGCCAACTTCTTGCTTATTTCATTAGGCTGTATGTGTTATTCACCTGTCCTCCAACTAGTCAAAAGGTTGTCTCAGACTTTAAAGAACAAATACTTGGCTATTTCAAATAAACAAAGTTGCGATATTCCATGTAAAGAACAACCAATGGGAAGATCCTTGAAGAGCGAGATCAATATTGTTGAGCAATTGAAAGCTTGTATGTGCTTTTCAGTTGCTTATTTCCAAGTAAATATTAAAGATTTGTTCCCCAGTGGGAGGTCTGCACATAAAGTGATTTATGTGCACACTATTCCTGGCCAATGCTTCCTTAGAATGCACAAGCAAGAATATAAAATAGTTTGAAGTAGCTGCCAGGCACTGTCCACACAGGAGAGTGAGTTAGTGTGGATTTAGGACCAAACTGTCTTATGTACTTGGTCAGATTAAAGCCCCATCTAGCCAAGAAAAGTTTCTACTTATTATTTTAAACATGTCCTAAATGGGGTGAGTATTTAGTGATGATCTATTGTATTTGTAGCCTGCTAGGCTTACCTAAACGCTTCTTTTCCTCTGGATTTCTGTTTTTATAAAAAGATGAAGCTAAATTTGAAGGACATCCAAAAGTACTTTCTCTTCTATACTAAATCTGTCTCACAACTGTCTAGTTCTTGTTATGAGAAACAATGAATCATTTTCCTTCAAGCCTTGTCAGTCATTTTATAGTCCTCTGGGCCTCTGCAGTCATGCACGAGGATTAAGTTTTAGTCTATTCAGTCTTGAGTGTGGTTTCAGATCTGATCTATGTTGCCTTATGCAGGTTTTCTATTACGAATCTTGCTGCTTTTTGGTTCAGCACTAACTGATGGTATTCAGTATAGAGAGAATTATAGATGTTGTCTCCTGTTTGCCTTAACTATTAAGGCTGTTTACATTTGATAGCTTGAGATGATGTTTTCAGTGAGCTGTCTACACTTCCAGAACTTTGTGCAAGGAGCAGAAGCAACGTAAGAATTAGGATTGGTTTCCTTCCCAGGTTCGTTAGTCATGCAATCAATGGCATAAAATTCCATCTGCTGCTCTGTTCACAAAGATCTTGTCAGAATCAAGATCTTTTGGAATCTGCAGTTACGGTTAGCTTTGAACTTTTTTTTTTTTACATCAGTTAATGCTGAAAACATAGTTTTGAAATCTTTTCACTTATGAAAACTTTCTTCCTTTCCAAATTAATGGCCTAAGAGTACACTAAAGCTCCCTTCTCTTTCACGGTAGCTATCATGCTCTTGAAGGACCTATCTGAAGACTTTTCAAAAAATAAAGTATATTCTTTTGAGTCGTGCTCTGTGCTTAGGTGCTGACTCCTTCAGAGACTTGGTGGGTGTTTGTTTTGTGTTTTGGTGGGGGGGGGTTTTGTTTGGTTGGTTTTTGTTTTTTTGGCATTACTACTCTTCAACTTAATGCTGTGCAGTTAGTGATTAGAAGTACCATTAAATCCTAATGACTTGGTCCTTATTCACAAATTTGTTCTAAAATGTTTCAGGCAGGTCCTTGTTCATTCATCCCTGGTTTTTAAAAACTTTGGGAAAGCAAGCTCTATCACAGACAAATCATTCATTTGGCTTTTGTAATGTAGCCTTGAAATTCTTGAAGGCTCCTTTCATACTTGTTCATTTCTTGGGCTTGCAAATCTTTTGCAGACTGCCTGCCTCTGAGCAATTTGAAGAGATTGGATTATTCATTTATCATTGCTCCCTAAGCATTTCTGCTGCTTCAGTATTATACAGATTATTTTTACTTTGGTTTGGTATTACTTGCAGTTATTGAAAGATGCAGCTTTACTGTGGAGCACATTCACAGTTTAAAAGTGCTATCATTTTTGTGTGTTTCGATTTGCCCCTGAGACTGATTAAAACTTGTCTTTCAAGCAACATTTTATCTGCTTAGCTATACTACACCCTTTTAACTGAGGCTTTAGAGTAGTTTAAATGCTTATTCCTCCTTTTTTAATTTTCTTTCTCAAAGGGAAAATTTTCCTTAAATTTCAAGGAGTTCAACATAAAAATGTTTTAGGATGTACTTACTTCCACTGCTGACAGCTGAAGTTTTGTTTCCCGTTAGTCTTTCTACTGTGGACTGGCAGTATGTTATACAAGATTCACAATAAAATTGCAGTGTTAGTGAAGTCCTAATTTGCTGTAGCTACTAACGAAATACCCATGTGCCACTAAATTATGATGTTGTATGTGAAGTCCAGTCTTTGCTGTTCAATCCTTCTGAGACCACTGGTCAGAAAGGCTGATGAAAAGAGAGAGAATAATTTCTAAAATTGATCTGCTATTCTGGCAGAGCATAAATGGATTCACTTTACTGGTTTTAGTACATCTAGTGAGAGAGCAAGAATGACAAATGTATACTTCAGACTCCGTGTGAATACTTAATGTTTTACCTACCTTGTTATTTAGGTAACAAGGAAATCTTAAGGCTCTGCTTTTTTAAAAGCGGAGTGTTTCAGTAGAACTGGTTTAGAACAAAATCTAAGTAAAGTTAGTATTTAAAACTAAGGAAGTGTATTTTTTTGTGTGTGTTTATAAGGCCTATGACTTTGACTATATGTGCTGTCACTCACTTGGGGCCATTACTCTATACTGAAGGTTTATTTTGAAGAAACACTGGTTGGAAAGGTAGGTCATTTGAGAGTACTCTGTTCTATGACTGCTCATGAGTAGTTATAATAAGAAATCTCTTCTCAATTAACTTTGCCTTGTTTCTATTCCACCTTCAGGCTTTTTGGAGTGTAAATATGTCAGTTCAGGTATTGTTCACCTAATTAATTTTATGATCTAACATGTTAAAACAGTGAAGCAAAATGGATTAGTATTAGTCTAGGAATATGAAGTAAGTCTAAATTTGATAACTTTATTGTTGTAAATTAGATCGTTTACCCTGACCAATACCCTGTGGGACTGTATAGCAGAGGCTGTGCAGTTCACTAAGAGAGCTGTTTTGTATGAATGGTATCCTCTAAATGAAGTGATAACATCGCAATTTTCCCTTTTATTACTCGTTGGAAAGTGAAGACTAATGGACGAAAAATGACCAGACTTTCTGGAGAATAGTCAAGGGCTAAGTAGTTGGCTTACACCATGACAGATTTGTATTAACTAGCCTTGTTACAGGCTAAATGACATTAAGTCAAATTCTGTCATTTTATAAATTTTTATATGTATGGTTTGTACAACAGGCATTATATGAGAGGTTTTTTTGGAAATAAAATGGAGAAAAGCTATAATATAACTTTTAATCTGTACATTTCTGTTTGTTCCAGCTGTTGATTGCAAATTTAAGAATGCTGCTTGCACTTTTCGTTGACTAAATCTGCAAGAATGTTAAATTTGTTCAGCAAGACTGAAGACTGTCAGACTAAAGGGGGAATATTTTCGTGTCTCTGTATTTCATGTTCTAGCAGACAGTTGAAAAGCATTGTGTTTCCTGCTTCACTTCCTTTTAGTAAATCGTTACAACTGTTGAGACTCAATGATCAAAGGAAATTCAGATTAAAAAAAGCTGAAGAATGAAATGTACTCCAGGAGTAATATGTGCTAAGCCCTGGACTGTGTTCTCTGCTACGTGCAACGTGCATCGGGCTACGTGCAACGACATCGTTTTGTGTTCTGTGCAAGATTCTAGTAAGACATGAAAGTGCTTGTTCTTCCCTTTTATTATTTTTTTTTTTTTAATTTGGAAGTTGTTGAGGGACCACCTTGGAAGTCTGGTACTCCTCAAGAGTTTTAGTTCTGAGGAGCTTGGCAACATCAGAATTTTTGTGATGGCTTCTACTTAGTAACACAGATTTGTGATCTCCAGGGTATGTATTGCTTCGCTTTTGACAATCTAAAGTTTGGATGCAGGTATCAATTCATATTAGAGTTAGGTTTATGACTCTTTGTGGCCTTACATTAATAAAGCATGCTTACTGATGATTGATGGGAAGCTTGGAGGCAATACTCAAGTAATAACGGCTACTTGTTGTCCTAACTGTTCTTTTGAGTTGGTGGTTAGTTGTCTGCATCTTCTTCATTCCTTCCCATAATGTTACAGTCATATTCAAGATTCTTAAGTTCATGCAAAGAGCAAAACAGCAGAAGGGTGAGAATATAGGTAGAAGGCACTTGTACCTTAGAAACAACAACTGTGCATCCCATGAATTCTGGTTTGGATCAATGCAAGCAGACATTTCTTACAAACCCACAGTTTATGAGATGGAAAAATCCTCTTTTAATGGTCGTTAGATATCAGGTCTATATAGAACACATTTTCTTAAAACTTTTCTCATTTGGTTTCAGATGCAACTCACACTGGATTTTTCCACACATCAATACCGCTTATCTCAATAAAGGGGAAAGCTGTTTGACCTTCGCTGACATTCATTGCTGCAGAGAGGGCCTCTTCTGTTCAGTGGACTTTGATGTAAAGATAAGAGATTTCTTCACATGCTTTGATATTTAAGTTTACAGTTTTGACTCAGTGCATAAACATGGAGCACTATAATACTGCAAATATCCATCGTCTTTCAGATTTAAAAAGTATAGAAGCTGACAATGACTTGTCACCTTCAGATTGTATTGTATGTTTACTGTAAGACACAAATTTATTTTAATTCACAACGCATCCTAATAAATATATTTTAACTTAAATATACTTTATTAAATTTGAGAGTGGGAGTAACTAGAAATAGGCAGAGTCCAAGGAAGAGCAGTGTGCGCAAAACAGGGGGTGAAAAAACGCTGGAAGTTTCTGCTTTTAGCACTGCCTGGATTTGGAGACAACAGGTCATGCGGATCCCTATTTTGTCTAATGTGGTAACAGGTGAGGTTGTTTTATTTCCTTCTTAATGGTATATTGCACATCAAAGCAGAGGTGGTATGTGGCCTATGATTCAGAGTATTTTTCAGACTTTCTCCTGATAAGTGAAGGGATTACATGAAAGTAATTTATATAAAGGAATTTGGCTTAGGTTTTATTACAGCTCCTGCTGTCGAGTCTTATTACAGATGATGTGGGAAGATGAAATCCCAACTTCTGTTTGGCTATATCGTGGTCTGTGTCTTAAAAACAGAAAATTATCTCATGCATTTTGGAAAGTGAAAGAAAATAAATAGCAGCTCTATAGAAAAAAATCTCTGCAAGCTACCTGAAAAGACTGGTAACTGTAATGTTCTCCGGATTTTACTAATGGGTCCTATTAGATTCATTACTTTTTTTTTTTTTCCTCCAAAGTGTAAACATGAAATGCATACAGCATGCTTTATTGGTAAAGTAACCAGAATGGAATAAAGCCGAGTAAATCATACAGAAGGATGCAGTCTATTTCCAGAAATAATGTGTTCTCTCCCACATACCCAGACTCAAGAGACTGATTTCAGATCCAGTATGGCACAAGTTTTTAGAGTTGCTGGTATGCTGTGACATACCATTATTTTTTTTCCAGATACCTACGAGTCCCCTCAAAATGTCCGTAAATCAGTATGGTGGATGACAAGCATGCCACCACAAATGTAGGGCAGATTTTCAGCGAGTTTCACTGAAATTCAGCGAAACTGTGCTTGTTTACTTCAGCAGAGGGTCAGGCCCCCAATCCCTCTCTACAAACCCTGGTTATCTTTCTGAGGTCACTATTAGTCACCTAATGTCTAAAAGGATTTGAGGTCCTGTCCTCAGCCTCATCTCATTGTTATCTCAGTAGCTCACCTCACCATTCCTGCGCAGTGCTGTGCTCCCAGGTGCCCTGACACAGTGTGAAGGTTCGGGGTTATATAAAGTTGGGTTATTTATACCATTTCTGACTAATCCTCATGCTGTTAACCTGAACTCCTCTTTGATCTTGTTCAGCAGGTGTCACAAGTTTCTGGCTTGACTCATACAGTTTCCCATGTACTACCTTCGGTTTTAGCTGTAAGAATACTAATCTTAATTCTTCCATATAAGTGATCTGTCCTTCCATTGCAGTTTCTGGAGTTTAATTGCAAATTATTCCCTTTTCACCACTCTTTGTTTTTATTTAGAGTAATTGCACTATTACTGAGCCTGCCTTAAGAATGTTATTTAATATCTTCTCAATATTTTGTGCATGTTTGTGTGAACACAGAGAGAAAGAGTCCCTTGCAATTTGTAATCAGAAACTTTAAAGTACTTATAGACTGTGATTTAAGTGCTTTCGTTTTTATGCTGTTAGACTTTTACATAGTTTATGTAAGTTTTTATTGCCTTGAGATTTGGCTACAAGTTGGTTGCTTGAGCGGGCCTTCAATAAAATTCAGCAGTGCAAAATACTTTTGCCACTTTCTTGTGGTAAAATAAACTAGAGGTGAATATTTCATGTATTGAAATGTGGGTGAAGAGGAACTGTTTTTCCTTATGAGTAAATAATTTTCAGTTGCCGGATTTCAAAACTCCAAGTAAGAATATCATGTGGATCATCTCTTTGCTTACATTCCCAGCTGCCTTTCAGATCCACTCTGGCAGAATTTCGCATGCTAGATTCTATAAATCGCATGTTTGGAAGTAATTTAAAAATAAAGATTTTTAGGGAAGGTTGGGGTTTTTTGTTTTGTTTTGTTTTGTTGGGGTTTTTTTGTGTTGTGGTGGTGGTGGTGGTGGTGGCGGTGGCTTTTGTTTGGTTTTGTTTTCTTCAGAAGTATGCAGAACTGGATTCTTTCCAGTCTTTCTGAAATTGGAGTTTTACTGTTGATGTCGATAGAGCAATATTTGGCCAGTGCTGAATAGTTTGAAAATCCCACTGCTAGTTACTAAAAGCAAAATCACTGGTATTCCTTAATCTCTTCAGGTGCCAGAGCGTGTTTGGTTCAGCCAAGTAATTTGGATTGTCCACACTGAAACTGTTGATAATGTAATTTCCTACTTCTATCATGAAGCCAAGAGGAAAAATTAATTTATTATCCTGTAGGCACTGAAAGAATTATAAAACACACAATGTAGTTGTAGACTGCCTTTCAAGAAACCTTAGTTTGTGCCCTGTGTATCATCAAGCAGAGGCATTGCATGAAATAAGCAGTCCTGCAGGTATCACCTATTTTAATAGACAGGAGCTTGATTTGAGGAAATAATTTGGGGTTTTTTACTCATTATGCAGTTGTGCAGTTTGTGGTTTGGGGTGTTTCATTTGTTTGTTTGTTTTTAATAAGAACTAGACAGTTCATACTCATAATCTGTAACGTACCACAGGGCAAACCCGTAAATAAAGCAATCAATGGAGTAAGGAGCTTTAGGAAAAGATGAATTTCATATAGAGAATGGTACAGAAGACTTGATCCAAAATACAAGGTTGGTCTCCGGTGGTTGTGTATATGCTTTAGTATTATTGTGGTAGCATCACTGGGGTAAAAGAAAATCCTATTTAAGCAATATGTAATTAAATGTAATTAAAAAGCAGATGGACATGGAGTTAAAAATAATGAAGCAAATCTGCTTAAAAATGGTACCTTGAGGGAGCACCATAAGATGACTGAAAGAGAAGGAAAATAGTCATCACATACATGGGTGCTGTAATTCCAATTTTATTTTTAAACTGGAAAGCTACTGAAAATTTTATGTAAGATTTTTGGCATGGACTGAAGAAAAGTGTAGATATGGCTGTGTGAAGGCTTCTGAAGAACGAAAGCAGAAAGTGAAGATGCAGTGGTTTGTGTTTCACACATTGTTCAGGAACCTTGAGAGCCGGGTTTAGTTGCTCTGGTTTGGAATAATTCAATAACCACCACAAGTTGAATGCTACATGTTGTGGGAAGTCTATTACTTCAGTCCCCTAAAAGCATTAACTGAGGGTAAAAAAAAACCAAAGTCGCCTGCTAGGGAGGTGTTACATATTGTTTGTGACAACATAAGCTCAGTAGTCTTTTCCACCAGCAAAGTATTGGTGTATGATGAATTATAAAATCCAGCTCAACATGAGAATTAGTTGGTGATCAAAACTTATCCAGAGCTGATATAAAATTGTCAAGAACAGACCAAAATACAGAACAAAATGTAGACACTTTGTAAAATTCAATGTCTAGTCGGCATTGAAGTTAAACTAATATTTCTTCTTGTTTGATAGTTTCTATATCAAAACCAGAAACATTTCACACGCTTCTCATATTTCTGATGTGTAATTTAGCAAGAAGTAGGATATTCAGTACAAGTAATTGGTTATTAGTGTCTGTAGATGGATAGTTTTGGAGTCTGAAATATATTTTGTTCACAATCGTAATCTAGTAAAAAGATGTCTAAAACACAAGCCATATGATCAAGTATATTACATAACGACTCAGTAATGTTGCTCTAAAAGCTCTCTTATCTTTTTAACCTTGGATAATTTTTCACCAATAAATTGCATGCAGACAGCTTGTCCAGAAAAAGAATTGTTCATTTGGGTAATTGCTGTTAATTCAGCTGAAAGAAACCCCAAGGGTAATATCACCTCTCCTTGTTAGAAAAGCAGTGCTCAAATTCAGTGAGAATGTCTTTGAGTTTTCAAGTGCAGGTGGTTTCAGTGACTGACTGCACGGTTTCTGTCCCTGTCTAACGGGAACCGGACCTGGTTGGGATCCCGGACTGTGGTTCTTGGTGCCTTATTCAGCTGTAGCTCCGCTGAACGCAATGATGGGGGTTGAGGTAGGTAATGGAAATGGATGGGGCCTCATTATAGTTTGCATAGCTGTGCAAATGTGCTCTCAGACACTTGTAGGGCAAGAGGAGGGTACAGTTCCCTCAGGAGTTCATTTTCTGTTTTCTCCCCAGAGCTGCAAATCTACAAATGAGCCCAAGGGGATGCGATGGGTGCAGTGTACAAAAGTCTACTGTAATTTATACAGAATCAGTCCTTGTTGTGGTAGCAGAGAGTAACACAGTAAATAAGCCTATAGGGAGCACCATAAAATTGTATTTAGGCTTGTTGCAGTATGCAAGCTAACCTGGTTAGACTTAATTTTATTATGGGTTTTGTTCCGTGGACCCTGGATATATCCTAAAGTGCCTGGTTCTCTATAGTGTTGGGCATCCAGCAGCCATACAAGATATATAGCATTAATGGTTTTGTAACAATAATAATTTTGATTTCTGCAAGTTTTTTTAAATAGCTGGAATTGTGTGTAAAGCAATAGGAACAAGCATGTCTCCTTGCAATCATTCTTCTATAAATAACGTATTTTACTGTATTGAGAAAACTAGTCTTGTTCAATATCTCATCATACCCGTTGTATAAGAGCCAAACACCCTGGCTACCCAAGGACAAATGGTAATTCTGTTTAAAGGTGTAGTTGGGCCCAATTTGTTCAGGTCATCTTAACTGTTAGGTTCCCTGCACACGGAAACAAAGCTGCTTTTTACCAAGTGAGAGCTTATAGCAGGTTTACTGTGATTCACAGCAAGACGAAAGAAGCTTCGGTAAGTCCCAGAAATAACAGGATTCTTGTGGAGTGTCATATATAGGTTTTTGAAGCCTAATGAACTGTAACAAAAAGGCTTTTTGTCTCCAGAGCAAATGTTAGTGTATCAAATCAAGGATATTTTGTATAATGCAGAAGCCTTGCCTTGTTCAAGTTGCAACATTTAAAGTGGGTTGGCTTGAAAGGAGGAAAAGATGAAACAGAACAAGTGGCAAAATGCTGGACCGTACTGCTGGAAACTAAACCCACTGCATTGTATCATCAACCTAGGGGGAAAACTACTCTATTATAAAACTTCTTTTAGAAACCTAGCATCCATTTTTTTTTTCCGGCTTTGAAAAATCTCACACTTACACAAAGCAAGGGGACAAGGGAAGAAAATTATCCAGAGGGTTGCACAGAGATCTCCGTGAGGCTGTGTAGGATCTGAACCCACCGTTGAAAGCAACTAAGGGTTAATAATCAGCACTGAAGTTATATGGAGTTGGTAAGACGGCAGTGGAGAAGAGACTAGTGGCTTTCTCCTCTTTGCCTTTGTTTTGTAACTCAAAAAGCCTGATAGCTGAGACATCCGCTAAATAGTTGCTGGTAATAGCCATATCAATCTCATTTTAGAATTACTGCAGATTCATGTCAGAGCCTGGTGGTTCTTTTATTATGGAGACAAGAAGCCCATGCACTGTTGCGTACTCATCTAATCTCTCAGCATAGTGGGAAAATGCATACAGGTACATTTTGTTCTCAGAATAATTTTTAAAGAGGTTTTGAAATCACTAGGCTATAATCTTTCACCACTGGTATTCGAGACTGTGCTGTCCTAGCTTCTTACTTATTCTTTTCTTTGTGTACAACAACTTTTAGCAGGAAAATGGAAAGAACACCACTGAGTTTTCCTTCTTGTTCCAGCATGAGTGTGGGGAACCTAATGCCACTATATGGTAACACTTAGGATGAATTTCAGCCGATATTGAAACACTGAGAGACAAAAGTAACTGAATGCAAGGTGTCAAAAATCATACCTGCAAGGCCCTTTGTCACTAGAAAATACGTCAATTCATGCTATTTTTGAGGATGCTTGTGACCTTTCCGGTAATGATCTTATTGTCTTGGCAATATCCAAATTACAATTCTATTTTTAAAATAACACCTGGGTACCTTTGCTGTTAGAATGCCTAGATGAAGGACAAAAATCTCACTGAATGCTTAATTGAATGAATCATGCCTGGTCCGCATTTGTGTTCCTGGTGATCGATTTTTCTGGCTCAGCAGCTCTGCTGGCTGAATACAACTCAGGGTACCAGAAGCACTTTTCAATAAGCACGTCCATTCAGTTAAGCTACCTAAACTTCTTGTACCTTTTCCACGTTCCTAATTTAAATTGGCAGCGCTTGTGAATGGTATCAGGTTGTCAGCACTAGAGAAAAGAACCGTTCCTTTTGTTCCCAGAACTAGTACAGTGTGAGCTTTCTCATCTGGTGGCACACGATGAAGAGGAGGGAAAAGTTCCCATCCTTTATCTAAAGCAAGAGCCATAAAGGGTGACTGATTTTACAACTCAGCACTAGGCTTAACAGAGGAGTTGCTGCTGAATCCTACGGATACCAGTTTAGACTGGTAATCTCCCATTTTCTGTCAGGAGGACAGTGCACTGTAACAAACCCCTCTCTACCACAGAGTACAACAATTCAATACACAGTGTCCACATTGCTTGGTTATATGTAGATAATCCTTGACCTTGTGCTCCATAGAAGAGGTAATAACAACATGTGTATCTTCATGCACTCATGTGCCTCTTTATGAACTGAGCAATCTAATGTATATATTTATTAAAAATATGGAAAGTAATATATCCCACAGTACAACTGGAGTACCTTATTGAACCATTAAAGAGTAATTAATTTATACTAATACCTTCACATTAATAATGTAATCAAGATCAGAGTGGCTAAACAAGTATGTTCTGAAGTTGTTGCTGTTAAGGCAATCAAATTCCACAAACCTGTTATGAAGGTTTCTTTGTCTTACCTAGAAACATTTCAGGCCTACAAATCATCACATTGCAAAACCTTGATACTTTGCCATTCAACAAAATGCCTTGTTTTATCAGTGAAAAAAATGAACGAACAACCCCCACCCACCCCCAAACAACAAACAAACCTATTTCTGCTTCTGATCTACCAGCTAGAAAAAGCTCTGTCCCAAAAGTGTCCCAAACAGCTGCATGACCATAGCACCCAGGAAGCCTGCGACGTGGGTGTTTGTTTGCAGATGTAGTGATCTCAGCACACTGGATGTGCTCTTCCATGGGAGATCTTGAAAGCGTCTGGTTATAGTGCTGAATACAGTTTGACTTGGATAAAAATCACATTGAGCACCAGTTTGAAGAGGGAGTGGTTTTGGCAACTGCTGCCAAGATAATTAATCTAATTCTGGTCTAAACCATTGCTTGTCCCAGTAAGGAAATGGGTTTCCTGCACCTCCTCACATGAAACAAGTTCTTTGTGCAGCTCCTCCTTAGCTGGCAAGCAACCCCCTGTGCACCCCATCTCCTTTCCTAGAGCTGTCTCTGGGGTGTCTCCCCCAGCCCTGGCCTTTTAACATGATGCTTCACCTTCAGTACCATCCTCTCCAGCAAGACTCTAGCAGAGAAGGAAGGGTGAGTAGTAGATCTGGTTAAATTATCTTCCCTCCAAAATCCTTATATTTCATGCCACTGCCAGGTCTTCTTCCTGCTACCCACCTTCATCACTCCTCTTCACCTGGTCGGATGGGGAATCCACAATCCTGCTGCTCAAGGTACACAACACTTTGGAAATAAGCAGTGTACTACAGACCTGTGCATATTTTTAAAAACATGGACCTATGTACTTTCTACAAGCCAGTTATAAATTGTTTCATTGTTTACTGATTCGGTTGTGTATTTTTCACATAGGCTCACTCAGCAAAGGAATGTTTCTATTTAAGTCTCTAGCCAAGGTGAAGTGAAAACCTGGCTTGCAAAATCACTTCTATTCACATTAGAAAACGCTTTTTGCTATTATTTCCGGACTTTGGATCAGAAATGCTCTATGTTATATGTGTTCCCCAATGACTGCTGTGTAATTAGGCCCTGATGTTTTGGTGGAAGAACACTCCCCAGGCTGCTGCCAGAGCGGCGTGCTCCCCGGTGCACCTGCACAAAGCTGCCTGATAAGACAGCTCTAATCTGCACCTGCAGGAATGTGGTGTAGATCAGCAGGCAACTTTTTTTTTTTTTTTTTTTTT